>CM053331.1:38370782-38685782 GCA_028583605.1 Dastarcus helophoroides | reverse complement strand
TTCCCTTTTTTCCTATTCTTCCTCTTAATCTTCTTACTCTTCTTTTTCCTTCTCTTTCTCTTCTTTCTGTTCTTCTTCATCTTTTTTTCGTTCTCTTTCTCTTCTTCTTCTTCCTTTTCTAGTAGCTCTTCTTCTTTCTCTTCTCATCCATCTCCTTCTTTCCCTTCTCCTTCTCTTCTTCCTCTTTTTCCCTTTTTCTTTTTTTTTCCTCCTATTCTTCCCCCTCTTCTTCCTCTTCTTCTTCCTTATCTTCCTCTTCTTCTCCCTCTTTCTCTTCTTCTTCCTCTTTTTCTTCCTCCAATTTCTTTTCTTCTTCCCCTTCTTTATCTCCTCCCTCTTGGCCTCCTCTTCTTTTTCTTCTTCCTTTCTTTCCTCTTCATCTTCTTCCTCTTTATTTTCTTCCTCTTTATCTTCCTCTTCTTTCTCATCTTTTCCCTCTTCTTCCTTTTCTTCTTCCTTTTTTTTCTCTTCTTCTTCCTCTTCTTTCTCTTTTTCTTCCTATTCTTCCTCTTAATCTTCTTTCTCTTCTTTTTCCTACTCTTTCTCTTCTTCCTCTTTTTTCTATTCTTCTTCCTCTTCTTTTTCGTTCTCTTTCTCTTCTTCCCCTCCATTCTCTTCTTATTTTTCCTCTTCTAGTCCCTCTTCTTCTTTCTTTTCTCCTCAATCTTCTTCTTCCTCTTCTCCTCTTCTCCCTCTTTTTCTCTTCTTCCTCTTTTTCCTCCTAATCTTTGTCATTTTCCTCTCCTACCCCCTCTTCCTCTTCTTCTTTCTCTTTTTCTACCTCCAATTCCTCTTCTTCTTTCCTTTCTTTCTCTCCTCCCTCTTCTTTCTTTCCCTACTCCTCTTTTTCTTTTTCCTCTCCTTCCTCTTCTTTTTCTTCTTCCTCTTCTTTTTCTCCTTTCTCTTCTTCCTCTTCTTTTTGCTCTTCTTCTTCTTTCTCTCCTTTCTCTTCTTCCTCTTCTTTTTCTTCTTTCTCTTCTTTTTAATTTTTCTCTTTTTCCTCTTACTTTTCTTCTTTTTTATTTTCATCCTCTTCTTTTCAATTTTCTTCTTTTTCCTCTTATTTTTTTCTTTTTTTATTTTCTTTCTCTTCTTTTTTTTTTCTTCCTCTTATTTTTCTTCTTCCCCTTCTTTTTGTCCTTTCTCTTATTCCTCTTCTTTTTTTGTTCCTCTTTTTTTTAATTTTCCTCTTTTTCCTCTTATTTTTCTTCTTTTTTTTCTTTTCTTCTTCTTTTTCTTCTTTCTCTTCTTTTTAATTTTCCTCTTTTTTCTCTTATTTTTCTTGTTTTTTTCTTTTCTTTCTCTTTTTCTTCTTCCTCTTCTTTTTCTTCCTTCTCTCCTTCCTCTTCTTTTTCTTCTTCCTCTTCTTTTTCTTCTTCCTCTCTTTTTTAATTTTTCTCTTTTTTCTCTTATTTTTCTTCTTTTTTCTTTTTTTCCTCTTCTTTTTCTTCTTCCTCTTCTTTTTTTCTTTCCCTTCTTCCTCTTTTTCCCCTTCTTTCTCTTCTTCCTCCTCTTATTCTTTCTCTTCTCCTCCTCTTTCTCTTCTTCTTCTTCTTCTTCCCCTCCTTGTTCTTTTTTTTCTCTTCTCCCTTTTCTTCCTTTTCTTCTTCCTCTTCTTCTCCCTCTTCCTCTTCTTTTTCTTCCTCTCTCGCTTTTCCTCTTTTTCCCCCTCTTCTTCTTTTTCTTTCTCTTCTTCTTCCTCTTCTTTCTTTTCTACTATCTCTTCTTCTCTTATTCCTCTTCTTCCTCCTCTTCCTCTTCTTTTTATTCTTCCTCTTCTTCTCTTATTCCTCTTCTTCCTCCTCTTCCTCTTCTTTTTATTCTTCCTCTTCTTTCTTCTCTTCTTCTTCCTCTCCTTTTTCTTCTTCCTTCTCTTCTTCTTGCTTCATTTCTTCTTCATATTTCCATTTGTTTCTCCCTCCTCTTCTTCCCCTGCTCATCCCCACTCTCCACCACATTTTTCCTTATTTCAAAATTTCTACTTTTTCCAAAATTTCAACTTTCAAAATTTCGGTTTTTGAAACTTTCGATTTTTTTCCAAATTTCGACTTTTTTAAAATTTCGATTTTTTTCAAAAATGAGTTCAAAATTTCGACTTTTTTAAAATCTCGACTTTTTTAAAATATCGACTTTTTTCAAAATTTCGACCTTTTTAAATACTCGACTTTTTTAAAATATCAACTTTTTTCAAAATTTCGACTTTTTTGAACATTTTGGCTTCGAAATTTCGACCTTTTTAGAATTTTGACATTTTTGTAAAATGTGGACAAAGGTCTCGACGCTTTTCAAAATTTCGACTTTTTTAAAAATTTTGACTTTTTTGAAAATTTTGGTTTCAAAATTTCAATATTTTTGAAAAATGTCGACAAAATTTTACCACTTTTTAAAACTTCGACTTTTTTTAAAAATTTCGACTTTTGATAATTTCAACTTAAAAATTTTGACTTCAAAATTACGACTTTTTTTCAATTTGAACTTTTTAAAAAATGTTGACGTTGTCGACGTTTTTCAAAATATCGACTTTTTAAAGAATTTTCTACTTCTTTCAAAATTTCGGCCTTTCAGAAAATTTTAACTTCAATATTTCGGCTTTTTTTGAAAATGTTGACATAAAAATTTCGATTTTTTCAAAATTTTGACTTTTTTAAAAAATGTTGACAAAAATCGTGACGCTTTTCAAAAATTTCGACTTCAAAATTTCGACTTTTTTTCAATTTGAACTTTTTAAAAAATGTTGACAAAAGTATCGACGTTTTTCAAAATTTCGACATTTTGAGGAATTTTCTACTTCTTTCTTTTTTGAAATTTTTAACTTTAAAGTTTCGATTATTTTCGAAATTGTTGACAAAAATCGTGACGCATTTTTAATTTCAAAATTTCGATTATTTTCGAAATTGTTGGCAAAAATCGTGACGCTTTTCAAAATTTTGACTTTTTCAAAAATTTCGACTTTTTTCAAAATTTTGACCTTTTAAAATTTCGTGTTGACAAAAAGATCGACGCTTTTAAAAATTTCGATTTATTTTTAACAATTTTCGACTTTTTTCAAAATTTCGACTTTTTTGAAAATTTTGACTTCAAAATTTCGATTTTCTTTCTTTCTTTCCCTCTTTCTTTGTTTCTCTCTTCCTTTCTCCCTCTCCCTCTTTCACTCTTTTTTATTATTTTCTTCCCATTCTTTCTCGTTCTTTTCGTCTTTCGCTATCTCTTCTCTTCTTTCTTCTTTTACCCTTTCCCTTTCCGCTTTTCTCTTCTCTTTTCTTCCTTTTCTTTTTCTTCTTCTCTTGTCTTATCCTATTTCCCCTATCTTCTCTTCTCCATCCTTCCCCCCCCTTCCTCTCTTTCTTTTTTTCTTCTTTGTTTTTTTCAATTTTCTCTCTTCTTCTTCTTCTTTATCATCTTCTTCTTCTGCTTCCTCTTCTTCTCCTGCCTATTCTTCTTCTTTCTCTTCCTCTTCTGCTTCATCTTCTTCTTTTGCTTCCTCTTCCTCTGCTGCCTCTTCTTCTTTTTTGATTCTCTTCAGAAAAACTTATTAATAAGTCCTTTAACTTTTTGAATTTTTTGCCAACCAATCAAGGGTTTGTGGAAGCTCTTTACTTGCTAGAATCCTTTTCTAAGAACCTCTTCACCACCTTCTGTGGCTTTGTTGAGCTTTGGTAACCAATCGACTGCAATAAGCCATTCTGGATGCTCTAGGATCTAGGATCCTCTTCAGATAACCTTAGCTTATTGATGAGTTCTTCATCGTTCCGAGTCTTTTTGATAACTAATCAAGAGCTCGTAAAAGCTCTTTATTTGCTGGTTTCACTCCTCCACTCAGCATCCAGAGTTGAATTGAAATTTGGAGCAATTACTTGCAATAAGATCCTTTGGACGCTTTACTTGCTGACAACTTGTTCAATTTCTTTAGCTGGTGTGATTAAGAATTTCTGGAAGCTCTCTATTTACTGGGATTCACTTCTGGCAACTTTTTCAACTCTTTGAGTCACTTTAATTAGTAACGAATCAACTGCAATGAGAGCTTGTTGGTACTGCTTATTACAATTCTAATATCTACTTAAGATAATCATCTTCTTAGGGCAATCATCTAGTTGATTAACTTTGATCATCTTTGATGAACTTTGTCGGCATATAGAAGCTTGAGCAAACTTTTCATTTATTCGATTCTAATTGAAATCAGCAAGATTGGTCGTTTCTTCTAGTCGCTACGCTGTGTCAACAAGAAGTTATCTAAGCTGAGCTATTTATTGGTTGACACTTCGACATCCAACCCTCCAGAAATGCGTAAGCAAAACCAATATTTTTTTTCTAAATTCACCACGAGGCCAAAGCCTAAGAAAACATTCATCGACGACAATAAACGACCGCTCCTAAGCGTGGGAAATACGAAGTGTGCCATGGGGGAATAATCACAAACCAGCTGATTTCCGTTTATTTTGATGGGTTCGGTGTCTCGGGTCAATAAACAGCTACCAATAAAGCCCACATTGTAGCACTTAATCAAATGAGTCGCTATCGTTTAAATAAAACCTGACTGTAATATGAACTGGTCCTGTTTTATGGGGTATCAAAAAGAGATAGAGTACAAACCCATCAATAAAGTAATAAGGAAATCATGAAAATCGAGTTGTTTGTTGTTGTTGTAATTGAATTTACACCTTAACGAAAAAGTTATCCAAAATTTGTAAATTTGTTCAACTGGCAGATCAATCTGTTTTGTTTTAATTTGTCTCTGATTTTAATGAAGAACCAGATATAGTAGATGGTTGTAAGATAACGCTAGATAGCGCTGTCGATCAAACATACTTTCTCATTTATAATTAAATAACTCTGGATAAACTAATAAAGCCAAATTAATCGGATATGCACAGATTTAAAGACTTTAGGCAGATTGCAAAATGATGTTTTGTTCAAATTCGTTGATATGCTCATTGCAAAAGTGTTCCTGGAAGACATATGGTGCGTTTATCCCAGGAAAATCCTTCCGAGTTATCGAATGTAAAATCAAACATTAAGGTTATTTTTTTACGTAACCACTGTAGTGTCTTCGAGTACCATTTTAGGCTCACCAAAATATTTTTCTTTGCTGCTAATAAGTTCTCTTCTGGCTACGTCCCTACGTTAGTCAATGAGCCCCAAGGACTCCCAAGTGCACTTTCTTTGCCAGGTCATTGCAGTCTTTGTCCATTAAATCAACTCGTTCGTGTTTAATTGAAGAAAACACGCGTGCAGCTGTTCCAAACAAATGAACCCGAAGTTAAAGGGGGTAAATGAATTAAGGCACTACTTAATCGAATGTCGCATTGACACGAATGGTACTCGTGCATGAGGCTGCAACTGTCCTAATTGCTTTATTAAATAAGTCGATCCATCGAACGTGGAGTCAGCTGTAACGAGCATATGTAAATAAATTCGACGCTTTGTTTACCGATGTCGCTTGTTATGAAACGTCGCGTTCCAATTTAAGAGTATTTTGTAAATATAAGACGCGATGCACCGGCGAGAAAACTCAAATAATTGCTTGCACTAGAATTTTTTTTGAGACAAGTTTGTTCAACAAGTAAGTCATGGGGTACTGGAGGTCGATACTGGTACTTGTGTAGTTCAATTGTAAATGCAAATGTTGGATTCAATCTTAAATGAACTTTATCTGTAGATCAATCAGTTCTATCACACTCTAATATCGTCATGTTTTTCTTCCTCTTTTGAGGAGGATGAGGTCTTCCTATTCTAACATTTATCATGATCTCTTCAGATTACGTTAGGATTAAAAAATAAAGCCAGAAACAGGCTTCATTAGATAATCCAGTAGGTCTTCTTCCAATTATTGATATTTTCCTTCTTCCATTTTTCCTTTTTCTTTCTCTTCTCTTTTTATTCTTCTTTGTCTTTCTTTTTGTCTGCTTTCTTCTTCTTTCCCTTTTTCTCCTTTTTCGGCTTCTTCCTCTTCTTCCTCTTCCTCTTCTTCATATTCCCCTTCTTTATATTTCTCTTCTTTCTGTTCCTTTTCTTCCCCTTGTTCTTCTTCTTCCTCTTTATCTTATTTCTCTTTTTATTCTTTCTCTTCTTCCCTCTCTTCCTTTTCTTCCTTCTCTTACTCTTCTTCCTCCTCTTACTATTCTTCCTCTTCGACTTTTTTCTCCTTCTCTTTTTTCTCTTTTTCCTCTTCTTTCCCTTCTTCCTTCCTTTCCTCTTCTTCCTTCTCTTCCTCTTCTTCCTTCTCTTCCTCTTCTTCCTTCTTTTCCTATTCTTCCTCCTCTTTCTCTTCTTTCTTCTCTTCCTCTTCTTCCTTCCCTTCCTCTTCTTCCTTCTCTTCTTCCTCTTCTTTTTCTTTCTATTTCTCTTTTTTCTCTTCTTCCTCTTCTTTCTTTTTTTCCTGCTCTTCCTCTTTTTCCTCTTCCTTTTCTTCCTATTCCTCTTCTTTCTCTTTTTCCTCTTCCTCATCCTGTTTCTCTTCTTCATCCTCTTCCTCATCCTGTTTCTCTTCTTCATGCTCTTCCTCTTCTTCCTCCTCTTACTCTTCTTCCTCTTCGACTTTTTCCTCCTTGTCTTCTTTCTCTTTTTCTTCTTTTTTCTCTTCTTCCTTCCCTTCTTCTTCTTCCTTTTCTTCCTCTTCTTCCTTCTTTTCCTATTTTTCCTCCTCTTTCTCTTCTTTCTTCTCTTCCTCTTCTTCCTTCCCTTCCTCTTCTTGCTTTTCTTCTTCCTCTTCTTTTTCTTTCTATTTCTCTTTTGTCTCTTCTTCCTTCTCTTTCTTTTTTTTCTTCTCTTCCTCTTTTTCCTCTTCCTTTTCTTCCTATTCCTCTTCTTTCTCTTCTTCCTCTTCCTCATCCTGTTTCTCTTCTTCATCCTCTTCCTCATCCTCTTTCTCTTCTTCATGTTCTTCCTCTTCTTCCTCCTCTTACTCTTCTTCCTCTTCGACTTTTTCCTCCTTGTCTTCTTTCTCTTTTTCTTCTTTTTTCTCTTCTTCCTTCCTTTCTTCTTCTTCCTTCTTTTCCTATTCTTCCTCTTCATCTTCTTCCTTCTCTTCCTCTTCTTCCTTCTTTTCTTATTCTTCGTCTTCTTCCTTCTTTTCCTATTTTTCCTCTTCATCTTCTTTCTTCTCTTCCTCTTTGTCGTTCCCTTCCTCTTCTTCCTTCTCTTCTTCATTTTCTTCTTCTTCCCTTTGTTCCTTCTCTTCTTCTTCCTCTTCTTTTTCTTTCTATTGCTCTTTTTTCTTTTCTTCCCCCTCTTTCACTTCTTCCTTCTTTTCTTTTTTTTCCTCTTCCTTTTCGTTCAAATTCTCTTCCTTCTCTTCTTCCTCTTCCTCATCCTGTTTCTCCTCTTCATGCTCTTCCTCGTCCTGCTTCTCTTTGCCATCCTGTTTCTCTTCTTCAACCTCTTCCTCTTTTTCCTCTCCTTCCTATTCCTCTTCTTCTTCCTCTTCATCTTCTTCCTCTGCTTCATCTTTTTCATCTTTCTCTTCTTCTTTTTCTTCTTTCTCTTTCTATTTCTCTCTTCTTCCTCTTCGACTTTTTCCTCCTTCTCGTCTTTCTCTTTTTCCTCTTCTTCCTTCTCTTCTTCTTCCTTGTTTTCCTCTTTTTCTCTTCTTCCTCTTCTTTCTTTTCTTCTTCTTTTTCTTTCTATTTCTCTTTTTTCTCTTATTTCTCTTCTTCCTCCTACTCATCCTATTTTTCTTCTTTATCCTTTTTCTCATCCTGTTTCTCTTCTTTATGATCTTCCTCATCCTGTTTCTCATCCTGTTTCTCTTCTCCGTCCTCTTCTTCTTTTTCAACCTCTTCCTCTTCTTCAACCTCTTCCTCTTTTTCCTCTCCTTCCTATTCCTGTTCTTTCTCTTTCTCTTCTTCTTACCCTTCATCTTCTTCTTCCTCTTCATGTTCTTCCTCTGCTTCATCTTTTTCTTCTTTCTCTTCTTCTTTTTCCTCTTTCTCTTCTTCTTTTTCTTCTTCCTCTTTCTATTTCTCTGTTCTTTCTCTTCTTCTTCCTCTTCGACCTTTTCCTCCTTCTCTTCTTTCTCTTTTTCCTCTTCTTTCCCTTCTTCCTTCTCTTCCTCTTCTTCCTTCCTTTGCTCTTCTTCCTCCCCTTCCTGTTTTTCATTCTCTTCCTCTTCTTTCTCTTCTTCCTTCTCTTATTCTTTCTCTTCTTTTTCTTTCTATTTCTCGTTTTGTCTTCTTCCTCCTCTTTTTCTTCTTTCTTTCCTTCCTCTTTTTCCTCTTCCTTTTCTTCCTATTGCTTTTTTTTCTCTTCTTCCTCTTCTTCATTCTGTTTTTTTCTTTATCCTCTTCCTCATCCTGTTTTTCTTCTTCATCTTCTTCCTTATTCTGTTTCTCTTCTTCATCCTCTTCCTCATCCTGTTTCTCATCGCCATCCTCTTCCTCTTCTTCAACCTCTTCGTCTTTTACCTCTCCTTCCTATTCCTATTCTTCCTCTTCTTCTTCCTCTTCATCTTCTTCCTCTGCTTCATCTTTTTCATCTTTCTCTTCTTCTTTTTGTTCTTTCTTCTCTTTCTCTTCTTCCTTCTCTTTCTTTTCTTCCTTCTTTTTCTCTTCTTCCTTCCCTTTTCTTTCTCTTCTTTTTCTTTCTATTTCTTGTTTTTCTCTTCTTCCTCCTCTTTCTCTTCTTTCTTCCCTTCCTCTTTTTTCTCTTTTTTTCTTCCTATTCCTCTTTTTTCTCTTCTTCCTCTTCCTCATCCTGTTTTTCTTCTTTATACTTTTTCTCATCCTGTTTCTCTTCTTCATGCTCTTCCTCATCCTCTTTCTCTTCGCCATCCTCTTCCTCTTCTTCAACCTCTTCCTCTTTTTCCTCTCCTTCTTATTCCTGTTCTTCCTCTTCCTTTTCTTCCTACTCTTCATCTTCTTCCTCTGCTTCATCTTTTTCTTTTTCTTCTTTCTATTTCTCTCTTCTTCCTCTTCTTCTTCCTCTTCTTCTTTCCCTTCGACCTCTTCTTCTTCTGGCTTTCATATGTTTACATTCATCATAATCTCTTTCGATTACAGGTAGACTAAAAGATAAAGAAAGGAAAAGACCTCATTAGATAACGTAATAAGTTGTTCTTCTTTTGTCTTTACAAATTGAACACTTTTTACTGCAACAAAGTTTTCAAATTACTGCAATTTTAAAAGATTGACGACAGAAGAAAATCGTTTAATTAGATAATCTAATGCGGTTTTCTTCCTTTTATTCCATTTATTCAAATATTTTCAAATTACGATAATGTTAAAAAACTGATGCCAGAAAATGCCACTAATCTAATGTTATGATTAATTTAAAAGACTGAGACCAGAAGATCTCATTTAGAATCTAAAAGAAGAGACCTTGATGGTTGAAAACGAAGATAATTTGATCTTAATAGTTTCATTCCTCTGGAGTGAACATGCAGGATAAAGTTTCAAGACTCGGTGCTTTGCTAGAAAAAAAAACCAAGAGGCCAAATCAGCGTGCAGTATTTTTTCTGACGCCGAGCCGAGAAAGTAATTAATCGTCGAACAATTTGTTCCATTTTATAATTAAATAATTAGACGTTTAGCGCTCATTGCAGATAGTGTAATTAAAATAATTTACGCAGCTTATAATTTACTCTTATTGCCAGTGGCCATTTAGCATATAAACTCTATATTTCCAAGTCATTAACATCGTCGAAGAAAAAACACCTCCCGCACAAGCGATCGAATTCACTTCTTCCCGTTGCATAAGCAAGGAAAATTAATTCGTAACGCGGTGGGCTCAAAAAAAACTTCCAAAGTTGTTTGCCTCAATATTACGTAGGGAGATGAGCCGCGGTAGCGTCCTTGCACTTGACGATTAACTTGTTCAGTTCGAGTTATTTTTGTTCTGGTTTGTGTCCCACGTTTTTTAGATTAATGACATTTTAAGTGCTCATAAATATCACTCATTTCATACGTAGGGTGGCGTTTTACCAGTTGACGGTATTAACGACGTTTGAGCCTCCGAAACTATTAACGGATTAACTCAATTGTGATATGTCGCTTCTCAAAAGTTTTCACTATTAAATAAGTTCTCTATGTTTGATTTATGGTTCCAGTGGCCTTCTTGTAATGATTTGAAATTTAAATAATTCTTCAATTACTTCTCGAATCAAATGTGATTAGAAGAAAACAGATGGATATAAATTGACTCATTAATTATCATTTTCCATAAAAATGTTTTGTTTTTCAGGTTGCTCCAGTAAGAGATTGGAAATTTCAAGGCCTAAGACAATAACCGAGCTTCCTGATAAACTACTAATGTCCGGCATTAATCTTCCCGGTAAGTTGAATTCTTACTCTATTCTCCTAGAGCCCTGATGAATTCTACTACAGTCATCACATTTTGAATTTTGTACTGAAAGTTGATTTATAGTTCTTTTCCCAATTACGACAAACTTGGCAAAAAATAACGTATTATAGCGAAATATAAATTATAGAATTTAGTAGGTAAGAAAATTTTCTAGAAAGATCTGATAAGGGGAAAGCGGCCGCGATAACGAAGCAAACGGCAGATAAGCGTTCCAGAAATTTCGGCAAACGATAAGCCTTATTTGCGCGATTTTTCTAGAACCTGGGAGCCAAAACTATATAAGGCGGTCGCCTTTCGTTGAGTTAGTTAGAGTCAATCAGTGTAATTAGTGAGCTAGTAAACCAATGCCTTAAATTGGGCCATAAATACCCCATTTAAAACGACCAATTTGCTTAACTCAACATCATTGCTGATCTAGACTACGTAATCAATTGATGATAAGTGCGAATAAAATACCTTTAACTGAGCTCAGATACCTCATTTACATTTCGTATTTATCGTTATCGTTGGCAACGCCAATATCCAGTCAAAGGACAGTAAATGCTAATACGATACCTTGAACTCGGCTTTGAATACCACGTTCACATTACACGTTATTATTGGCAGCGCAACTACCCAGTCAGTCGATAATAAGTCCCAATAAAATACCTTGAACTCTGCCAATAAAATACTTTGAGCTCATATCCGAACACCACATCCACATTTCGACTGTTTAATTAGTCATTATTGGCAACCCAAACTACTCAGTCAGTCGACAGTAAGTGCCAATGAAATACCTTGAACTCAGCTCTAAATACCCCATTAAAAACGTTATATTTTGCTTGGTGAATCCAACATCATTGGCAGCATAAATTACCTCATCGCTTTATCGTCATTGTCGACAGAATACCTTGAACCAAACGTTGAATATTGAAGTTTACAGATCGTTTGTGTAATTTTCCATTACTGACAACCCAAATTACCCGGTCAATCGACTGTAAGAACCAATCAAATACCTTGAACTGAACTCTGAATACTTCATTAAAATAAGTTTGCTTGCTGAATTCAACATAGTTGTTAGTCTAAATTGTCTTATTACTTTACAATCAGCCTAATGCAATACCTTGAACTAGACCCTGAATACCTAGCCAAAAAATGCACAAATCATTTGTGTAATTTTTTACCACCGACCCCATAAATTACTTAGTCAATCGACGGTAAATACCAATTAAATACCTTGAAGTGAAGTCTGAATACGTCACTGAATTTTACATTTTGTTTGTTGAACTGAACATAAATGCACAAATTATTGGTATAATTTTTCATCACTAATACCTTAAATTACCCACTCAATCGGCGGTAAATACCAATTAAATACCTTGAACTGAACTCTGAATACAGACTAAAAACAATTTTACATATTGAACTCAGCATTATTAGCACTGGAAACCGCCTTACTACTTCATAGTTAGTGTCTTAGAAATACCTTGAACTAGACTCGGAATACCCCTCTACTTCCTCTGTTTAATTATTCATTACTAAAGTAATAGAACTAACTGATTTAAGATTGAGATTTTGTTTTTAATTTTAAAAATTTGACTAATAATAGAATACCTTGAACTGAGCTCTGAATTGCCTATTCCAAACCGTATTTTTTCTTGATTACTGACTGTCTATATTATCTAATTAATTTGTTACAACTTCTAGTAAAATACCCTTGACTGAGGTCTGAATACCCCTATTAAAATTGCACATTCAGGTGACTATCTATTCAGTTGAGGGTAGCTAATCATTGACACCCCAAATTACCCAGTCAGTCAATGGTAAATACCAATAAAATACCTTGAAATGAACTCTGGATACAGCACTAAAAACCTTAAAATTTTACTTATTGAATTCAAGATTATTAGCGGCCGAAACTGCCTTATTACTTTACAATCTTCTAAATACCTTGAACTAGACTCGGAATACCATGAAAATTGAAATTTTTACTTTAATTTTAAAAGTTTGACTAATAATAGAATACCTTTAACTGGGCCCTGAATTCTCCTTTCAAACCCATATGATTATTGACTATCTAAATTATCTAATTAATTTACAATAACTTCTAATAGAATACCCTTGACTGAGGTCCCAATACCCCTATTGAAATTGCACATTCAATTGATTCTTTAGTTAAAGATAACTTATCACCATTAACACCCCAAATTACCCAGTCAGTCAATGGTAAGTACCAATAAAATACCTTGAAATAAACTCCGGATACAGCACTAAAAACCTTAAAATTTTACTTATTGAACTCAACATTATTAGCAGCCGAAGCTGCCTTATTACTTTACAAATAGAATCTTCTAAATACCTTGAACTAGGTTCGAAATACCACTTCACTTCCTTTGTTTAATTACTCATTACTGAACCGAATGAATATAGTTATAAAACTAACTGATTTAAAATTTTGACTTTAATTTTCAAAGTTGGCTAATAATAGAATACCTTGAACTGCGCCCTAAATTTCCCATTGAAAGCCGTATTTTTTCCTTGATTATTAAGTGTCTAAATTATCTAATAAATTTACCATAACTTTTAGTAGAATACCATTGACTAACGTCTGAATACCCCTATTAAAATTGCACATTCAATTGACTCTTGAGTTGAGGGTAACTTAACATCACTGACACTCCAAATTACCCAGGCAGTCAATACCAATAAAATACCTTGAACTGAACTTTAAATACAGCACTAAAAACTTTAATATTTTACTTATTGAACTCAGCATTATTAACACCTGAAACCGCCTTATTACTTCACAATTAGTGTCTTAGAAATACCTTGAACTAGACTCGGAATACCCCTCTACTTCCTTTGTTTAATTATTCATTGCTGAACCGAATGAATATAGTAATAAAACTAACTGATTTAAAATTTTGACTTTAATTTTCAAAGTTGGCTAATAATAGAATACCTTGAACTGCGCCCTAAATTTCCCATTCAAAGCCGTATTTTTTCCTTGATTATTAAGTGTCTAAATTATCTAATAAATTTACCATAACTTTTAGTAGAATACCATTGACTAACGTCTGAATACCCCTATTAAAATTGCACATTCAATTGACTCTTCAGTTGACGGTAACTTAACATCACTGACACTCCAAATTACCCAGGCAGTCAACGGTAAATACCAATAAAATACCTTAAGATGAACTGTGAATGCAGCACTAAAAACTTACTTATTAAACTCAACATTATTAGCAGCCGAAACTGCCTTCTTACTTTACAATTAGTGTCTTAGAAATACCTTGAACTAGACTTGGAATATTTCCTTTGTTTAATTATTTATTACTAAACCGAATGAGTATAGTAATAAGCTAACTATAAACTATAACTATAATTGATTTAAAACAGAAATTTTGATTTTAATTTTGAAATGTTGGCTAACAATAGAATACCTTGAACTGAGCCATGAATTCCCCATTTAAAACCATAGTTTTTTCTCGAATATTGGCTATCTTAATTATTTAATTAATTTTTCATAATTGCTAGTAGATTACCTTGAACTGAGGTCTAAATACCCCAACTAAAATTGCACATCTAATTGACTATCTATTCAATTGAGGGTAAATGTTCAATCATATACCTTGAACTAAACTCTAAATACTTCATTTATATCGATATATTTTGTCTACTATAAATAATTTAGGGTGCCAATGACGACTGGAAACAATAATTGGTTAATCAATTAGGGATAAATAACAGTAAAATACCCTAAATTGGGCCTTGACTACTATATTCAAAATGAAAGTTCCTGTTTCTTCATTTCATCATTTTTCATTTGTTAGCAGACCAACTTACCTTAATCTGGATTGTTTAACTCTAACTAATTAATTTACGTTGCCAATGATGAGTGGCAATGTAAATTATTTAACCAGTTGAGGATCAATAGCAACAAAATACCTTGAACTGGATTTTGACTACCCCATTCAAAACGGAAGATTGCGTTTTTTCATCTTGTTCTTGTTAACACACCAAATTACCTTACCAGTTAACAATAACTGACCATAGAGGATGCCTAATTAAGGATAAGTGTCATTAAAATACCTTGAACTGAAAACTGAATTCTCTTCCAACTTTGTACCAATCTTGAGTTGTTTAACTCCAATTAAAGTTGCCAATGATGACTGGCAACGTAAATTATCTATTCGGTTAAAGATAAAGAGCAACAGAATACCTTGAACTAGACCCTAACTATCCCATTCAAAACGGGAGTTATTTTTTGTTCACCTCGTAATTGTTGTCAGCTCGAATTACCTAAGCAGTCAAGAATAGTTTGTAATAGAAGATATTAAATTGCGAATAAATGCTAGCAACAATACCTTGAACTAAGCTCTTAATATTCCATCCAAATCTATACATTTTGCTTGTTTAACTCCTTCTTAGTAATAATAAATAAATATAATAAATCAAAGACCTAAAAAAACCTAATCAGTTACCAGTACGCAGAATACCTTGGCCACCCAAATTATTGAATTAATTGAGGATAAGCAGCTGCAGAATACCTTTAACTAAGCTCTTAATATTCCATACAAATCTAAACATTTGGCTTGTTTAACTCGAACTAAATAATAATAAATAAATATAATAAATCAAAGATTGCCAATAACCTAAATTACTTAATGAGTTGCCAGTACGCAGAATACCTTGAACTAGATTTCAGTTAACCAATTCCAAACGGAAGTTTTTATTCAACTCGTCTTTGTTGGCAGAACAATCTACTCGATAAATTAACAATTTGGAAGAAAATACTGAGTTGGGGTTAAATTCTAATAAAATACCTTGAACTAAGATCTTCATACTCTGTACAAATCTACAAATTTTGCGTGTTTAACTCTAACTGAATAACTTAGGTTGCCAATGATAACACTGGCCACTCAAATTATTGAATTAATTGAGGATAAGCAGCTGAAGAATACCTTGAACTGGGCCCTGAGTATTGCATATAAAACAGAAGTTTTTGTTTGTTGACCTCGTAATTGTTGGCAGCCGAAATTGCCTAAGTAGTTAAGAATAGCCTATAATAAAAGATATTGAATTGGGAATAAATGCTAACAACATACCTTGAACTAAGTTCTTGATATTTCGTACAAATCTATGCATTTCGCCTGCTTAACTCCAACTAAATAAAAATAATAAATAAATATAATAAATCAAAGATTTCCAACATCCTAAATTATTTAATCAGTTTTAAATACGCAGAATACCTTGAACTGGACTTTAGTTACCCAATTTTAAACGGAAGTATTTATTCAACTCGTCTGTTTTAACAGAGCGATTTACGCGATAAGTTAACAATTTGGAAGAAGATACTGAATTGGGGATAAATTCTGATAAAATACCTTGAACTAAGATCTTGATACTCTGTACAAATCTACACATTCTGCATGTTTAACTCCAAATAACTTAGGTTGCCAATGATAACACTGGCCACCCAAATTATTGAATCAATTGAGGATAACCAGCTGCAGAATACCTTGAACTAAGCTCTTAATATTCCACACAAATCTAAACATTTAGCTTGTTTAACTCCAACTAAATAATAATAAATAAATATAATAAATCAAAGATTGTCAATAACCTAAATTACTTAATCAGTTGCCAGTACGCGGAATACCTTGAACTGGATTTCAGTTAACCAATTCCAAACGGTAAGTTTTTATTCAACTTGTCTTTGTTGGCAGAGCAATCTACTCGATAAATTAACAATTTGGGAGAAGATACTGAATTGGGGATACATTCTGATAAAATACCTTGAACTAAGATCTTAATACTCTACAAATCTACACATTTTGCGTGTTTAACTCTAACTAAATAACTTAGGTTGCCAATGATAACACTGGCCACCCAAATTATTGAATTAATTGAGGATAAGCAGCTGCAGAATACCTTGAACTGGGCCCTGAGTATTCCAAATAAAACAGAAGTTTTTGTTTGTTGACTTCGTAATTGTTGGCAGCCGAAATTGCCTAAGTAGTTAAGAATAGCCTATAATAGAAGATATTGAATTGGGAATAAATGCTAACAACATACCTTGAACTAAGTTCTTGATATTTCGTACAAATCCATACATTTCGACTGTTTAACTCCAACTGTGTTTCAATTTTTCCAACTAAATAATAATAATAAATAAATATAATAAATCAAACATTGCCAACGTCCTAAATTCTTTAATCAGTTTTAAATACGCAGAATACCTTGAACTGAACTTTAGTTACCCAATTCTAAACGGAAGAATTTATTCAACTCGTCTTTGTTGGCAGAACAATCTACTCGATCAATTAACAATTTGGAAGAAGATACTGAGTTGGGGTTAAATTCTGAGAAAATACCTTGAACTAAGATCTTAATACTCTACAAATCTACACATTTTGCGTGTTTAACTCTAACTAAATAACTTAGGTTGCCAATGATAACACTGGCCACCCAAATTATTGAATTAATTGAGGATAAGCAGCTGCAGAATACCTTGAACTGGGCGCCCTGAGTATTCCATATAAAACAGAAATTTTTGTTTGTTGACCTCCTAATTGTTAGCAGCCCAAATTGCCTAAATAATTAAGAATAGCTTATAATAGAAGATATTGAATTGGGAATCAATGCTTATGACATACCTTGAACTAAGTTCTTAATATTCCGTACAAATCTATACATTTCGCCTGTTTAACTTCAACTAAATAATAATAAATAAATATAATTAATCAAAGATTGCAAACATTCTAAATTATTTAATTAATTTCAAATACGCAGAATACCTTGAACAGGACTATGGTTACCCAATTCTAAGCGAAAGTATTTATTTAACTCGTCTTTGTTGACAGAATAATCTACTCGATAAGTTAACAATTTGGAAGAAGATACTGAATTGGGGATAAATTTTGATAAAATACCTTGAACTAAGATCTTAATACTCTCTACAAATCCACACATTCTGCTTGCCTAAACAGGTAGGAATAGCTTATACAGGTTGCCAATGATAACACTGGCCACCCAAATTATTTAGTCAATTGAGGATAAGTAACAGCAGAATACCTTGAACTGGGCCCTGAATACCCCATTCAAAATAGGAGTTTTTGTCATCTCGTCGTCTTTTTTGGTAGCCCAAATAACCAATTAACAACAATTGACAATGGAAAATACTAAGACTTCACTACCCCTTTCAAAATCGTATATTGTGTGCGACTATCGGTTGAAATTCCATCGAAACTCACTCGACCATCGCTGATGTTGCAAATCGACAAGCTATCAGGTATGCTCGACTTAACTGCGACATGCCTTTCACTAGTAATTCGAACGAATTGCAACGAGATCCGCCTCAAGATTACTCCAAATACAAATTACCTGGCCAGCCTGTGCGATTAGATAAGGTAATTAAATCACCGCAAGGAGGAGCAACGATGACCAATTGGACTTTCGATTTTATGGGGTATATTCGGAAGTGCACACCACTGGAGATGTGGAAACAATTTTTCGCTCATATCTTCAAAAACAACAAATTTCAAAATATATAAAAAACGAAAAATTTAACCCATTTTGCTTGCGTAGATTCTATGGCAGCAGGATTTATTTTTACCTCTTGATGTCATTGTGGGCGACAATCGAGTATCATAAAATTTGAGAATTCTTTGTAATTTTTTTATTACGAAGCATACGTGATTCTAACTAAGAGCAAAATAACGATTGCGGCTAGAAATCAGAAATAAAGTAGTTTACGAACTTGTCCAAAGATACAAATAAATCTCGATTAAAGGAGAAATAAGCCTCGAAACTGATTTATAGACGGATACGGGCCATTGGACACCTCAATGTGAAAATTATCCCACAGTTGAGCTTCTCCTACGCACCATTGCACCCATTCATCTAAACCATGAGCTCGACGGTGGCGCAATTAACTAAAGGCACATTACGTCTTAGCATCCAACGAAAACGATTAATTTCTAGCATAAATTATAACCCGCGATTTACAACCGAGAGCACAGAGGGCGCTGCAATCAGCAATTTACCCAATCACGCCACAATCGAAGTTTTTAGACTAATACAACGACCCCACGATCTCTCTTTTCGTTAACGGGGTACATTTCCATTATTTGCCTATTGTAAGAGGTACGCAGTGTATATTATCTAAGTAAATAGAATTAAAATTGATAATGTGCGATAGCTTAGTTGGGAGACAGTCGTCCAGTAAACGGAAGGACCCGGGTTCGGATCCAGATGGCATCAAAGAAATTTTTTCTATAAATTTGCACGAAAAAGCAAAGGACAAAATGGAGATTACTCTCGATTTCGAATTGAATTGTAGAATAAGCTATCGCATCGGTGGTATCACGATTTCGAATCAACCATTGTTGACATCAGTATCCCCCATTTGATTCCTCTGGTGATGGGCTTTGCTTTCATGCATTTACAGTACATCTGAATTCTAAGCGTTTCGACGTGGAATAGGAAGAAGACCGTCAAGTAACACTCGATTTAAATCGAATTTACGTGTGTCGGCCAGTAAACTCTGAAGTGTTTCCTCAAGCGTAATGAAATGGGTCGAAGCTCTTTCAATTAGTGCGTTTTACTTGTACCAATATTGAGATTATTACGTTTTTAATAAAAATTTTCTGTTTGAGATCGACTTCAGTTCAACTTCCTCCTTCTGAGTTCATATTCGTGCTTCATTTATTATCGTATGCTTGTGAAATGTTTAAACAAACTAAGTACGTTTGCTTTCTAGGTGATGCATTAGTGGTATTTGCTCGAACCGTTACGGTACCATTTCCAATGGATTATCTGAAGGAAATTCGTTTTTTATAAACGTAATCTCTCGAAGTTGGAAAAATCCACTTTTTCAGAGGTAAACTACAATCGCGTAATCGTCTCTAAGTCGAAGCACGAAGTAATAAAAGAATTTCTCCGATCGCCTTGTCATTCGTGCTAGTTGAAAGTCCGTTTTGGTTAAATATGGTAAAAACAGTAAATTACTGAACAAAGGTGCTAATGGTTATTCTAATCTGCATATATGTGAAACTTCCATGTTAAATTCATACATCCAGGGTCTTTATCAGATACCATAAGTATGTTGGACATAAAATAAAGCAATTTAAACAATCGTTAAAGGCATTGGCAAGTGTGTGGTCCGCTTGTAATGGCGCACAGAGAAATTGTTTTCCGCTTAGGTGTAAGGTTTCAATTACGAAATAATAAAATTGTATTGTTGGTAAACAACGCCGGTTTTATGAAGTTAACTCGATTCATTCAACGAACGTGGCGCGTATAAGGATTATTAACAATCTACACTTAGTTTAAACGAGACGTAATCAGGTAGATCGTCATTGGAATTTTTCTAAGATTGCGATTTTTTATGCAAAAAAAGCTGCCATGCACTTTTTCCTTTGCAGCAACTATAGTTCATGACAGAAAGAAACAAAAAATAAAGCAAAGAAGAAACCAGAAAAAGGAGGAATGCGTCCAAAAGAAGATAAATAAAAAACCAACAAATGAGCAGCTAAACAAGAGCAAGGAAACCAAGAAAAGTAACATAAACTCGGGGAAGATCAAAAAATGAGGGAACTTAACAGAAATGCAAGGGAAATTAACAGAAACGCAAGGGAACTTAACAGAAACGTAAGGGAACTTAACAGAAACGTAAGGGAACTTCACAGAAAAGAAAAAACTTGACCGAAACGTGAAGGAACTTAACAAAAACGTAAGTAAATTTAACCTAAATTGAGGCAACTTAACAAAAACGTGAGGAAACTTAACAGAAACGTAAGGGAACTTGACAGAAACGTAAGGAAACTTAACAAAAACCTAAGGAAACCTAACATAAACTAAGGGAACTTAACAGAAATGTGAAAGAACTTAACAGAAACGTAAGGAGACTTAACAGAAAAGTGAGGGAAATGAAAGAAGCTTATAGGAAAATCAGGAAATTTAAAGAAAACTTAGGAACTGAAGAGAGATCCAAGATAACGAAGTAACTAGGCACAAAGGCAAGGAAAGTCTGAAAAAAAGAGGGAACTTAACAAAGAAGCAAGAGAATGGAAGGACGTTAACAAAATAACAAGAAAAGTCGTAGAATACTTACACTTACACTTAACAATACTAAACAACTTAACAGAGAGGCCAGGAAATGAAAGATCTTAATAAGGGAATTTAAATCAACGAAAATGAAGGAACTTATCAGAATATACGACATAAACGAAAATGAAAGAACTTAAAAAAGAAATTAGAGAAATAAAGTAAGTTAATAAAACAACGAGGAAATCAAGGGAAACAAATGAGCTGCTAAACAGGATCAAGGAAACCAAGAAAAGTAACATGAACTCAAGAAATATCAACAAAAACGTAAGTGAATTTAACAGAAGCGTAAGGGAACTTAACAGTAGCGTAAGGGAACTTAACCGGAACGTAAGGGAACGTGACATTAACGTAAGAGAAGTTGACAAAAACGTGAAGGATTTTAACAAAAACGTAAGGAAACTTAACATAAACTGAGGGAACTTAACAGAAATATGAGGGAACTTAACAGATACTTAAGGAAACTTAACAGAAAAGTCAGTAAAATAAAACAAGCGTTTAGAAAAATTAGGAAATTCAAAGAAAACATAGAAACTGAACACAGAACCAAGATAACGAAGAAAGTGGGCAGAAAGGCAAGGAAATCCTGGAAAAAAAGAGAAGCAAGGGAATGGAAGGACATTAACAAAATAACAAGAAAAATCGTAGAATATTAAACAACTTAACAGAGAGGCAAGGAAATGGTCTTGAAGGAATTTAAATCAACGAAAATGAAAGAACTTATCAGAAGATACGACATGAACTCTAACGAAATTAGAGAAACGAAGGAAGTTAATAAAACAACGAGGAAATCAAGGGAAACAAATGAGCTTCTAAACAGGAGTTAGAAACGTCGACGGAGCTAAAGAAACTTAAGTCGAAAGCAGTAGGTCCAGAAAATTGAGAGAACTTAACAGAAAAGTAATAAAAACTTCTAGGAGAAGCAAAAAAGATCAAAGGAACTTAGTAGAGAATCAGGGTAATCCACGGAAGTTGTACAAACTTAACATAGAGGCAAAAAACACTGAAAAAAATATATAAACACAAGAAAAATTGAGAAATACGTTGGAACTTAACAGAAGCAATGGAAACATCTGACGCCTAACAGAGTATAAAGCAAAATTAAAGAAAACGAATGAACTTAACAGAGAAATGGTGAAATCAGTAGAAATTTAAAAACGTAGCATGCTAGTTTAAATTAAGAAAAATGGAAGAACTTGTCAGACAGATTAAAACGCAGAAAAATTAAACAACTTGAGAACTAATAGACGTAAATTAATATATCAGCAAGGAATATCAAGGGTAACAAATAGTTTGCTAAATGGGAACAAGACCAGTCAAGGAGAATAGAGGAACTTAATAGAGAAACGAAAGGAACTTAACAGAAAAATAATGAAATATTGAGGAGAAGCAAAAACGATCAAAGGAAATAAAGGAACTTGACAGGAAAGTTGGGTAAGTTCAGTGAATCAAGAAACTTACCACAGAAACGGAACTTAACAGGAAAACCAGGGAATTGGAGAAACTTAAGAAGGCATGGGTAACAAAGACAGTTAATGAAATGACAAGCAAAGACATAAGCAGCGGACGAGCTAAAGGAAAAAGCAAAAAGGTCAAGTCCAAAAGAACTTAACTAATTAGGAAATCTAGAGAGATCTTATCTAGAAATTTAAGAAACCTTAATAGAAAAACAATAAATACTTCATGAAGAAGAAAAAAATCGAAAGAAACGAGGCAGTATCAAAGAAAACGAATGGAACTGATCAGAGAAATTCGAAAACTCCTGAAAAAATATCATTAAATATTAAGAGAAAGAACTTAAATTTACAAAAATGTAGGAGAACAAAGGAAAACGATAGAACTTAACAGAAAAATGTCAAGGGAAACGAGATAAAACCAAAGTAAGTGAAGGAACTTAACAGAAAAATGCAGAACTTTCAGGAAATGACAATATTTATCAAAAAGAACAGGGAAAATGTCAAGGGAAACAAGATAAAAGCAAAAAAAGTGAAGGAACTTAACAGAAAAATGCAAAACTTCCAGGAAGTGTCATGATTTACCAATAGGAACAGAGAAAGTTGACAAAAACGAGGAATCCAAGGGAAACGAAAGAACTTAACAGAAAAATGTCAAGGGAAACGAGATAAAACCCAAGTAAGTAAAGGAACTTAACAGAAAAATGCAGAACTTTCAGAAAATGACAAGGTTTACCAAGAGGAACAGAAAAATTTTAAGAGAAACAAGATACGGGGAATTTAAGGGAAACGAAAGAACTTAAAAGAAAAATGTCAAGGGAAACGAGATAAAACCAAAGTAAGTAAAGGAACTTAACAGAAAAATGCAACACTTCCAGAAAATGACAATATTTATCAAGAAAAATAGGGAAAAAGTCAAGGGAAACGAGATAAAACCAAAAGAAGTGAAGGAACTTAACAGAAGAATGCGGAACTTCCAGAAAATGTCAAGATTTATCAAGAGGAACAGAGAAAGTTGACAAAAACGAGGAGTCCAAGGGAAACGAAAGAACTTACTAAAAAAGTCAAGAGAAACGAGATAAAACCAGAGGAAATGAAGGAACTTTACAGAAAAATGCAGAACTTCCAGGAAATGACAATATATATCAAGAGGAGCAGAAAAAATTTCAAGTGAAATGAGATAAAACTAAAAGAAGTGAAGGAACTTATCAAAAAATGCGGAACTTCCAGGAAATATCAGGATTTATCAAAAGGAACAGAGAAAGTTGACAAAAACGGGAATCCAAGGAAAACGAAAAAACTTAATAAAAAAATGTCAAGGGAAACGAGATAAAACCAATGTAAGTGAAGGAACTTAACAGAAACATGCAGAACTTCTGGGAAATGACAATATTTATCAAAAGGAACAGGGAAAATGTCAAGGGAAACGAGATAAAACCAAAGGAAGTGAAGGAACTCTACAGAAAAATGCGGATCTTCCAGGAAATGTCAAGATTTATCAAGAGGAACAGAGAAAGTTGATAAAAACGAGAAGTCCAAGGGAAACGAAAGAACTTACTAAAAAAGTCAAGAGAAACGAGATAAAACCAAAGGAAATGAAGGAACTTTACAGAAAAATGCAGAACTTCCAGGAAATGACAATATATATCAAGAGGAGCAGGAAAAATTTCAAGTGAAATGAGATAAAACTAAAAGAAGTGAAGGAACTTATCAAAAAATGCGGAACTTCCAGGAAATATCAGGATTTATCAAAAGGAACAGAGAAAGTTGACAAAAACGGGAATCCAAGGAAAACGAAAAAACTTAATAGAAAAATGTCAAAGGAAATGAGATAAAACCAATGTAAGTGGAGGAACTTAACAGAAACATTCAGAACTTCTGGGAAATAACAATATTTATCAAAAGGAACGGGGAAAATGTCAAGGGAAACGAGATAAAACCAAAGGAAGTGAAGGAACTCTACAGAAAAATGCGGATCTTCCAGGAAATGTCAGAGATTTATCAAGAGGAACAGAGAGAGTTGACAAGAACGGGGAATCCAAGGAAAACGAAAGAACTTAACGCGTAAAAGTCAAGAGAAACGAGGCAAGGAACATAACAGCAAAATGCGAAACTTTCAGGAAATATCAAGAAATTAAAGAGAGACAAAGAAAGTTAACCAAAAAGCAAGAGAGTCCAAGGGAAACGAAAGAACTTAACGAGTTACAGTATAGAAAAATAATGGAAAGTCGAAGAAAATGAATGAAATTAAGCACTCGCGAAAAAAATCATTAAATATCAAGAGAGAAGAAAACTGACAAAAATGCAGGTCAACAAAAGAAAACTATAGAACTTGCAGGAAAGCTAATAGCGGGAACTAGCATGAAAAAGTCTGAACGAGACAAAACCCAAGGAAGCGAAGGAACTTAACACAACAAAAGAGGAACTTCCAGAAAATGTCTAGATTTAACAAGAGGAACAAAGAAAGTTAATAAAGAAAGCTGACAAAAAAGGAGAATCTAAGGAAAACGAAAGAACTTAACGGGTAAAAGTCAAGATAAATGAGGCAAAATCAAAGCAAACGAAAGAACTTATCTGAAAAATTCAGAAACTCCTGAAAGAAATCAGTAAATATCATGAAGAATGGAAAAAATTTATAAAATTGTAGAAGAGCAAAAGGAAATGATAGAATTTAACAGGAAAAGGTCAAGGGAATCGAAATAAAACCAAAGGAGGCTAAGGAACTTAACAGAAAAATGTGCTACTTTGTGGAAATATCAAAAAATATCAAGAAGAGCAAAAAGGGTGACAAAAAACAGAAGAATTCGAAGAAACTGAAAGAACTTAACGAATTGCGGTCAAGAAAAACAATGGAAAATCAAAGGAAACAAATGAACTTATAAGAAAATTGCGGAAACCCACGAAAAAAATCATTAAATATCAAGGAAGAGGAAGGAAACCGATCAAAAAACAGAAGAATAAAGGAAACCTCTAGATTTTAGGAGGAAAAAGTCAAAACCTGATAAAACCAAAGGAAGCGAAGGAACTTAACAAAAAAAAACGCGTAACTTACAGAAAATGTCAAGATTTATCAAGAGGAACAAGGAAAGTTGACAGGAAAATCCAAGGGAAAGGACAGAACTGGTAAAAGTCTAGAGAAACGAGGCAAAGTCAAAGAAAACGAATGAATTTATCAGAAAAATTCGGAAATTCCTAGAAAAAATCATTAAATATCAAGAGGAAAGAAGAAAATTCACAAAAATGTAGGAAAACAAAGAGAAACGATAGAACTTAACAGGAAAAGGTCAAGGAAAACGAAATCAAACCAAAGGAAGCGAAGGAACTTAACAGAAAAGTACAAAACTTCAAGGAAATATCAAAAAATATCAAGAACAAAGAAAGATAATAAAAAGCCAGAAATTTCAAAGAAGGAACTTAGCGAGTTACAGTCAAGGGAAACAATGGAAAATCAAATCAAAGGAAACGAATAAAAAAGAAATCCATGGGAAACATCATTAAATATCAATTGTAATGACGAAAATTGGAAAAAAGCAGAAAATTTTAGGAGAGAATTAACAAACAAAATTCAAGGAAAACGAGGGAATACAAAGAATAGGAGAGAACTTAACAGAAAAATGCGAAATGTAGCGACCCTTCTATTCTAGGAAAAGTTCGTCACGAATAGATATCAAGAGGAATAAGGAAAGTTGACAAAAAAGTAGAACCCAAGGGAAACGAATGAACTTACCGAGTTACAATAAAGATAAACAATGAAAAATTAAAATAAACGAATGAACTTATCAGAAAAATTCTAAAACTCCCGGGAAAAATCGTTAGATATAAAAGGGAAAAAAGAACATTGACATTTATACAGGAAAACAAAGGGAAACGGTAGAACTCAACAGGAAAAACTCAAAGAAAACAAGATAAACCCGAAGTAAGTGAAGGACCTTAACAGACAAATGTGGAACTTTCAGAAAATATCAAGAAATGTCAGGTGGAATAAGGAAATTTGACAAAAAAGGAGAATCCAAGAGAAACGAAAGAAACTTAACGAGTTACAATCAAAAGAAATAATGGAAAATCAAAAGAAACGAATGAACTTATCAGAAAAATGCGGAAACCCATGGAAAAAATCATTAAATATCGATTGTAACTACGAAAATTGACAAAAAACAGAAAATTTCAAGGGAAAATTAACAAAGAAAAGTCATGGGAAACGAAGGAATACAAATGAAACGAGGGAACTTAACAGAAAAATGCGAAACTTTCAGGAAATATCAAAGGAAACAAGAAAAGTTGACAAAAAGGTAGAATCCAAGGGAAACGAAAGAACTCACGGAGTTACAATGATGAAAAACAATGGAAAATCAACGGAAACAAATGAACTTATCAGAAAAATCGTAAAATTCTCGGGAAAAATTATTCGATATCAAAGGAAGAAGAACATTGACATCAATGCAGGAAAAGAAAGGGAAACGATACAACTCAAAAGGAGAAAGTCAAGAGAAACAAAATAAAACCTCAGTAGGCGAAGGACCTTAACAGGAAAATGTGGAACTTCCAGAAAATAATCAAGAAATATCAAGAGGAATAAAGAAATTTAACAAAAAAGGAGAATGCAAGATAAACTTCAAGAAAAACAATTGAAAATCAAAGGAAACGAATGAACTTATCAGAAAAATTCTAAAACTTTCGGAAAAAGTCATTAAATATCAAGGGAAACAAAGAAAGTAGACAAAAATGCGGACGGTAACACTATAGAACTTAACAGGATAAAGTCAAAAGGAAATAAAACCAAAAGAAGCAAAGGAACTTAACAAAAATACGTGGAACTTCCAGGAACTGTCAAGATTTATCAAAAGGAGCAAAGAAAATTAACAAAACAGAAACCCTGGGGAAACAAAAGAACTTAATTGGTAAAAGTTCAGCTAAATGAGGCAAAATCAAAGGAAACCAGAGAACTTATCAGAAAAATTTAGAAACTGCTGGAAAAAATCACTAATTATCAAAAGAAATGAAAAAAATTCCGAAAACTGTAGGAAAACAAAGGAAAACGATAGAACTTAATAGGAAAAGGTCAAGGGAAACCAGATAAAACTAAAGGAAGAAAAGGAACTTAACAGAAAAATACGAAACTTCCAGGAAATATCAAATGATTCAAGAGAAACAAATAAAGTTGACAAAAAAGCAGGAGAACATATTTAACGAGTGGCTGTCAAGAGAAACAATAGAAAATCAAAGGAAACGAATGAACTTATCAGAAAAATTTGGAAACCCGCGGGAAAAATCATTAAATATCAATTGTGACGACGAAAATTGGCAAAAGAGCAGAAAATTCCAAGAAAAATATAACAAATAAAAGTCAAGTAAAACCATGGAACTTAACAGAAAAATGCAAACTTTCAGGAAATATCAAGGAAAACAAGGAAAGTTGCCAAAAAAGTAGAATTCAAGGGAAACGAAAGAACTTACGGAGTTACAATGAAGATAAACAATGAAAAATCAAAGGAGACGAATGAACTTATCAGAAAAATTCTAAAACTACCGGGAAAAATCATTAGATATCAAAGGAAAAGAATAACATTGACATAGATGCAGGAAAACAAAGAGAAATGGTAAAATTTAACAGGAAAACGTCAAAGGAAACAACATAAAACCAAAGAAAGCGAAGGATCTTAACAGAAATGTGGAACTTCTAGAAAATATTTAAAAAAATCAAGAAGAATAAAGATATTTAACAAAAAAGGAGAATGCATGAGAAACGAGAGAACTTAACGAGTTACAATCAAGACAAACAATGGACAATCAAAGGAAACGAATGAACTTATCAGAAAAATTAAGAAACTGCTGGAAAAAATCACTAATTATCAAAAGAAGTGAACAAAATTCAGAAAAATGTAGGAGAACAAAGGCAAACGATAGAACTTAATGGGAAAAGGTCAAGGGAAACCAGATAAAACTAAAGGAAGAAAAGGAACTTAACAGAAAAATACGGAACTTCTAGGAAATATCAAATGATTCAAGAGAAACAAAGAAAGTTGACAAAAAAGCAGGAGAATCCAAGGGACATTTAACATATTTAACGAGTTGTTGTCAAGAGAAACAATGGAAAATTAAAGGAAATAAACGAATTGATCAGAAAAATTCGGAAACCCGCGGGAAAAATCATTAAATATCCATTGTGACGATGAAAATTGCCAAGTAAGAAGAAAATTTTAAGGAAACTAACAAAGACAAGTCAAGGGAAACAAGGGAACTTAACAGAAAATGCGAAACTTTCAGCAAATATTAAGGGAAACAACGAAAGTGGACAAAAAAGTAGAATCCAAGGGAAACGAAAGAACTTACGGAGTTACAATGAAGATAAACAATGGAACTGCAAAGGAGACGAATGAACTTATCAGAAAAATTCTAAAACTGCCGGGAAAAATCATTAGATATCAAAGAAAAAGAAGAACAATAACATAAATGCAGGAAAACAAAGGGAAACGATATTTATCAAAAGGAATGAACAAAATTCAGAAAAATGTAGGAGAACAAAGGCAAACGATAGAACTTAATGGGAAAAGGTCAAGGGAAACCAGATAAAACTAAAGGAAGAAAAGGAACTTAACAGAAAAATACGGAACTTCTAGGAAATATCAAATGATTCAAGAGAAACAAAGAAAATTGACAAAAAAGCAGGAGAATCCAAGGGACATTTAACATATTTAACGAGTTGTTGTCAAGAGAAACAATGAAAAATCAAAGGGAATGAACGAACTTATCAGAAAAATTTGGAAACCCGCGGGAAAAATCATTAAATATTCATTATGACGACGAAAGTTGGCAAGGAAGAAGAAAATTCCAAGGAAACTATAATAAAAAAGGTCAAGGGAAACAAAGGAACTTTACAGAAAATGCGAAACTTTCAGGAAATATCAAAGGAAACAACGAAAGTTGAAAAAAAAGTAGAATCCAAGGGAAACGAAAGAACTTACGGAGTTACAATGAAGATAAACAATGGAACTGCAAAGGAGGCAAATGAACTTATCAGAAAAATTCTAAAACTGCCGGAAAAAATCATTAAATATCCATTCTGACGACGAAAATTGGCAAGGAAGAAGAAAATTCTAAGAAAACTATAACAAAACAAAGTCGAGGGAAACAAAGGAACTTAACAGAAAGTGCGAAACTTTCTGGAAATATCAAAGGAAACAAGGAAAGTTGGCAAAAAAATAGAATTCAAGGGAAACGAAAGAACTTACGGAGTTGCAATGAAGATAAACAACGGAAAATCAAAGGAAACGAATGAACTTATCAGAAAAATTCTAAAACTCCCAGGAAAAGCCATTAAATATCAAAGGGAAAGAAGAAAATTTACATAAATGAAGGAAAACAAAGGGAAACGATAGAATTTAACAGGAAAAAGTTAAAAGAAACAGGTCAAGTCAAAAAAAGCAGGAAAGTTTTAGGGAAACTTAACAGAGAAGTCAGGGGAACGAGAGAATACAAAGAAAGCAAAGGACCTCAACAGAATATCTAGAAATACCAAGAGAAATAAAGAAATTTGACAAAAAAGGAGAATATAAGAGAAACGAAAGAAGTTAACGAGTTACAATCAAGAGAAACAATGGAACATCAAAGGAAACGAATGAACTTATTAGAAAAATTCTAAAACTTCCATCAAAAATCATTAAGTATCAAGGTGAACGAAGAAATTTGACAAAAATGCAGGAGAACAAGGGGAAACTATAGAACTTAACAGAAAAATGCAGAAGTTCCATAAAATATCAAAAAGAACAAAGGAAGTTTGACCAAAGGAAATCCAAGGAAAACGAAAGAACCTAACGGGTAAGAGTCAAGAGAAACGAGGCAAATCAAATAAAACAAATGAACTTATCAGAAAAATTTGGAAGCTTCCAGGAAAAACCATTAAATAGCAAGGAAAACGAAGAAAGTTGACAAAAAAAAGCAGGAAAGTTTTAGGGAAACTTAACAGAGAAGTTAGGGGAACGAGAGAATACAAAGAAAGTGAAGGAACTTAACAGAAAATGCGGAACTTCCAGGAAAAATTAAGAACAAAAAAAGTTGGCAAAAAAGTAGTATCCAAGGAACACGAAAGAAACGAAAGCCAAGCGAAATGGGCCAAGGGAAACGAATGAACTTATCAGAAATATTCTGAAGCTCCCAAGATATATTATTAATATCAATGGAAACGAAAAAAATTGGCAAAAAAGCGAAAAAAATTAAGTTAAACAAAAGAACTTAACAGAGAAAAGTCGAGGAGAAAAGGGAAAACAAAGCTAACGAAGGAACTTAACAGAAACGAAGCTAGTTAAAAAATTTTGATTTCAGCGATTAACATGTTAAATTTTCAGGGCTTTGTCAGTGTTCCATTGTGCGCTTTCTAGCAATAAAACAATTTTCTCCTATCAGGTGTCCCGAGGTGGTACAGTGCCCCAGTGTGTTGACATATTAGGCCGCTATGCGGAAGGTGTCTAAGTTCACCCACACCTTTAACCGACTGACCGGATGCACCGCGAGATTAACGACGGTTAAATCGTTTTATAAGCATGGGTAATGCATATTTCTAAATCCATGCTTCTAGCCGGGAATCCGCGTCCCACATGCGTGAAATATTGCTTCTTTGTTTTATGACCGGCCGGGAAATATTCCTTAATATCGTAATAAATTTAAATCGCATTGGAAAGTAGCAAAGCGCGTCTTAATAACTAATAATAAAGAGCCGGGAGATTAAAAAAATTATTACGTTATAAAATGTCACAAGCAAGATAGGCGACTGGCCAAAACTAATTATTTTCTTAATTTATATGCAAATTCTGGCGTAATATAACATTTCGAGTTATGGCCTAACGTTAAATCAATTGATGAAAATCGTTTTTTTACGAAATAATTCGTTTCCAATTTTCTAGCGTCAGTGGGCAAATATATGGACAATAAAAGCAGTTATGGGATCCTAAACATTTAATTTCCTGTAGCTTCTCTTTGCTAAAGATATGTGACTTGTGCATAATCGTGAGTCTATTAAAAAGAAAATGAATACAAAATGTATAATAAAAATAGATTAACTAACAATCGAAGGTGCTACAGGTGAAAATATTTACAATCAACAAGCATAGACTGGACGGTCTTTCTTGTTCTTATCACTATGATGCATTCGCTGCAAACATTTCCAACTTATTAGCATTAGTCAGCACATGAATACTCAAAAGATGTAAATCCCATTGAGTGACTTGCAACTGACTTTCGATTGTATCTTTATAAGAACATTTTTGGTATAAGCTAATTGCTAAGGATTACAACCAGATTGGTCGATGTAACTAAAGTTACAAAGGTCACTAGTGTTTCTTGTATTATTAGAGCCATCCTGCTCTTGCATTTAACTTAAAGCTTTGTAGATTTGCATACGTATTTTTTTCAAATGACATTTAATTGACCTAGAAGTACTTCTTTTTTGAAAAATGGTCTGTTCTCCGAATAAGACACGACAATCGCATTGTGCTTTAATAACAGCCGTTCTGGATCTAATTAATCATAAATGTCAAAAGATATTGCTTAATTAGAGTCGACTTATATATATATATATATTCCAAGTAGACCACAATGGGTCCAGAAATGTTGTGCCATTTTCGAATCAATTATATGTGTTGAATATATTCGTGCGTCACGCCCTGTAATCGTGACACTATTGTTAGCTTGTTATAATCCTTTTGCTAACTTTACTTTCAATCAATTATATCCCCCCCCCCCTCGCGGAAAACGTATTGCATATGAATCCTTGCTGTAGCGACGTTTTTTCTGCAACAATTGCGATCCGATACGACTTATCTGCTTCGTTATATCAAAAGCTGTATTTCGTTTTAATTACGCCGGAATGCCATAAACCTTCACATTTATCGCAAAGGAATGTCATAGGGGACATTTTTATGAACTCAGATATGATTGAGCCACCAACAGTAACTACCCATCGATCGTCGTACATTTTTATTTACATTTGAATCTTGTGCAGAATTTTATCCATATTTTATGAATTCAAAGCGTTAAACAATCGAAATGAATGGGGTATTCAGTGCCGAGTTCAAGGTACTTTAATAAATGATTTAAACAAGCAGGGTATGCAGTTTTTATCGGGTGTGCAGGTTTCAGTTAAAGGTATTTTGTCAGCGTTAACGTCACCTAATTAATAGCTGGGCTGCCTATAGTGACCAATTAAACTAACTAAACAATCAAACTGCTATTTTTTACGAGATATTCATGACTCAGTTCAAGGTATTGGGCGATTGATTAAGCAATCTAAATCATCACTGATGAGACTTGCAGAAGTAAGCAAAGAAAAAACTGTTTATGACTTGGTTCAAGGTATTGACACTTGTCTCCATCTGATTAGATCATCTAAACCGTTTAATCATGTCAAGACTTAGACAAATAAACAGAATGAAAAGAAGGAGGTGTTCATAACTCAGTTCAAGGTATTGGGCGATTGATTAAGCAATCTAAATCATCACTGATGAGACTTGCAGAAGTAAGCAAAAAAAAAAGTGTTTATGACTTGGTTCAAGGTATTGACACTTGTCTCCATCTGATTAGATAATCTAAACCATTTAATCATGTCAAGACTTAGACAAATAAACAGAATGAAAAGAAGGAGGTATTCATAACTCAGTTCAAGGTATTGGGCGATTGATTAAGCAATCTAGATCATCACTGATGAGACTTGCAGAAGTAAGCAAAGAAAAAAGTGTTCATGACTTGGTTCAAGGTATTGACACTTGTCTCCATCTGATTAGATAATCTAAACCGTTTAATCATGTCAAGAGTTAGACAAATAAACAGAATGAAAAGAAGGAGGTATTCATAACTCAGTTCAAGGTATTGGGCGATTGATTAAGCAATCTAGATCATCACTGATGAGACTTGCAAAAGTAAGCAAAGAAAAAAGTGTTCATGACTTGGTTCAAGGTATTGACACTTGTCTCCATCTGATTAGATAATCTAAACCGTTTAATCATGTCAAGACTTAGACTAATAAACAGAATGAAAAGAAGGAGGTATTCATAACTCAGTTCAAGGTATTGGGCGATTGATTAAGCAATCTAAATCATCACTGATGAGACTTGCAGAAGTAAGCAAAAAAAAAAGTGTTTATGACTTGGTTCAAGGTATTGACACTTGTCTCCATCTGATTAGATAATCTAAACCATTTAATCATGTCAAGACTTAGACAAATAAACAGAATGAAAAGAAGGAGGTATTCATAACTCAGTTCAAGGTATTGGGCGATTGATTAAGCAATCTAGATCATCACTGATGAGACTTGCAGAAGTAAGCAAAGAAAAAAGTGTTCATGACTTGGTTCAAGGTATTGACACTTGTCTCCATCTGATTAGATAATCTAAACCGTTTAATCATGTCAAGACTTAGACAAATAAACAGAATGAACAGAAGGAGGTATTCATAACTCAGTTCAAGGTATTGGGCGATTGATTAAGCAATCTAGATCATCACTGATGAGACTTGCAGAAGTAAGCAAAGAAAAAAGTGTTCATGACTTGGTTCAAGGCATTGACACTTGTCTCCATCTGATTAGATAATCTAAACCGTTTAATCATGTCAAGACTTAGACAAATAAACAGAATGAACAGAAGGAGGTATTCATAACTCAGTTCAAGGTATTGGCGCTTGTGTCAATTGATTAGATAATCTAGACCCTTTAATCATGTCGCGACACACAATTAAACAGAATGAACAGAAGGAGGTATTTATGACTCAGTTCAAGGTATTGGCATATGTCCCTAAATGATTAAATAATCTAGACCAATAGTGATGTCGACTTGCACAAGTGAACAAAATCAACAGAAGGAGGTATCCAGACTCAGTTCAAGGTATTGTCGCTTGTCGCCAATTGATTAAGTCATCATGTCGAGGCTTAAACAGGTAACAAGAATATACAGAGTGCAATGGGGTATTCAAGGCTAAATTCAAGGTATTTCGATAAAATTTGTTATTAATTACATAGAAGATCTGAACACTTGTCTTCAACCGTTTTAGGCAGCCAATGATTCAGAGATAAACAATCGAAATATGCAGTTTTAAATGGATTGTCCAGATTTCAGTTCAAGGTATTTTATTGGGGCTTATCGTTGAATAATTATATGATTTTGACTGTCAACGATGACAGTGCATTAATGATGCAAATTCAGAGGTATTTAGAACTAAGTTCAGGGTATGTTATCAGAGATAATGTGCGCATAGTTAAACAAGTTAGCAGACTGACGAGTTAATAAAGCAAATTGTGAACTTAGAGCAAATTGTGGAAGTTTAAACTGGGTATTCAGGGCGTAGTTCAAGGTATTTTATTGGTATTTAACCTCCAATGATCAAGATGGGTTGTTATTGATGAATCATACTAGCAAAATATTCAGTTTTGAATAAAATATTAAAGACTCAGTTCAAGGTATGTTACATTATCAAGAGGTAATGCGTGAAACAAGCCAAAGGTTTAGGATGGGTATGCCCAACTCAGTTGAAGGTATTTTATTGCCGGTTACCATCACCTAATTAAAAACTTTAGACTAACAAGTTAAACAAGCAAAATGTGGAAGTTTGTAGTGGGTATTCAGAGTTTAGTTCAAGGTATTTTATTGGTATTTATCTTCCAATGATCAAGAAATATTCTTATCATTGATAAGTAAAACTGGCTTCAGTTTTAAATGAAATATTGAAGACTAAGTTCAAGGTATGTTAAGCAAAATGTGGACGTTTGAACTGGGTATTCAGGGTCTAGTTCAAGGTATTTTATTGGCATTTATCTTTCAATGATCAGGAACTATGGTTTGTCATTGATGAGTCAAACTAGCTTCAGTTTTGAATGAAATATTAAAGACTCGGTTCAAGATATGTTAAGTTATCAAAGTTAATGAGTGAAACAAACCAAAGGTTTTGAATGGGTATGCCCAACTCAGCTTGGCGATCATCGCCTAATTAAATACGTTAGAAGAGTTAACGTAAGTTAGAACGAGTTATTAAAACAAATTGTGGACGTTTGAACTGGGTATTTAGGGTTTAAGTTTAAGGTATTTTATTGGTACTTATCTTCCAATGATCGGGAAATATTGATCGACATTGATGAGTCAAATTAGCTTCAATTTTAAATAAAATATTAAAGACCCAGTTCAAGGTATTTTAAGTTATCAAAGGTATTGAGTGAAACAAGCCAAACGTTTTGGATGGGTATGCCTAACTCAGCTGAAAGTATTTCATTAATTGTCATTGTCTATTTAAACAAGTTAGAAGACTGACGTGAATAAAGCAAATTGTGGACGTTTCAGCTGGGTATTCAGGGTTTACTTTAAGATATTTTATTGCTATTTATCTTTCAATGATCAGGAAATATGGATCGTCATTGATGAGTCAAACTAGCTTCAATTTTGAATAAAATATTGGAGACTCAGTTCAAGGTATTTTAAGTTATCAAGGGTAATGACTGAAACAAGCCAAACGTTTTGGATCGGTATACCCAACTCAGCTGAAAGTATATCATTGGCCATCATCGACTAATTAAACAAGTTAGACGGCTAACGAGTTATTAAAGCAAATTATTGACGTTTGAACTGGGTATTCGGGGTTTAGTTCAAGGTATTTTATTGGTATTTATCTTCCAATGATCATATGGATCGTCATTGATGAGTCAAACTAGTTTTAATTTTTTTAAAAACTATTAAAGACCCAGTTCAAGGTATTTTAAGTTATCAAAGGTAATGAGTGAAACAAGCCAAATGTTTTGGGTGGGTATGCCCAACTTAGCTGAAAGTATTTCATTGGCCATCATTGTCTAATTAAACAAGGTAGGGGACTAACGAGTTAATAAAGCAAAATATTGACCTTTGAACTGGGTATTCAGGGTTTAGTTCAAGGTATTTTATTGACATTTATCTTCCAATGATCAGGAACTCTGATTTGTCATTAATGAGTCAAACTAGCTTCAGTTTTAAATAAAATATTGAACACTCAGTTCAAGGTATTTTAGATTATCAAAGGTATTGAGTGAAACAAGCCAAACGTTTTGGGTGGGTATGACCAACTCAGCTGAAAGTATTTCATTGGCCATCATTGTCTAATTAAACAAGATAGGAGACTAACGAGTTAATAAAGCAAAATATTGACGTTTGAACTGGGTATTCAGGGTTTAGTTCAAGGTATTTCATTGCTATTTATCTTCCAATGATCAGGAACTCTGATTTGTCATTGATGAGTCAAACTAGCTTCAGTTTTGAATAAAATATTGAACACTCAGTTCAAGGTATTTTAAGTTATCAAAGGTATTGAGTAAAACAAGCCAAACTTTTTTGATGGGTATGCCCAACTCAGCTGAAAGTATTTATTGGCAATCATCGTCTACTTAAACAAGTTAGAACACTGACGAGTTCATAAAACAAAATATTGACGTTTGAACTGGGTATTCAAGGTTTAGTTCAAGGTATTTTATTGGTATTTATCTTCCAATGATCATATGGATCGGCATTGATGAGTCAAACTAGTTTAAAAAAAATATATTAAAGATTCTGTTCAAGGTATTTTAAGTTATCAAAGGTAATAAGTGAAACAAGGCAAACGTTTTGAGTGGATATGCCCAACGCAGCTGAAAGTATTTCATTGGCCATCATTGTCTAATTAAACAAGATAGGACACTAACGAGTTAATAAAGCAAAATATTGACGTTTGAACTGGGTATTCAGGGTTTAGTTCAAGGTATTTTATTGACATTTATCTTCCAATGATCAGGAACTCTGATTTGTCATTGATGAGTGAAACTAGCTTCAGTTTTGAGTAAAATATTGAACACTCAGTTCAAGGTATTTTAAATTATCAAAGGTATTGAGTGAAACACGCCAAACGTTTTGGACGGGTATGCCCAATTCAGCTGAAAGTATTTCATTGGCCATCATTGTCTGATTAAACAAGATAGGAGACTAACGAGTTAATAAAGCAAAATATTGACGTTTGAACTGGGTATTCAAGGTTTAGTTCAAGGTATTTTATTGGTATTTATCTTCCAATGATCATATGGATCGGCATTGATGAGTCAAACTAGTTTTAATTTTAAAAAAATATTAAAGATTCAGTTCAAGGTATTTTAAGTTATCAAAGGTAATGAGTGAAACAAGGCAAACGTTTTGAGTGGATATGCCCAACTCAGCTGAAAGTATTTCATTGGCCATCATTGTCTAATTAAACAAGATAGGAGACTAACGAGTTAATAAAGCAAAATATTGACGTTTGAACTGGGTATTCAGGGTTTAGTTCAAGGTATTTTATTGACATTTATCTTCCAATGATCAGGAACTCTGATTTGTCATTGATGAGTCAAACTAGCTTCAGTTTTGAATAAAATATTGAAGACTCAGTTCAAGGTATTTTAAATTATCAAAGGTATTGAGTGAAACACGCCAAACGTTTTGGACGGGTATGCCCAATTCAGCTGAAAGTATTTCATTGGCTATCATTGTCTAATTAAACTAGTTAGAAGACTAACGAGTTAATAAAGCAAAATGTGGACGTTTGAACTTCGTATTCAGGGTTTACTTCAAGGTATTTTATTGCTATTTATCTTCCAATGATCAGGAAATATGGATCGACATTAATGAGTCAAACTAGCTTCAATTTTGAATAAAATATTGAAGACTCAGTTCAAGGTATTTTAAGTTATCAAAGGTAATAAGTGAAACAAGCCAAACGTTTTGGATGGGTGTGACCAACTCAGTTGAAAGTATTTCATTGGCCATCATCGTCTATTTAAACAAGTTAGAAGACTGATAAGTTAATGAAGCAAAATTTGGACGTTTGAACCGGGTATTCAGGGTTTACTTCAAGGTATTTCATTGCTATTTATCTTCCAATGATCAGGAGATATGGATCGTCATTGATGAGTCAAACTAGCTACAATTTTGAATAAAATATTGAAGATTTAGTTCAAGGTATTTTAAGTTCTCAAAGGTAATGAGTGAAACAAGCCAAAGGTTTTGGGTGGGTATGCCCAACTCAGCTAAAAGTATTTCATTGGCCATCATTGTCTAATTAAACAAGATAGAAGACTAACGAGTTAATAAAGCAAAATATTGACATTTGAACTGGGTATTCAGGGTTTAGTTCAAGGTATTTTATTGACATTTATCTTTCAATGATCAGGAAATCCGATTTGTCATTGATGAGTCAAACTAGCTTCAGTTTTGAATAAAATATTGAACACTCAGTTCAAGGTATTTTAAATCATCAAAGGTATTGAGTGAAACACGCCAAACATTTTGGATGGGTATGCCCAATTCAGCTGAAAGTATTTCATTGGCCATCATTGTCTAATTAAACAAGATAGGAGACTAACGAGTTAATAAAGCAAAATATTGACCTTTGAATTGTGTATTCAGGGTTTAGTTCAAGGTATTTTATTGACATTTATCTTCCAATGATCAGGAACTCTGATTTGTCATTGATGAGTCAAACTAGCTTCAGTTTTGAATAAAATATTGAACACTCAGTTCAAGGTATTTTAAATCATCAAAGGTATTGAGTGAAACACGCCAAACGTTTTGGACAGGTATGCTCAATTCAGCTGAAAGTATTTTATTGGCCATCATTGTCTAATTAAACTAGTTAGAAGACTAACGAGTTAATAAAGCAAAATGTGGACGTTTGAACTTCGTATTCAGGGTTTACTTCAAGGTATTTTATTGCTATTTATCTCCCAATGATCAGGAAATATGGATCGACATTGATGAGTCAAAGTAGCTTCAATTTTGAATAAAATATTGAAGACTCAGTTCAAGGTATTTTAAGTTATCAAAGGTAATGAGTGAAACAAGCCAAAGGTTTTGAGTGGGTATGCTAAACTCAGCTGAAAGTATTTCATTGGCCATCATTGTCTAATTAAACAAGATAGAAGACTAACGAGTTAATAAATCAAATTGTGGACGTTTCAACTGGGTATTCAGGGTTTAGTTCAAGGTATTTTATTGGTATTTATCATCCAATGATCAGGAGATATTGGTTGTCAATGATAATGAGCTAAGCTAACAAAATGTTTTTGTTTTGAATGAAGTATTTATGGCTCAGTTCAGGGTATGAATTATCAATTTATAAAATTGTGTCGAATTTAAATAAATTGTACGTAGATTTTGTCAAGCAAACTGTTTCTTGTCGAAATGTCTCGAGAGACTTATGATTCATATCAAGGTATCAACATGTTCAACCTGATCGAAAATTATATTACTGACGAACGTTTGGTGGTTCAAGGTAAGGAAAACTTTTAACGAATACTTCCTCATAACGAATGAATTAATAACGGCTTAATTCAACAAAGTCAGGATATAAAACTCAGCTAAACATGAATCCTTCAAAGTTGACTTCGTCCGAATTTTCCCAGCCGTTCGCATACCGTGCGAATTCACCTCGTCAACTCCGGAGAGTTTCTAGTGAAGTTCTTTGTCCCCTAAACGCGGGAGTTCAACGGGAAGTCGCGATATGAAAAACAACACCTGTCTCGCAGCCGTTTTGTGCATAAATCTGATTACGTCGCATTTTCATTGTTTCGTCGATTTTTACGTCGTTGTCAATTATCCTGCGTTTTGTTTCAGGCACTTGGGATGCAGATGGGAGGCCGATTATACTGTGCTACGCGGAATGCATCGCTCGCGCCGGACTCAACAAATACGAAATAGCCAAGCTTTTGCTATATTACGCTTCGATACCCACGTAAGTATGCCCCGGTGGTGGGCGCATTTTTTTTGCTTCCTGTTTTCTCTAAGATTCAAAGGCGTGATGCTGCTAGATCCACGGAGCCAGTTCTTTGCTGTGGATTTGCGGAAGACATCGGTGGCAATCTCGAGTTTCATTCTGGTTGACCTGTTGTGATAATGTGCCCAATTTTTTGGTGTGGATCTATGAATCTGAAGACATTGAAGTTTCATCATTATATTCTATAATCCACTTGGCTAGTTTCTCTCTTTGCGGAAGACAACAAGGATAAACTCGAATTTCTTCATGATGATGAATGATCCACTTGGCCAGTTCTCCGCCTTGGATCTGAAGAAGATATCGGGATCAACCTTCACAGAGTTTCCTCATAATGATGTATGGTCTCTTCTTAGGTAGTTTTCCTCGTTGAAATTGCAAAATACAGCAAGAACGAGTTTCTTCATCAAGATGAATGATCCACTTGGCGAGTTTTCCGCCTTGGATCCGAAGAAGATATCGAGAAACTTCATAAACTTTTCTCATAATGACATATGGTCGTTCGCTCAGGTATACTTTCTTCGTTGGATTTGCAGAAGGCAACAAGGATAATTTTAATTTTCTTTATGATGATGGATGATCCATTCAGGCAGTTTTCCGCCTTGGATCCGAAGAAGATATCGAGAACAAACTTAAGAGTTTCCTCATAATGATGTATGGGTCGTCTGCTTGGGTGGTTTTCCTTGTTGGATTTGCACAAGGTAACAAGTATAAGTTCGAGTTTCTTCATCATGATGAAAGATCCACTTGGCGAGTTTTTTGCCTTGGATCCGAAAAAGATATCGAAAACAAACTTCACAAATGATGTATGGTCTTTCGCGTAGATAGTTTTCCTTGTTGGATTCGCAGAAGACAACAAGGATAAGTAGGAGTTTCTAAATGATGATGATTGATCCACTTAGTCAGTTTTTCGCCTTGGATCCGAAGAAATATTGAGAACAAACTTCACAGAGTTTCCTCATAGTGATGTATGGCCTCTGCTTTGGTAGTTTTACTTGTTGAATTTGCGGAAGACTACAAGGATAAACTCAAGTTTCTTCATTATGATGAATGATCCACTTGGCTAGTTTTTTTATCTTGAATCCAAAGAAGATATTGAGAAATTTAACAGAGTTTCCTTGTAATGATTTATGGTCGTTCGCTAAGGTAGTTTTCCTCGTTGAATTTGCGGAAGACAACAAGGATAAACTCGAATTTATTTATGATGATTAATGATCCACTTGACCAGTTCTCCGTCTTGGATCTGAAGAAGGTATCGGGAACAACCTTCACAGAGTTTCCTCATAATGATGTATGGTCTCTTCTTAGGTAGTTTTCCTTGTTGGATTTGCAAAATACAGCAAGAAGGAGTTTCTTCATCAAGATGAATGATCCACTTGGCAAGTTTTCCGCCTTGGATCCGAAGAAGATATTGAGAAACTTCATAAACCTTCCTCATAATGACATATGGTCGTTCGCTCAGGTATACTTTCTTCGTTGGATTTGCAGAAGGCAACAAGGATAATTTTGATTTTCTTTATGATGATGGATGATCCATTCAGGCAGTTTTCCGCCTTGGATCCGAAGAAGATATCGAGAACAAACTTAAGAGTTTCCTCATAATGATGTATGGTCGTCTGCTTGGGTAGTTTTCCTTGTTGGATTTGCAGAAGACAACAAGTATAAGTTCGAGTTTCTTCATCATGATGAAAGATCCACTTGGCGAGTTTTTTGCCTTGGATCCGAAGAAGATATCGAAAACAAACTTCACAAAGTTTCCTTATAATGTGTGGTCTTTCACGTAGGTAGTTTTCCTTGTTGGATTCTCAGAAGACAACAAGGATAAGTAGGAGTTTCTAAATGATGATGATTGATCCACTTAGCCAGTTTTCCGCCTTGGATCCGAAGAAATATCAAGAACAAAATTCACAGTTTCCTCATAGTGATGTATGGCCTCTGCTTTGGTAGTTTTGCTTGTTGAATTTGCGGAAGACTACAAGGATAAACTCAAGTTTCTTCATTATGATGAATGATCCACTTGGCGAGTTTTTTTGTCTTGGATCCGAAGAAGATATCGAGAAATTTAACAGAGTTTCCTTGTAATGATTTATGGTCGTTCGCTAAGGTAGTTTTCCTCGTTAAATTTGAGGAAGACAACAAGGATAAACTCGAATTTCTTCATGATGATGAATGATCCACTTGGCCAGTTCTCCGTCTTGGATCTGAAGAAGATATCGGAATCAACCTTCACAGAGTTTCCTCATAATGATGTATGGTCTCTTCTTAGGTAGTTTTCCTCGTTGAATTTGCAAAATACAGCAAGAACGAGTTTCTTCATCAAGATGAATGATCCACTTGGCGAGTTTTTCGCCTTGGATCCGAAGAAGATATCGAGAAACTTCATAACCTTTCCTAATAATGACATATGGTCGTTCGCTCAGGTATACTTTCTTCGTTGAATTTGCAGAAGGCAACAAGAATAATTTTGATTTTCTTTATGATAATGGATGATCCACTCAGCCAGTTTTCCGCCTTGGATCCGGAGAAGATATCGAGAACAAACTTAAGAGTTTCCTCATAATGATATAGGGTCGTCTGCTTGGGTAGTTTTCCTTGTTGGATTTGCAGAAGACAACAAGTATAAGTTCGAGTTTCTTCATCATGATGAAAGGCCCACTTGGCGAGTTTTTTGCCTTGGATCCGAAGAAGATATCGAAAACAAACTTCACAAAGTTTTCTTATAATGATGTGTGGTCTTTCACGTAGGTAGTTTTCCTTGTTGGATTCTCAGAAGACAACAAGGATAAGTAGGAGTTTCTAAATGATGATGATTGATCCACTTAGCCAGTTTTCCGCCTTGGATCCGAAGAGATATCGAGAACAAACTTCACAGAGTTTCCTCATAGTGATGTATGGCCTCTACTTGTGTAGTTTTGCTTGTTGAATTTGCGGAAGACTACAAGGATAAGCTCGAGTTTCTTCATTATGACGAATGATCCTCTTGGCGAGTTTTTTTGTCTTGGATCCGAAGAAGAAATCGAGAAATTTAATAGAGTTTCCTTGTAATGATTTATGGTCGTCCGCTAAAGTAGTTTTTCTTGTTGAATTTGCGGAAGACAACAAGGATAAACTCGAGTTTTTTCATGATGATGAATGATCCACTTGGCCAGTTCTTCGCCTTGGATCCGAAGAAGATATCGAGAACAAATTTCACAAAGATCTCATAAGGGATCTTTGTGAACCATACATCATAATAATATGATGTATGGTCCTCCGCGTAGGTAGCTTTCCTCGTTGGATTTGTAGAAGACAACAAGGATAAGTACGAGTTTCTTCATGATGATGATTGATCCATTTAGCCAGCTTTCCGCCTTGGATCCGAAAAAGATATAAAGAACAAACTTCACAGTTTCCTCATAATAATGTATGATCCTCCGCTTAGGTATTTTTCCTCGTTGAATTTGCAGAAGCCAACAAAGATAAGCACGAGTTTCTTCCTGGTGATGAATGATCCACTTGGCTAGTTTTCTGCCTTGAATATGAAGAAGATATCGTGGAGTTTCTTCATGACGATATGTGGTCCTGTTGCCAATTTTTCTCTTTAGATCTGCGTAAGATATCAAGGACAAATTCAAATTGCGTCACAAGCACGATCCACTAAAACTGCCCACTTTAAACTGGAGACAAAAAATCTACTAGTCCCAAGAGTCTGAGCAACGAAAGAGTGTTTTGTTTTTAATTTTGCTCCTCTGCTGCATTTCTCCTTGCACGTCAATAAATTTAGTCATGGATCTGTAGGCTTTCTACCTCCGGAGATAGTCTTTTCATTTTTTGGACGAATTTGTTACAGACCTGATAAGACCGAACGCGGCTTCACCATTCTACTGCTAGCCGATAACACACTGGACCTTAAAGTTTTGCAACTCCTGGACAAGTCTCTCTATTTGGTAGCCAATAGCGTCCAGGCTTCCAGGTATCTGATATGGCGGCCCAACGTGGACAATTCCTACGATACGACGATGTTTACTAAAGCTCAGGTGAGTTCCACATTCGGGCCTTGTTGGATACGTTGCTGACCTTGTTATGAGGATCCATGGTACCATGATTCGTGGTACCATGATCCTTGGTACTATGATCTGTGGTGCCATGATCCGCGGTATCATGATCCATGGTACTATGATCGTTTTTGTTACGGTCAAACCTATGACAATATCCCAAGGCAAGTAAACCTCTGCTTGGCTCGATTGCGAACGGTGATAAAATTAGTTTCATTCATCACTGATGATTCTGCTTAGAAGCTTCTTGGTAATTTATGTTTACGATTGTAAATACACATGTTAAATTGAATGTGCTATATATAACGCAAGATGCTGCGACAAAAATACCAAACAGTCCCATAAAACATAGTAAATGATTCGTACTTTCATAACCGGTATAACCGACATAAAGTTGGATTTATTACCGATGATCTACTAGGTAATATATATGTAATTTGAGGTTTTTCATGTAATAACAGGTATGCGGCGGAGGAAATCAAATACAAACGATTTAAAGCACATTAAAGTAATATTCGTAGGCAATGGTCGCTATTAATAAAGAGCTAAAGGTAAATTCTCGGTAATGATATAACATTTATAATATCATTTAATGGGAAAATGTTTATAAACGAATAAATGGCAAAAACAGGCATCACCGTATATAGCGCGAATATTATCATTAATTAAAAGGCATTCGGAAGCTTGTAAGTACACAGTTTTTGTGTTCTGTCACTTAGTAGCGTGAAAGGAAATATTTTGCAAACTTCAATTAAATTCCAGTTTTTTTTAATAATTTTTTATTCATCATTAAAGCTGTTGAGCGGCCCGTTCTGTGCCTACATCCCCAATACCATCACGGAAGGCGACTGAATTATTGTCCCAGTCTGGTGCCCAGTATTGTCCCAGTTTCTGGTGCATGCAATACCCTCCAAATTTTTTACAACTTCGTTGCCTGGGTGTTTATCCATGGAACAAACGCTTTTGGAAATTTCAGGATCAATATCAAAGTTATACTAACAGTTGAATCAAAAACGCTTAGCAAAGCGGTTGCTCTCTGGGAAAGTCCCAAAAGACTAGATTCTAAGACGCAGATCAATAGTTTTGAAGATTTATCACAGTTTGGAAACGAAAGAACGGTTTCAATCTTATTAGATCTCGTCAGTTTGGTATATCCAACGCGAATGCTAAATTACTCGCTGGGAAAGTCCCAAGAGACTAGATTTTAACACATAGGTTAATAAGTTTGAAGATTTATCAGAGTTTGGAAACCAAAGAACGGTTTCGATCTTATTAGACCTCGTCAGTTTGGTATATTCAACTCTAATGCTAAACTGCTCTCTAGGAAAGTCCCAGAAGAGTAGATTCTAACGCGCAGGTCCATAGGTTTGAAGATTTATCAGAATTTGGAAACCAAAGAATGGTTTCGATCTTATTAGACCTCGTCAGTTTGGTATATTTAACTCTAATGCTAAACTGCTCTGTAGGAAAGTCCCAGAAGAGTAGATTCTAACGCGCAGGTCAATAGGTTTGAAGATTTATCAGAATTTGGAAACCAAAGAATGGTTTCGATCTTATTAGACGTCGTCAGTTTGGTATATTTAACTCTAATGCTAAACTGCTCTGTAGGAAAGTCCCAGAAGAGTAGATTCTAACGCGCAGGTCAATAGGTTTGAAGATTTATCAGAATTTGGAAACCAAAGAATGGTTTCGATCTTATTAGAACTCGTCAGTTTGATATATCCAACTCGAATGCTAAACTTGTGACAACGCAAATGCTGAATTACTCTCTGGGAAAGTCCCAGAAGAGCAGATTCTAACGCACAGGTTTGAAGATTTATCAGAGTTTGAAAATCAAAGAACGGTTTCGATCTTATTAGACCTCGTCCGTTTGGTATATCCAACTCGATTCCTCTCTGGGAAAGTCCCAGAAGACTAGATTCTAACGTCCAGGTTAATAGGTTTGAAGATTTATCAAAGTTTGGAAACCAAAGAATGGTTTCGATCTTATTAGATCTCATCAGTTTGGCATATCCAACTCGAATGCCAAATTGTTCTCTAGGAAAGCCCCAGAAGAGTAGATTCTAACGCACAGGTCAATAGGTTTGAACATTTATCAGAGTTTGGAAACGAAAGAATGGTTTCGATCTTATTAGAACTCATCAGTTTGATATATCCAACTAGAACGCTAAACTTGTGACAAAATTTAATAGAATCGAAACCACTCTTTGGTTTCCAAACTCTAAATTTGATAAATGTTCAGATCTACTGGTCTGTGCGTTAGAATCTAGTCTTCTAAGACTTTCCCAGGGAGCAATCGCTTTGCTAAGCGTTTGTGGTCCAACTGTTGGTAGCTCGGCTACCTATGATCCAATATACACGCTTAGGGGGCTACTACTGTAGTCTAGGTTGCATTCTACTTACATATCAAGTTTCAAAGTTGACTTTTTCAAGTTAAATTTCAGGAAAATATATCGTTTCAGAATTAAAGTCGATATGTTCAGAGTAAAGTCGAATTTTCGGAATTTTAGTCGATATTTCGGAATTATAGTGGAACTTTCGGAATTACAGGTGAAATTTCGGAATTATAGGCGAAATTTCGGAATTATAGGCGAAATTTTGGATTTATAGGCGCAATTTCGGAATTATAGGCGAAATTTCGGAATTATAGGCGAAATTTTGGATTTATAGACGCAATTTCGGAATTATAGGCGAAATTTCGGAATTATAGGCGCATTTTCGGAATTATAGGCGAAATTTCGGAATTATAGGCGAAATTTTGGATTTATAGGCGCAATTTCGGAATTAGAGGCGAAATTTCGGAATTATAGGCGAAATTTCGGAATTATAGGCGCATTTTCGGAATTAGAGGCGAAATTTCGGAATTATAGGCGAAATTTCGGAATTATAGGCGAAATTTTGGATTTATAGGCGCATTTTCGGAATTATAGGCGAAATTTCGGAATTATAGGCGAAATTTTGGATTTATAGGCGCAATTTCGGAATTATAGGCGAAATTTCGGAATTATAGGGGAAATTTTGGATTTATAGGCGCAATTTCGGAATTATAGGCGAAATTTGGGAATTATAGGCGAAATTTTGGATTTATAGGCGCAATTTCGGAATTATAGGCGAAATTTCGGGATTATAGGCGAAATTTTGGATTTATAGGCGCAATTTCGGAATTATAGGCGAAATTTCGGAATTATAGGCGAAATTTTGGTATTATAGGCGCAATTTCGGAATTATAGGCGAAATTTCGGAATTATAGGCGAAATTTTGGATTTATAGGCGCAATTTCGGAATTATAGGCAAAATTTTGGATTTATAGCCGCAATTTCGGAATTATAGGCGCATTTTCGGAATTATAGGCGAAATTTCGGAATTATAGGCGAAATTTCGGAATTATAGGCGGATTTTCGGAATTATAGGCAAAATTTCGGAATTATAGGCGAAATTTTGGATTTATAGGCGCAATTTCGGAATTATAGGCGAAATTTCGGAATTATAGGCGCATTTTCGGAATTATAGGCGAAATTTCGGAATTATGGGCGAAATTTCTGAATTCTAGTCGAAACTGCAGAAGAAACTTAAAAGTTCAAGTTCAAACTGGAAAATGTGGAGAAAAAATTGAACTTAATAAAACAAAAATTCTAGAACTGTTGCGTTTAAAATGGGAATTTAAGGGAAAATTAAACTTTCAGTTTAACCTTGAAATTTTGAGGATCGAAGATTGGAAAAAGGTCTAAGATTCATTGTAAAATATTCTTTCATTTTAAACCTGGAACTTTGTAAATTCAATGTCAAAAATTTCGACTTCTTGACGAAATTTCGGATTCAAACTCGACTCTTCTCCCAATCTTGAGATTACTGTCGAAATATTTGAAAAAGAAAGAAAAATTTTGAGTTAAATTTTGATTCTTATTTTGGAAAAACCAGTAAATTTATTAAAAAAAACACAACAGTGGTTGCTCTAACGCGTTTCGATTGCCAAATTATCTTCTTCAGGGAGGTGTTTCTTTGAAGATGATAGCTTGGCTCTCGAAGCGTGTTAGAGTAAATTTATAAAATAAAAATTCTTTGACTTTTAGAAATTTTAGGGAAAAAAATAGAAACCTTTAGTTTCGTCTCGGAATTTTTAGGAAAGGGTCCAAATTCGTAAAAAAAATTGATATCTATTAGAAAAAACGTTTGAGTTTAAACAAGCAATTTCGTAAAAAAAATCTCAAAAATTCGATTTCTTCACGAAATTTCAAATTTAAACTCGAATAAAGTTCAATTCTTTGATTTAATTCAATTATGTTTATTAATGATTAATTATTGATTTAATTAATTAATTATTTTTAGTTTTATCAAAAAGTCGAAATTTTTGATAAAAAATCTTGAGTTACTTAAGAAATTTTAAGAAATTGTCGAATTTTTAGTAGACAACACCAGAGATAATGCAAAAATCACAAAAATTCGATTTCATTACGAAACTTTAAGTTTAAATGCGAACAGATTTGAGTGACTTCTTTTCTTTGGGAACAGATCGATTTTTTTTTTAGTTTAATCCACTCGCAAAGGGCAACCCCATTTCGCCAGCAGGATACGGAAATTTTAGGAAAAAACATCAAAATTTCTAAAGTTGAAAACAAAAACCGCAAAAAATCGATTTCGTTACGAAATTTCGGATGTAAACTCGAATAGATTTTGACTCCTTCCCTAAATTTGCGATTAAAGTCAAAATTTTTGGAAAAACATAAATTTTTCGAACTAAACAGAAAATTTTGAGAAACGAGCGAGATTTTAGATAAAAAAACATCAAAATATATAAAACAAAAATTCGAGTAGACATTTTAGTGAAAAAAATAAAAATTACAAGATTAATTTCGAAATTTTCAGGGAAGAACTGAAATTCGATAAGAACTTGAAATTTTCTTTGACTTGACACCAGAAATTTCGTTAAAAAAAATTCGTTTTTTCTCGAAATTTTTGGGAAAATAAAAATCTTGAATTGGACAAATCTTTTTGAGAAAAGATCGAAGTTTTGGAAGATAAAAATCAAAATTTATTTAAAAATTTTGCGATTATAGTCGAAATTTTTAAAAAAACATGAATTTTTTAAACCAAACGGGAAATTTTGAGAAAAGAGCGAGATTTTAGATAAAAAAACATCAAAATATATAAAACAAAAATTCGAGTAGACATTTTAGTGAAAAAAATAAAAATTACAAGATTAGTTTTGAAATTTTCAGGGAAGAACTGAAATTCGATAAGAACTTAAAATTTTCTTTGAGTTGACACCAGAAATTTCGTTAAAAAAAACTCGTTTTTTCTCGAAACTTTTGGGAAAATAAAAATCTTGAATTGGACAAATCTTTTTGAGAAAAGATCGAAGTTTTGGAAAAAAAAACATCAAAATTTATTTAAAAAATTTTGGGATTTAAGTCGAAATTTTTGGAAAACATAAATTTGTCGAACTTAACAGGAAATTTTGAGAAAAGATCGAGATTTTTGAATGAAAAAACATCAAAAAATGTATAAAACAAAAATCGTACATACCAGTAGGCATTTTGGTGCAAAAAATAAAAATTACAACTTTAATTTCGAAATTTTCAAGGAAGAACCGAAATTCGAAAAGAACTTGAAATTTTGTTCGAGTTGAAACCAGAAATTTCGTTTAAAAAAATTCGTTTTTCGTTCGAAATTTTTGGGAAAATAAAAATCTTGAATTAGACAAACATTTTTGAGAAAAGATCGAAATTTTGGAAAAAAAACATCAAAACTTATAAAACAAAAATTCTCAAACATTCGAATGAGCATTTTGGCAAAAAAATAAAATAAAACTTCAACTTTAGTCTCGAAATTTTTAGGGAATAGCGGAAATTGGAAAAACTCGTAATTTAAAAGAAAAAATGTTTGGGTTAAAGAAATGTCATAAAAAAAGTTAAAAATTCGATTTCTTTACGATACGTCAGATTCAAACTCGAAAAAAGTTCGATTCTTCCGCCAATCTTGGGATTAAAGTCGAAATTTTTGAAATAACTTTGAGCTAAACATGAAATTTTTGAAACAGATCGAAATTTTAGGAACAGATCGAAATTTTAGGAACAGATCGAAATTTTACGAAAAAACCTCAAAATTTATAAAACGAAAAACAAAAACCACAAAAAATCGATTTCGTTACGAAATTTCAGATTTAAACTCGAACAGATTTTAACTCCTTTCCCAAATTTGCGATTAAAGTCGAAATTTTTGGAAAACATAAATTTGTCGAACTAAACAGGAAATTTTGAGAAAAGATCGAGATTTTAGAAAAAAAAACATCAAACAATGTATAAAACAAAAATCGTATATTCGAGTATGCATTTTGGTTCAAAAAATAAAAATTACAAGTTAAATTTCGAAATTTTCAGGGGAGAACCGAAATTCGAAAAGAACTTGAAATTTTGTTCGAATTGAAACCAGAAATTTCGTTTAAAAATATTCGTTTTCTTTCGAAATTTTTGGGAAAATAAAAATCTTGAATTAGACAAACATTTTTGAGAAAAGATCGAAATTTTGGAAAAAAAACATTAAAACTTATAAAACAAAAATTCTCAAACATTCGAATGAGCATTTTGGCAAAAAAATAAAATAAAAACTTCAACTTTAGTCTCGAAATTTTCAGGGACTAACGGAAATTGGAAAAACTTGTAATTTAAAAGAAAAAATGTTTGGGTTTAAAGAAATGTCATAAAAAAAAGTTAAAAATTCGATTTCTTTACGATACGTTAGATTCAAACTCGAAAAAAGTTCGATTCTTCGCCAATCTTGCGATTAAAGTCGAAATTTTTGAAATAACTTTGAGCTAAACATGAAATTTTTGAAACAGATCGAAATTTTAGGAACAGATCGGAATTTTAGGAACAGATCGAAATTTTACGAAAAAAACCTCAAAATTTATAAAACGGAAAACAAAAACCACAAAAAATCGATTTCGTTACGAAATTTCAGATTTAAACTCGAACAGATTTTAACTTCCTTTCCCAAATTTGCGATTAAAGTCGAAATTTTTGGAAAAACATAAATTTGTCGAACTAAACAGGAAATTTTGAGAAAAGATCGAGATTTTAGAAAGAAAAAACATCAAAAAATGTATTAAACAAAAATCGAACATTCGATTAGGCATTTTGGTGCAAAAAATAAAAATTACAACTCTAATTTCGAAATTTTCAAGGAAGAACCGAAATTCGAAAAGAACTTGAAATTTTGTTCGAATTGAAACCAGAAATTTCGTTTAAAAAAATTCGTTTTCTTTCGAAATTTTTGGGAAAATAAAAATCTTGAATTAGACAAACATTTTTGAGAAAAGATCGAAATTTTGGAAACAAAACATTAAAACTTATAAAACAAAAATTCTCAAACATTCGAATGAGAATTTTGGCAAAAAAATAAAATAAAAACTTCAACTTTAGTCTCGAAATTTTTAGGGAATAACGGAAATTGGAAGAACTTGTAATTTAAAAGAAAAAATGTTTGGGTTTAAAGAAATGTCATAAAAAAAGTTAAAAATTCGATTTCTTTACGATACGTCAGATTCAAACTCGAAAAAAGTTCGATTCTTCCGCCAATCTTGCGATTAAATTCGAAATTTTTGAAAAAACTGAGTTAAACAAGAAATTTTGGGAAAAAAATCTTAAAAATTCGATTTCTTTACGAAATTTCAAATTTAAACTCAAACAAAGTTCGATTCTTTAATTTGACTTAATTAATTAATTATATTTAATCTCATCAAAAAGGCGACATTTTTGAGAAAAAATCTTGAGTTAGTTAAAAAATTTTGAGAAATTATCGAAATTTTGGGAGAAAACACCAGAGGTAATGCAAAAAACACAAAAATTCGATTTCATTACGAAACTTCAAGTTCGCAAATCGAAATTTTAGGAAAAAACATCAGACTTTATAAAACGGAAAACAAGAATCACAAAAATTCGATTTCGTTACGAAATTTCAGATTTAAACTCGAACAGATTTTGACTCCTTCCCCAACTTGGGATTAAAGTCGATATTTTTGGAAAATTTTTAATTTTTTGAACTGAACAAGAAATTTTGAGAAAAGATCGAAATTTCGGGAAAAAACATCAAAATTTATAAAACAAAAATCCTCGAACATTCCCGAGTTAAAAAAACTTTAAGAAAAGATCGAAATTTTAGGAAAAAAGATCAAAATTTATAAAATAAAAATTCTCGAACATTGAAGTAGGCATTTTAGGGAAAAAAGAAACAAAAACTCCAAGTTTACTTTTGAAATTTTTAGAAAAGAACGAAAATTCAAAAAAACTTGAAATTTATAAGCAAAAATGTTTGCGTTTAAAGAAATATCATTAAAAAAATTAAAAATTCGATTTCGTTACGATATGTCAGATTTAAACTCGAACAAAGTTCGATTCTTTTCTCAATCTCGCGATTAAGGTCAAAATTTTTGAAAAAACTTCAAGTTTAACAAAAAATGTTGGGAACAGATCGTAATTTTTGGAAAAAACATCAAAATTTATAAAACGAAAAACAAAAATCATAAAAATTTGATTCGTTACGAAATTTCAGATTTAAACTCGAACAGATTTTGACTCCTTCCTCAAGCTTGGGATTAAAGTCGAAATTTTTGGAAAATTTTAAATTTTTTGCACTGAACAAGAAAGTTTGAGAAAAAAACGAAATTTTGGAAAACATCAAAATTTTTAAAACAAAAATCCTCGAACATTCCTGAATTAAAAAAACTTTGAATAAAGATCGAAAATTTAGGGAAAAAATCAAAATTTATAAAATAAAAATTCTCGAACACATCGAACGACATTTTAGGGGAGAAAATTAAAAACTCCAAGTTTAATCTCGAGATTTTCAGAAAAGAACGAAAATTTGAAAAAACTTGAAATTTTTATGACAAAATTTTTGGATTTAAACCAGAAGTTTGTAAAACAATTCCAAAAATTCAATTTGTGATTCGAATTTGATATGAATTCGATTTTAAATCATCCATTTCGAAAAAAAAAATAGTCACAATACCTAGAAAAACCCGAAATGTCGATTTAAATATTCTCTGTATCTTTATTGCGAAGTTTAGCGAAGAAGATACAAGATAAAGCAACTGGTGAAGAAAATGCTAATTAGCAGGAATGGAATGTCGATTTAAATTTGACAATTTAGGGAAAAAATGGAAAATTGAAGATGCAAGCTTGGAATTTTAAGATAAATAAAAGTTTTGATTAATCAATTACTCATTATTTAAAAGAAATAAGTTTAAATTTGAAATTTGGAGGCAAAGAGAATTGAGATATCAAGATCAGTAACACAAAAAAACCAAAAATGTTTAAAGTAAGTCGTTTTGATTCTAAAATTGAAGAAATTTTATAAAGAAAACTGAAAGTGTCGAGATGTCAAAAGAAAACTTATAAATTTCGCAAAAAAGAAGAATGCTGGAAGTGGTTTGACAAATTTACGATATTTTTTGTTGAAATTTATTTCCATAAATCCTAGTAGAATATGAAGTGGTTTGCTGATTTAAAAAATGAATACGTGGCACTAAAATGTAAGTAAAAATACTCTAGTATCGCCTGTCAATAAGGGGGAGGGAGAACAATGTCTTATATGTTGCAGGCTGGGAATCGTTGGCCCCAGTGGTAACCACTTTACTAACTTGCTTGGTAACCAAAATGTATGGGGCAATATAACAAGGTTTCACAAATTAAACTAATTAAAGGGACCAAAAATCTTCTACCTGACAATTCAGAAGGTTTTTTCCGCAGCGTGATTGTCACCTGTCAATCAAAGCACCAAATAATCTGCAGGCACATCCTTAAATAAAGCTCTTTTCGCAAGTTTGAAATTTCTAATCGTAACAAACTATGAAATTTTTTAAAATAAAAAGCAAACGATTGTAGAAATGGTCCCAGCTCATCTTAACCGCTTTCTAGTTTTCATCTCACTCTGTTTTAGTTGTCTTGTTGTATATATAACCGAAGGAGTGTCGTATTTCTCCTATTACGCTTACTGCATGAGCAAAAAAAATCGAACTGATTAAATCAAATCAAGCGATTAATAACGAATAGTAAATAGAACTCAATTAAACCAATTAACTTTGTCGTTTCTCCCCTCCGTCGTGTGACGGCAAAAGCCATTGCATGTCGACCAAACATTATCCGCGAACTAAACATCTGTAAAACAACTTTTAAGAGTACTTTCCGTAATTTAATTAAAGAGTATCTTATTAGCTTTTTGCTCTCAACGACGATTACACCTGAAAACTCACCGGATTACCGTAATTTTATTGCATTCAATTAGAACATCTCAAGGACAAATCGAAACCAATTGCCCCATGCATATTTACAAGGTAGTACACCGAATGATAAACGTGGGAATACCACAGAACTCGCTATCTCCTAATAAATCCAACACGGAAAGAGCCTGTTTGAGCCGACGACTCCTTTGCTTGGCGCTTAAAGACTAAACCAAGTTCTTCCGCAGGTTATCACCGTTAACGACGCGGAAACGTTGTCCAAGTACCTCAAAAAGGACCAGGCGCCGGCCAGCTGCGGTGGAAACGTCAATCACGATCAACTGGAGTGGGTGGAATTCTACAAACAGCTGGAACCGTTCCTCGCCACCTGCAAAGCCGCAGGCCGGACGCTCCTGTCGACGCTAACCAAGCTGAGAAACGAAGAGGTACCGGATCAGGTCACCAGGAGGTTCTTGAGTCATCAGTGTCGGTAAGACCCTCCTCAGTATTTCCCCCGGAGTTAAATTGCTCCTCCATCAATTTTATCAGTCCCAGATCGTCACTGTCAATAAATCTTCTCCCCCTCCGTAGTTCCCTAGTGGTTAGAAATAATTTTGAAAACATTTACATCAATTTTTGGTTCTTAATTTAAATTGTTAGCGGATTCAACTCCACGTGAAATTAAAACTGAATCGTTTTAAACCTTTCAGACAAATCTCGAAGGTTCTCCAGGTGGAATGCCTCCAAAAAGTCGAAAAAGAGGGAAAAAAGATTCTGGCCAATTTGGAGGAGCGAGCCCAGTGGTTGAGCGGTAGCGCAGACGTGAAACGTTGCGTTAACTTCGCCCAAGAATCCTTCAAATCGTTGGAGAGCGTTTCAGACAAACTAAGAAAATTGGAACAGGAACGAAAGGATCGGCTGAAGGAATTGGCGCGCTTGAGGACGTTCAAGGAAGAAGCTTTAGAGGTTGGTAGCTTTTTTTAACTTGAACTTCTGTCGCGTTTGAAATATTTGAACGTCGCTTTATTAGTTTCCCATAATTCTGATCCGCTTAAAATGCAAAGGAGTTGCGGTAAATCCTTTACTAATAACCTGAGGCGTTGGCATTCGCATAACAAGATTTATTGTTATTAAATAGCTTTTCGAAATGCGTATAAGTCATATATATGTTAAGTTAACCAGAAAATTACTTATCCGCAACATAAATCTAGAATCTAGTTTCTACAAAAGAAAATGCCGCGATAAATACACGTCAACGCCTTTGAAACGAAACAAGTCATATTTCCTTGTGTATGAAATCAATTTGGCACTTTAACAACTTCCCGTCGTCGTACCAATCGCACTAAAAATCGTCGCTCGGTTGAAAGCGACGATTTTTATGGGATATTAATTGCAGTGAAGTTGCCCGAAAGCTAGAAGTCCCTAAGGCTGAAATCAGCATACCAAAAGGCCCAAATACGTCGCGAGTTTCTAACTTGTATAACTCGACTGAAATACGAAGTTTATTACTCTTGATACATGTTACGATTTCCATTAATCATTAAAAAACGTCAAGGATTCGCGTAAAGACTCCAGAATGCTAAAAAGTCGATGGGGTTGAAATCAGTAGACCAAGAGGTTCACTAATAAATTATTCGTTTTTTGAAGGTTGTTTTACCAGAAATTTGACCGAATAGAAAAGAGTATTAACCAGTGAAAGCATCCAAGAGTCACTTCAGAATTTGTTATCGAAATTGTGCAGCGCCATCTAGGCAAATTCAACGTAATTATGGTCATGTCGTCATTGTTTTTCTTCGCCAGATATCTGCTTGGGGCAATCTATAAAAGGTTGCCAATTCAAAAAGCCCCAAAGCTCCAGAAAGCCCCAAAGTTCTAGAAAGCTCCAAAGTTCTAGAAAGCCCCAAAGTTCTAGAAAGCCCCAAAGCTTCAAAAAATCCCAAAGCTCCAACTCCAAAGCTCCAAGAAGCGAAAAGTCGATGAGGTTGAAATCAGTAGACCAAGAGGTTCACTGATAAGTTATTCGTTTTTTGAAGGAATTTTTTACAACAAATTTGAGCGAATAGAAGGAATATTAACCAGAAAGTATCTAAGAGTTACTTCAGAATTCGTTATCGAAATTGTGCAGCGCCATCTAGGCAAATTCAACGTAATTATGGTCACGTCGTCATTGTTTTTCTTCGCCATATATCTGCTTGGGGCAATCTATAAAAGGTTGCCAATCCAAAAAGCCCAAAGCTCTAGAAAGCCTCAAAGTTCTAGAAAGCCCCCAAAGCTACACAAAGTTCCAAAGCTCCAATTCCAAAGCTCCAAGAAGCTAGAAGTCGATAAGGTTGAAATCAGTCGACCAAGACGTTCACTTATAAAATATTCGTTTTTTGAAAACTTTTTTTTTAATTTGATTGAATAGAAATGAATATTAACCAGAAAGTATCTAAGAATCAGTTCAGAAATTGTTATCGAAATTGTGCAGAGCCATCTAGGCAAATTCAACGTAATTATGGTCATGTCGTCATTGTTTTTCTTCGTCAGATATCTGCTTGGGGCAATCCACAAAAGGTTGCCAATTCAAAAAGCCCCAAAGCTCTAGAAAGCCCCAAAGTTCTAGAAAGCTCCAAAGTTCTAGAAAGCCCCAAAGTTCTAGAAAGCCCCAAAGCTCCAAAAAATCCCAAAGTTCCAACTTCAAAGCTCCAAGGAGCGAAAAGTCGATGAGGTTGAAATCAGTAGACCAAGAGGTTTCGCTGATGAGTTATTCGTTTTTTGAAGGAATTTTTTACAAGAAATTTGAGCGAATAGAAGGAATATTAACCAGAAAGTATCTAAGAGTCACTTCAGAATTTGTTATCGAAATTGTGCAGCGCCATCTAGGCAAATTCAACGTAATTATGGTCATATCGTCATTGTTTTTCTTCGCCAGCTATCTGCTTGTGGCAATATATAAAAGGTTGCCAATACAAAGCTCTAGAAAGCCTCAAAGTTCTAAAAGCCCGCAAAGCTACACAAAGTTCCAAAGCTCCAATTCCAAAGCTCCAAGAAGCTAGAAGTCGATAAGGTTGAAATCAGTCGACCAAGACGTTCACTTATAAAATATTCGTTTTTTGAAAACTTTTTTTTTAATTTGATTGAATAGAAATGAATATTAACCAGAAAGTATCTAAGGATCAGTTCAGAATTGTTATCGAAATTGTGCAGAGCCATCTAGGCAAATTCGACGTAATTATGGTCATGTCGTCATTGTTTTTCTTCGCCAGATATCTGCTTGGGGCAATCTATAAAAGGTTGCCAATGCAAAAAGCCCCAAAGCTCTAGAAAGCCCCAAAGTTCTAGAAAGCTCCAAAGTTCTAGAAAGCCCCAAAGTTTTAGAAAGCCCCAAAGCTCCGAAATTCCCAAAGCTCCAACTCCGAAGCTCCAAGAAGCGAAAAGTCGATAAGTTTGAAATTAGTCGCCCAAAACGTTCACTTATAAAATATTCGTTTTTTGAATTTTTTTTTTAATTTGATTGAATAGAAATGAATATTAACCAGAAAGTATCTAAGGATCACTTCAGAATTTGTTATCGAAATTGTGCAGAGCCATCTAGGCAACTTCAACGTAATTATGGTCATGTCGTCATTGTTTTTCTTCGCCAGATATCTGCTTGGGGCAATCTATAAAAGGTTGCCAATTCAAAAAGCCCCAAAGCTCTAGAAAGCCCCAAAATTCTAGAAAGCTCCAAAGTTCTAGAAAGCCCCAAAGTTCTAGAAAGCCCCAAAGCTCCAAAAAATCCCAAAGCTCTAACTCCAAAGCTCCAAGAAGCGAAAAGTCGATGAGGTTGAAATCAGTAGACCAAGAGGTTCACTGATAAGTTATTCGTTTTTTGAAGGAATTTTTTACAAGAAATTTGAGCGAATAGAAAGAATATTAACCAGAAAGTATCTAAGAGTCACTTCAGAATTTGTTATCGAAATTGTGCAGTGCCATCTAGGCAAATTCAACGTAATTGTGGTCATGTCGTCATTGTTTTTCTTCGCCAGATGTCTGCTTGAGGCAATCTGTAAAAGGTTGCCAGTGCAAGAAGCCCCAAAGCTCTAGAATGCCCCAAAGTTCTAGAAAGCCCCAAAACTCCAAAAAGTCCCAAAGCTCCAATTCCAAAGCTCCAAGAAGCGAAAAGTCGATGAGGTTGAAATCAGTAGACCAAGAAGTTTCGCCGATGAATTATTCGTTTTTTGAAGGTTTTCTTTACAAGATATTTGGCTGAATGGAAAAGGATGTTAACGAAGAAACACTTCAGAATTAATTATCGAAATTGTTCAGCGCCATCTAGGCATATACAACGTAAGTGTGATCATGTCATTCATTGTTTATTGGCTTTTTCTTCGCTGGATCCAACGTAATCCTTGCTTGGGGCAAACTATAACTTAACATCAATTGAAATATAAATCTTGTCCCCTGAAACCACGAAAGATTAAAAAACACAACAAAGGTTGCTCTAACGCGTTTCGATAGCCAAGCTAACATCTTCAGAGAGATACTAACTAAGAAAGAAGAAAATAAAATGAAAAAAAGAAAATAAAAAGAAAAAAAGAAAATAAAAAGATAAAAGAAAATAAAAAGAAAAAAATAAAATGAATAGAAAAAATCAAAAAAATCCTTAATATAAATCTTGTGAAAGAAGCAACTGGCCAATAAACGATGCATAAACACAGCTTCCCAAAAAAGATACAGAAAATATCGTAATTGTGGACCAATATTGTATGAATTTGGTTTTTTTTTTGTGTGGCACCCTTTCCAAACCACGTTAAAAATCCAGCTCTGTTGTTTCTTCCCCGACGTCTTCCAAATCCATCGATTTCGTTAAAACGAGCGATTGCAATGTTAAAATTCTCGATTTTTTTTGCTTCAGTCCGTAATTACGGTTTTGCGTCTTCTTTAGATAAAAGTCAGCTTAATGTCAAGGTGAAATTGTGAAAACGATGCCAAATAGGAGACCCGAGCACCTATAATTACCTTAACCACGATAAAATCGGTTAATTTAATTAAACTATGTGGGTTTAACGAATATTTTTATAGAAAGCATCTTGTAATAAACGGTTTGGTGTTCGTCGACATTTTGCGTTTTTATCTCGCGATGCAAAGAGCACGACAATACCGAAACAGCTAAATATCTTCATCTAAATATTGATGCCTTCATAAAATCTCGACAATCACAGAGAGAGATGCATTTGCATCGACAATCACAAAGATTTTAACACATCTATACACGTAATTTCTAATTTTTTTCTTTTTTATTTTGGATCCTTATTGACTCATCTTGATATACACTAAATTCGTTTCCCAAACTGGATTCGGTAAAACTAATATGAATTTAGTGTATGTGATGCCTAAATTATCATAACTTGGATTTTACAACTTGCACATAACTTAAACTGAACAATTTAGGAAACAACTCAAAATTTTGAAAGAAAGCCAAAATTTCGAGAAATATCTTGAAAGTTTTCAAATTTACAATTTCAAATTTGGCAATTCTGAAAAAAAAATCAAAATTTGTAAAACAATATTGAGTTTTAACATAAAAATTTGTTGTAGGTTCCGTTTATGAAACTCGCCAAAACTCGCCGAAGTTTCCTAATAAAAAGATCGAATTTTATCACGAAATTTTATATAAAACTCCAAAATTTCGTGTAAAATTCCAAAATTTCGGAAATTTGAAGAAAAATTTTGGATCCTTGACTCGAAATTTCAAACCTTGTTTCAACTTTTGCGTTAATATTCCAAATTTGTATCACTTTTTCACAATTTTTCATGAAATGTTGTCGTTTTTCTGAAATTCCAGGGTTTGAGTCGAAATTTCTAGAAAATTTTTCAAAAATGATCCAACTGTCTCGTCAATTTTTCATTTTTTCATCAAATATTAACATTCTTTTCGAAAGTAGGAGATTAAGAACACGATTTTGAAAATATTCTTATCAAAAATCGAAATTCCTAGTCTGAGCTTAAAATTTCACGAAAGATCGAACTTTTAAAGGCGCATCCGAAATTCCGATATTTGTTTTTCCTAAATTTTCTTTAAAAACTCAAAATTTGTATCCATTTGAAAGTGTTCGTAAAATATCGACGTTTTTTCTCAACATTTAGGATTAATTTGTGAAATTTCGAAAACATTCTTGAAAGCGATTAAAATCTAGAATTTCATTAAAATTTCGATCGAAATTTCTTACCTTCATCCTTTTCTTTCTCTTTTTCCTCTTATTCTTTGTCTTCCTCTTCTTTTCATTCTTCTTCGTCCTATTCTTCTTCCTCTTCATTTTTTCTCTTCTTCTTTCTTTTCTTCTTTTGCTTCCTCCTCTTTTTTATTCTTCTTCGTCCTATTCTTCTTTCTCTTCATTTTTTCTCTTCTTCTTTCTTTTCTTCTTTTGCTTCCTCCTCTTTTTTATTCTTCTTCGTCCTATTCTTCTTTCTCTTCATTTTTTCTCTTCTTCTTTTTTTTCTTCTTTTGCTTCCTCTTTTTTTTCCCCTCCTTCTTCTTCTCCCTCTTATTCTTTCTCTTCCTCTTCTTTTTCATCTTTCACTTCTTTCTCTTCTTTTTCATCTTTCTCTTCTTCATCTTCTTCTTCCTTTTCTTTTCTCTTGCTTTCGCCAAAGATCGAACTTTCAAATGTGAGCCAAAATTTGGATGTTTTTTCCTAAATTTTGTATCTATCCAAATGTTGTATCAATGTCAAAATTTTCTCAAAAAAACCATTACAATCCAGAGTTTCATCTTAAAATTTTAATCTTTTTATCAAAATTTATTACCTTTTTCTTGTCCTCCATCTTCTTCCTCTTTTCTTCTTGTTTTTCTTTCTCTTCTATTTTTCTTCTTTCTCTTGTCCTTCTTTTTCTTCTTTGTCTTCTTCTTATTTTGCTTCTTCTTCTTCTTCCCTATTTTTTGTCTTCCTTCTCTTCTTCTTTTTCTTCCAGTTTTTTCTTTTTCTGCTTCTTCCTCTCCTTCCTCTCCTTCCTCTCCTTCCTCTTTTTCCTCTCCTTTCTCTTTTTCTCCTTTATCTCCTTCCTCTTCTTCCTCTTTTTCCTCTTCTTCCTCTCCTTTTCCTTCTTTTGCTCTCCTTCTTCTGCTTTTTCTTCTTCCTCTTATTCTTCCTCTCTTTCCTCTTTTTCCTCTCCTTTTCCTTCTTTTTCTCTCCTTTCTCTTCTTCTTTCTCTTGTTCCTCTTCTTCCTCTTCCTCCTCTTTTTCCTCTTTTTCCTCTCCTTTCTCTTCTACCTCTCCTTCCTCTTCTTTTTTTCTTCTTCCTCTTCTTCTTCCCCCCCCTTTCTTTTCTTCCTTTCTTTCCTCTTTTTTCTCTCCTTCCTCTTCTTTTTCTTCTTTATCTTCTTTCTCTTCTTACTCTTGTTCCGCTCCCTCCCCTTCTTCCTCTACTCTCTTTTCTTCTATCTTCTCCTTCCTCTTCTTCCTCTTTTTCATCTTCTTCCTCTCCTTTCTCTTCTTGCTCTCCTTCTTCTTCTGCTTTTTCTTTTTCCTCTTCTTCTTCCTCTCTTTCCTCTTTTTCCTCTCCTTTCTCTTCTTTTTCTCTCCTTTCTCTTCTTCTTTCTCTTGTTCCTCTTCTTTCTCTCCCTCCTTTTTTTCCTCTTCTTCCTCTCCTTTCTCTTCTACCTCTCCTTCCTCTTTTTTTTTCTTCTTCCTCTTCTTGTTCCTCTCCTTTCTTTTCTTCCTCTCTTTCCCCTTTTTCCTCTCCTTCCTATTCTATTTCTTCTTGATCTTCTTTCTCTCCTTACTCTTCTTCCTCTACTCTCTTTTCTTCTTCTTCTCCTTCCTCTTCTTCCTCTTTTTCATCTTCTTCCTCTCCTTTCTCTTCTTGCTCTCCTTCTTCTTCTGCTTTTTCTTTTTCCTCTTCTTTTTCCTCTCTTTCCTCTTTTTCCTCTCCTTTCTCTTCTTTTTCTCTCCTTTCTCTTCTTCTTTCTCTTGTTCCTCTTCTTTCTCTCCCTCCTTTTTTTCCTCTTCTTCCTCTCCTTCCTCTTCTACCTCTCCTTCCTCTTTTTTTTCTTCTTCCTCTTCTTCTTTCTCCCCTTTCTTTTCTTCCTTTATTTCCTCTTTTTTCTCTCCTTCCTCTTCTTTTTCTTCTTTATTTTCTTCCTCTCCTTACTCTTGTTCCGCTCCCTCCTCTTCTTCCTCTACTCTCTTTTCTTCTTCTTCTCCTTCCTCTTCTTCCTCTTTTTCATCTTCTTCCTCTCCTTTCTCTTCTTGCTTTCCTTCTTCTTCTGCTTTTATTTTTTCCTCTTCTTCTTCCTCTCTTTCCTCTTTTTCCTCTCCTTTCTCTTCTTTTTCTCTCCTTTCTCTTCTTCTTTCTCTTGTTCCTCTTCTTTCTCTCCCTCCTTTTTTTCCTCTTCTTCCTCTCCCTCCTCTTCTTCCTCTACTCTCTCTACTTCTCTCTTCTTCCTCTCCTTTTTCTTTTTCCTGCCCCTTTTTTTCTTCCTCTACTCTCTTTTCTTCTTCTTCTCCTTCCTCTTGTTCTTCTTCCTCTCCTTACTCTTCTTCCTCTCCTTTTTCTTTTTCCTCTCCCTCCTCTTCTTCCTCTATTCTCTTTTCTTCTTATTCTCCTTCCTCTTGTTCGTCTTCTTCCTCTCCTTCCTCTTCTTCTTCTCCCTTTTCTTTTTCCTCTCTTTCCTCTTCTATCTCTTCTTCCTTTTCTTCTTTTCTTCTTTCTTTTCTTCTTCCTCTCCTTTCTCTTCTTCCTGTTTTTTCTCTTTTTCCTCTCCTTCCTCTTTATTTTTTTCCTTTATCTTCTTTCTCTTCTTACTCTTTTTTTCTCTCACTTTTCTTTTTCCTCTATCTCCTCTTCTCCCTCTACTCTCTTATTTTCTTTCTCTCCTTTCTGTTCTTCCTCTTCTTCCTCTTCTTTCACCTGTTCCTCTATTTTCTCTCCTTCCTCTTGTTCATCTTCTTTCTCCCCTTTCTTTCTTTCGTCTTCTTCCTCTCTTTCTTCTTCTTCCTCTCCTTCCTCTTTTTCCTTTTCTTCCTCTCCTTCCTCTTCTTTCTCTCCTTCCTCTTCTTCTTCTTTCTCTTGTTCATCTTCTTCCCCCTCTTTTTTCTCTTCCTCTCCTTCCTCTTCTTTCTTTCCTTTCACTTGTTTCTCTTCTTCCTCTCCTTCCTCTTGTTCCTCTAGCTTTCCTCTCTTCCTCTTTTTTCTTCTTCTCTCTCGTCTTTTTTTCTTTCTTTCTCTTCCTTGATTCTTCTCTTTTCTTCCTCTCTCTCAACCTTTATCTTTTTCCTTTGTCTTCTTTCTCATCCTTATTTCTTTCTCTTTCTCCTTCCTACTCTCTTCCTTCTCCTTCTCTTTTCTTCTTCTTCTTCGTCTTTTTATTTTTTCTTCCTTCTTCTTCCTGACTTCTTCCTCCTTTTTCCTTCTCTTCAACTTCTATCTCTTTTCTCCTCTGCTTCCTCTGCTCCTCTAATCCTCTTCTCTTTTTTCTCGTTTCTTCTTACTCTCCTTCCTCTTCTTCCTTTTTTTTCTTCTCTTCTTCGTCTTTATTTTCTTCATTTCTTGTTTTCTTCTTATTTCTTTCCTTCTCTCTTCTTCCTTTTCTTCTTCCTCTTCGCTCTCTTCTTCTTTTATTTTTCTTCTTTTGCTTCTTCCATTTCTTCTTCCTCTCTTCCTTTTAGCTTTTTCATCTTCTTTCTCTTCTTCAGAATCAAGTTTTATGAAATGTTTATTTTTTTCTAAGAAGTCGGGGATTACAATCAAGATTTTGAGAAACTTCTTGAAAGCATTCTTTTCGAGTGAGCCCGAAATTTCGATCCTTTTTGAAAATTTTATTTTAAAGTTATAATTTTTTGTAAATTTTGAAGTTTTTAATATAATTTTTTTATGAAATCTTGAGACTTTTTCTCATAAGCTAGACTTGAAAAATTCCTGATTTTTTTTCTAAAACGTGAAAGTTTTGAATTTGAATTCAAAATTTCAATTTATTTTCGAAATTTCGTGCTAAACGTCGATGATTTTCCATAAGTTTCGACGTTGTTTCTTTCAACTGTCAGAAGCTCAAGTCGAAATGTCGAGAAAATTCTTAAAAAATATCGAAAGTTGAGTATAATTCCCAAATTCATCTCGAAAATTTATACTTTAATTTTTTAGAAATTTCAATTTTTTCCTAATTTCTGCAGTTGTGAAAAGTCAAACTTTTAAGTCGACTTTTTGAGCTTGTTGAACTGCGAGAAAAAAAGTTTGTATAAAATGTTGCGGTTTTTAGTTTACAGAGCGAATTAAAAAATAGCAAAAATTAAAAGATTAATTATGCAATTTTGAAAAAAAAATTTAAAAAGCACAGTTGAAATTTTGAATAAATGTAGACATTTTTACGTTAATCAGAATTTGGGGAAAAAATTGACAATCTGACGTTTTCAATTTTAAAATTGAAACCTCGGCATTTCCTTTACATTCCAGCTGTAAACTTGAAGCGTTAGGAACAAAATCGAAATTCCAAAGTTAAAGTTGAGATAATATAAGAACGTCTAGATTTTCGTATTAATGAATTGGACAAAAAAAAAAGTCCAAATTGTTATATTTAAAAGTTGAGAAAAAACGAGAAACGAAATTTTAAGTTTTTTCCAAATTCAAGTTGCGAAGTTGAACAAAAATTGAAATTTCGGTGTTAAGTTGACTTATAGCGACTAAAATCAAAATATCAAATTCACAATCCAAGATTTTAACTACTGTCGATTCAACTACAGAACTCAAAGTGCCAAGAGAAAAATCAAAAATTTCGAAGTAAGTCAAGAGAGTAAAACTTATTTTTTAAGCAACGTGTTTGAGAAATTGTCATCAAGTCATCATAAAAAAACGAATAATTAACCCAGTCGACTTTCCTAGAGAAATTTTCGTATCAACCAACAGTTCTAATTCCTGACAAATTAATGGCTGCGACCGAATAGAAATAACAAAAGATAATTTCATTGTTTATGCGGCCGTAATCGCAAAAAGCGAAACGGCTTAATCCGAATTATTGTTGCGATATAAAAATTGCGCTCTCATTCCGTCCCGATTGTGTTTCGAACTCACATTTTGAAATACCGTGTGTATTTCTTTTTCCAGCTGATATCTTGGACGCACAGAGTGGCCGATGAGACTTTGAACAGTCTAATGTTGCTGTTACGTTCGTCCGGGGACGTTGCCGGAATCAAAGAAGTGTCGAAAGATTTCGAAAAGTTCTTCTTTAACGCTTGGGTAAGTCCACCGAATTTGTAAAGAGCGTGAATGAGGCGGAAGTGTATCGATCGTTGGATGATGTAACGCGACTATCGACTATAGAATATTTTTGATTGACAAAAAGCAATATTTAATTATACATGAATCGACATAATTAATTCATCTCCGTTTACGCAGGAAATAAACCGTTCGATTGTTTGGTTGGAGAGTGTCGTGACTAAAACTTTTGCTTTTAATGTTAGGAAGTTTTGCTCTTTGCATATCGGCGGAAGTAAACGTTAGGAGTATGATTTGTGCGAGATTGTCTCTTATTAGTAGGAGAAAACATTTACAGATCGGTGATAAGCGTTATGATTAGTCGTTTTCATGATGTAGCTGAAGGATTTTTTAATCATTAAGACAAAAGTGAAACTGTAGTTAAATGATTGTTACTCGAGGTAAAGCGTCGACACTTAAATGCATTCGCCATAAAAGGGTTTAAATTATCGTGTCGCTGATCGGGTGCGATAATGCCGATTTGTTTAATAAACGTCTTATTACACGTTTGCCTCAAAGACATTTATAAAAATTTAGCTGGAGGGGGAAAAAGCTCGTTTGTGTCTAACTGCGTTCTAGTGAACCAGGTGTTTTTCTTTTATTAACCTACAACCTGCTCTGTCTTTTCCATAGACACATGGAGCGCGGGCCCCCGGCTTGATGGGAGCCTCAAACCATCGACGTTATCGTTTTGCAATTAACAAATATTTTTTTAAAACTTCGATTTTTCTAGAAGTTTGGAAGTTTCGCGGGAATAAAAAATTAACAAAAAAATCTCGAGTTTTCGAGTTTTAAAATATTCAGCTTTTGTGTAAGACTCCAGAATTTCGAGGAAGAAGATTCGACAATTTTCTTCTTTCTGTAAATTTCAAAGTTTAAAATATCTCTTAATTTCGTTGAAGTTAAACATTCGAAAAACTTGAAATTCATGACGACTTTCAATTCGAAATGTGTAGTAAACGTTGAAGTTTCGAGTTTGCAATTAAAATGTTTTAACAAAGCCAAAATTAAAAATGACACTTCATTTTCAGAGCTTTGTTGATTCATTACCAATTACGACCTAATTTTAATGAAACCATACGAAAGGGCCATCGTTTCCTAACCAAATGTTTTATCTTATTTTTTTAGAAACAAATCGAAAAATCCAACGAACTGATAGAAGAATGCAAAAAAGTAAATGACTCGAAAGCTCAAGAGCTTAAAAGCTTGGCTGAAAACCTACAAATACAGATGAAATCGTTCAAGGAGAGATTAGAAGACACACGTGTCCAACTGGAAAACACATCCAGGTGCTTCGCCCTCTTGGAGACGTGCGACGACATCGTCAACGCCGAGGGCCAAGAGCAAGAGGAATTCATGAGTCTGTCCGAGAAGTGTAAAAATGAAAAAGTACGAAACATGTCCAAGGTTAGTAAAATATGACAAAGAGGCAATTCTAGTCACTTTAAAAGTACCTCATAGAAACATCAGTTAATTTGCCAAAGTCGCTTTTAGTGTGCCTTTGTATAGAGTATTTTTCTAAGCTGTACTTTGCGCATGCTTTGGTGGTTCTTACCATTCTTTTGGTGGTTAAAATTTTAATGAAAAAAGAAAGTTCATCAGTAATATTTTCTTTTTCCACTATAATTTTGTCTTCATGTCGAACATTTTCCTAAGCTGTACTTTACCGATGATTTTGGTGGTCTGTGCCGATGCTTTGGTGGTCAAAATTTCAATGGAAAACGAAAGTTCATCAGTAATACTTTTTTTTTTTCGTCAAAAATTGGTCTTCGTGTGGAACATTTTTCTTCTACTTTGTCGATGCTTTTGGTGATCCTTACCGATGCTTTTGGTGATCCTTACCAATGCTTTTGCTGGTCAAAATTTTAATGGAAAACGAAAGTTCATCAGTAACACTTTCTTTTTTTACAAAAAAATTGTCTTCATATGGAACATTTTTCTAAGCCGTACTTTGCCGATGCTTTTGGTGATCCTTCCGATGCTTTTGGTGATCGAAATTTCAATGAAAAAGGAAAGTTCATCACTAACATTTTCTTTTTCCACTACACTATTGCCTTCATATGGAACATTTTTCTAAGCTGTAGTATTTTACTAATGCTTTTGGTGGTCAAAATTTCAATGAAAAACGATTTTTTATCAGTAATATTTTCTTTTTCCACTATAATATTGCCTTCATATGGAACATTTTTCTAGGCTGTACTTTATCGATGCTCTTGGTGGTCTGTAGCGATGCTTTGGTGGTCAAAATTTTAATGCAAAACGAAAGTTTATCAGTAGTACTTTCTTTTTTCACCAAAAATTTGTCTTCGTATGGAACTTTTTTCTAAGCTGTATTTTGCTGATGCTTTTGGTGATCCTCGCCGATGCTTTTGGTAGTCAAGATTTTAATGAAAAAGGAAAGTTCATCAATAATATTTTTTTTTCCACTATAATTTTGCCTTCATGTGGGACATTTTTCCAAGTTGTAGTTTGCCGATGATTTTGGTGGTCTGTATTGATGCTTTGGTGGTCAAAACTTCAATGGAAAACGAAAGTTCATCAGTAATCCTTTTTTTTTTCACCAGAAATTGGTCTTCGTATGGAACATTTTTCTAAGCCATACTTTACCGATGCTTTTGGTGATCCTTACCAATGCTTTGCTGGTCAAAATGTCAAGGGAAAACGAAAGTTCATCAGTAATGCTTTCTTTTTTCACAAAAAATTTGTCTTCGTATGGAACATTTTTCTAAGCCGTACTTTCCCGATGCTTTTGGTGATCCTTCCGATACTTTTGGTGGTCAAAATTTCAGTGAAAAACGAAATTTTATCAGTAATATGTTCTTTTTTCACTATAATATTGCCTTCATATGGAACATTTTTCTAAGCTGTACTTTACCGATGCTTTTGGTGGTTTGTACCGATGCTTTGGTGGTCAAAATTTTAATGGAAAACGAAAGTTCATCAATAATACTTTCTTTTTTTACCAAAAATTTGTCTTCGTATGGAACATTTTTCTAAGCTGTACCTTGCAGAAGCTTTTGGTGATCCTTACCGATGCTTTTGGTGGTCAAGATTTTAATGAAAAAGGAAAGTTTATCAGTAATATTTTCTTTTTCCACTATAATTTTGCCTTCATGTGGAACATTTTTCCAAGTTGTAGTTTACCGATGATTTTGGTGGTCTGTATTGATGCTTTGGTGGTCAAAATTTCAATGGAAAACGAAAGTTCATCAGTAATACATTTTTTTTTCATCAGAAATTGGTCTTCGTATGGAACATTTTTCTAAGCCGTAATTTACCGATGCTTTTGGTGATCCTTACCAATACTTTGATGGTCAAAATTTCAAGAGAAAACGAAAGTTCATCAGTAATGCTTTCTTTTTTCACAAAAAATTTGTCTTCGTATGGAACAGTTTTCTAAGCCGTACTTTCCCGATGTATTTGGTGATCCTTCCGATACTTTTGGTGGTCAAAATTTTAGTGAAAAACGAAATTTTATCAGTAATATGTTCTTTTTCCACTATAAATTTGCCTTTATATGGAACATTTTATCAAGATGTACTTTTCCGATGCTTTTGGTGGTCTTTACCGATGCTTTGGTGGTCAGAATTTTAATGAAAAAAGAAAGTTTATTGGTAATATGTTCTTTTTTTATTATAATTTTGCCTTCACATGGATCATTTTTCTAAGCTGTACTTTACCGATGCTTTTGGTAGTCTTTACCGATACCTTTGGTGGTCTTTACGATGCTTTTGGTTGTCCAAATTTTAATTAAAAAAGAAAGTTCATCAGTAATATGTTCTTTTCCCACTATAATTTTTCCTTCATTTTTCTAAGCTGTACTTAGACGATGCTTTTGGGGATCAAAATTTCAATGAAAAACGAAAGTTCATCAGTAATATCTTCTTTTTCCACTATAATTTTGCCTTCATATGGAAGTTTTTCCGATGTGTACTTTACCGATGCTTTTGGTGGTCTTTACGGATGCTTTGGTGATCAAAATTTAAAAGAAAAACGAAGGTTCATCAGTAATAGCTTCTTTTTCCACTATGATTTTGCCTTCATATGGAACATTTTTCCGAGGTGTACTTTACCTATGCTTTGGTGGTCAAAATTTCAATGAAAAACGAAAGTTCATCAGTAATAGCTTCTTTTTTTACTATAATTTTGTCTTCATATGGAACATTTTTCAGAGGTGTACTTTAGCGATGCTTTTGGTGGTCTTTACCGATGCTTTGGTGGTCAAAATTTCAATTAAAAACGAAAGTTCATCAGCAGTAGCTTCTTTTTCCACTATACTTTTGCCTTCATATGGAACATTTTTCCGATGTGTACTTTACCGATCCTTTTGGTGGTCTTTACCGATGCTTTGGTGGTCAAAATTTTAATGAAAAAAGAAAGTTCATCAGTAGTAGCTTCTTTTTACACTATAATTTTTTGTTTATATAGAACATTTTTCCGAGGTGTAATTTACCGATGCTTTTGGTGGTCTTTACTGATGCTTTGGTGGTCAAAATTTCAATGAAAAATGAAAGTTCATCAGTAATAGCTTCTTTTTCCACTATAATTTTGCCTTCATATGGAACATTTTTCCGATGTGTAGTTTACCGATGCTTTTGGTGGTCTTTACGGATGCTTTGGTGGTCAAAATTTAAAAGAAAAACGAAAGTTCATCAGTAATAGCTTCTTTTTCCACTATAATTTTGCCTTCATATGGAACATTTTTCCGAGGTGTACTTTACCTATGCTTTGGTGGTCAAAATTTCAATGAAAAACAAAAGTTCATTAGTAGTAGCTTCTTTTTCCACCATAATTTTGTCTTCATATGAAACATTTTTCCGAGGTGTACTTTACCGATGCGTTTGGTGGTCTTTACCAATGCTTTGGTGGTCAAAATTTCAATGAAAAACGAAAGTTTATCAGTAATAGCTTCTTTTTGTTGTCTTTGTATGATGCATTTTTTTTAAGTTGTACTTATCATCGTCATAATCCCACATATTTAGGTAAAGTTGATTCATCTTATTAATCATTTAGTGAACAAAATCTCGGTCAAAAACGAAATTCAATCAGTAACATTTTCTTTTTCCCTCATTATTTTATCTTCATGTTGTACACATTTTTCTAAATTGTACATCATCGATCTTTAATCTCAGTCTGTAGTTTCACCTTTTTTAGGTTAAATTCTCTTCCTTTGCCAACTCTTCCTTAGGACGAGTCTTACCTTCCTTTGATCAAAAATCTTGTTCCTGCAAAGTTAAAAACAGTACACTTTCAGTCTTTGATCCCTCGAACTAAAATTGTACTTTTCTTTGACTACGTTTTCCTTCCTTTGGTCGAGACTTACCTCCCTTCGGCACACTCTTACATTACTTTGACCGAATCATACCTTTCTCTGGCCCAATCTTGCATTGCTTTGGCCGAATTTTCTTTTGGTTAAATTTTGCTTCTTTTGGTCGAGTCGTGCCTTCTCAAATCTTCCTTGGCCAAGGAAAGCTACAATCTTCCTTGACCAAAGGAAGCTAAGTCCTTCCTTTGGCCCAATCTTGCATTGCTTTGGCCTAATCTTTTGGTTAAATTTTTCTTCCTTTGGTGGTCTTATATTCTCACGTCTTACGTTCATTTGGCCAAAGAAAGCTAAGACCTAAGGAGATTAGTCTCGACCAAAAGATAAAAGTTAACCAAAAGGATATAAAGCCTCAGTTTGATGGATCTTTAAAATCCCGAGCGTACTTTACTTTTCTCTGGCCCAATCTCGGATTGCTTTGGCCGCATCTTCTATTGGTTAAATTTTGTTTCTTTTGGTCGAGTCATGCCTTCTCAGATCTTCCTTGGCCAAAGGAAGCTAAGACCTTCCTTGACCAAAGGAAGCTAAGTCCTTCCTTTGGCCCAATCTTACATTGCTTTGGCCGAATCTTCTTTTGGTTAAATTTTTCTTCCTTTGGTTGTCTTATATTCCCACGTCTTACGTTCATTTGATCAAAGAAAGGTAAGACCTAAGGAGATTAGACTCGACCAAAAGAAAAAAATTAACCAAAAGAATATAAAGCCTCAGTTTGATGGATCTTTAAAATCCAGAGCATACTTTACCTTCCTGTGGTCGAGTCTCACGTTAGCCCAGTCTCACTTTACTTTGACTGAGTCTTATTTAGATTCTGTCGTTGAGGCTTACCTTCTTTTGGCCGAATCTTACTTTTCTTTGGTTAAATCTTCTCTTCCTTTTGCCGCATCTTACTTTCCTTTGGTTGAATTTTTCTTTGGGTATGTTTTGCTTTCCTTTGGTTGAATCTTTTCTTCTTTTGATCGAATCTTCTCTTCTTTTGGCCGAATCTTATTTTCTTTGGTCAAATCTTATCTTCCTTTACCCCTATAACAAAACTAAATTCTTAACTCCTTAACTCTTGTGTTATAACCTTACACAGGATCCTACCGTCTGGTGCATCCTCTCTTAATCTTCCCCAAGACCATAAGTTTACCTTCCCTTGGACCAGACACAGGATTTTGAAGCTTAAACTTCATAATCTTACACAATAGTGTATTCTTCATCGGATCCATCTTGTGATATCCTGGCAAAAACGTAATAATTTCAGGAAATTCAAAGACAGAAGGGGACTCTGAATCGTATCTTCCTTTAGTCGAATCTTCTCTTCCTTTGGCCGAATCTTGCCTTCCTTTAGTTGAATCTTCTCTTCTTTTGGCCGAACCTTGCCTTCTTTTGATTGAATCTTCTATTCCTTTGCCAGAATCCTACTTTCTTTGCTCCTATAACAAAACCAATAGGGTCTTAACTTCTGAGTTCTTAACTCCTTAACTCTTCTGTTCTAACCTTACACAGTATTCTACCATCTGGTGTATCCTCCTTTAATCTTCCCCAAGACCATCACTTTACCTTCTCTTGGACCATACACGAGCTTTTGATTTTGAAACTTCGTAATCTTCCACAGCATCATAAGATTACGAAGTCAATTCTTCATCAGATCCATCTTGATGATACCCTAAACGTAATAATTTCAGGAGATTCAAAGACAAAAGGAGACCCCGTCGCCCACCCAACCGCCAGACAAAGACAAATCCGACCCAGACGAGAGCCCCCAGATGCCGACGAAACCCGCCATCGCGACCAGCACCCCAATCAAACCGCAACCGCCAGCGGGCAAAAGACGTTCCATCAGTTCGCTCGCTTTCATCTACCATTGCAACCACCACGCCGCCGGCGAGATGTGTAACTGTTACGAATCAGACAACGAAAGCTCATCCTTATCAAACAAACTCAGAAAGAAGTACCTTCAACAGCTCCAATCCTGCAGCTGCACCACAATCAAAGACGCACTCGAGAGGAAGAATAGCGCCACTTTGGACGGTATTAAAGAGGAGAGGGAAAGCGTGGAGGATTTGTTGGGGGCGATGAATTATAATAGTTGTAGGAGGTGTGATAGTGGGGTGTCGACGGCGGATAATTCTTTGGGGGAGGACAGTGGGTATGTGAAGAAGAAGTTGCAAAGGACTTGCTCTTGTCACTATTACAGGGAGAGTTGTAGTTTGTGCAGTGGCCACAGCTCCAGCACGGAATCCAATCAGGATAACACCGAGAACCAGCAGGATAGTATTATAGAGGAAGATTGCGGGGGCTTTGGCAAAAGGTAAGACTTTGAGGATTCTCTAGTTAAGGAGTGATTGCGCAGTTTGTTTACTGTGGCTTTGTAAACAAAATAGAAAGACGATAAAGATGTAAGAAGACTTTTGAAGGGTCAAGTAACTCATTTAAACAGTCCAGTAACTCATTTAAACAGTCCAGTATCTCATTTAAACAGTTATTAAATCCATCAGTGTGTATTAAATCTGGTATTTCAGCAGCAGTAGCGATGACATTGAAGATGAATCGTATTCCGAAGAGAAGCGAAGAATCTTGCCAGTGCCCGCCAACAAGCACCTCTACTGTCACGCTTCCTCGCTCGACATACCCTCGGATGTTCTCTACGCAAACATGGACCCAAAGATTCAAAAGTGCGTACACCACAACTCTCCAACCACCATACTATACCGATTTTAATTTTTAGAAACCTCCAGTATATCATCAAAGAAATGATAGAAACGGAGCGCGACTATGTGAAATCCCTCAACTACGTTATCGTCAATTACATCCCGGAATTGTCCAGGGAAGATATCCTGCAAGCGCTGCGTGGTCAACGAAATACTGTCTTCGGCAACATAGAGAAGATTTACGAGTTCCACAGTCAGTATTTCTTGCGGGAGCTGGAAGAGTGCGGTAACAATCCTCTTCAAGTTGGACAGGTCTTCCTTAAGCACGAGAAGAAGTTCTACTTGTACGCCCTCTATAACAAGAACAAACCGAAATCGGACACACTCATGTCCGAATATGGGACCACTTTCTTCAAGGTATTTGTACTCTTTGTTACTTAGAAATATTTATGCCTTTTTTTTAAGTATTTCTTCAAATTTGCTGCATTTGTATCCAAGTGTTTGCCTCTGTTTCTTCAAAGTATCTTAAGTTTGTTTCTTTGTTTTCTCAAGGTATTTGCGTCTCTTTTTTTGTTAAAACTAAAACTTTTTTCTATAAAACTATTTATGTTTGTATTTCTTCAAAGTAGTTTTGTCTCTATTTTTTCAAAACTTTGTATCTGTTTGTTGCTTCAAAATATTTGTGTCTTTTTGTTTCTTCGAAATATTTGTTTCTTGGATGTATTTATGTCTCTTTATTTCTTCAATGTATTTATATCTCTACTTCTTTAATGTATTTGTCTCCTTATTTCTTCAAAGTATTTGGGTTCCTTTGTGTGTGTTCATGTCTTTGTTTTGTCAAAGTATTTATATCTCTTAACTCCTTAAAAATATTTGTGTTTCTTTATTTCTTCAAAATATTTATGTCCTTTTGTTTCTTCGCGCCTTCATTTCTTCAAAATGTTTCTGTCTATTTGTTTCTTCAAAATATTTCTGTCTATTTGTTTCTTCAAAATATTTCTGTCTATTTGTTTCTTCAAAATATTTCTGTCTATTTGTTTCTTTTAAATATTTGTGTGTTTTTTGATCTTAGAAGTAATTATGCTTCTTTGTTTCTTTAATGTATTTACATACGTCTCTTTATTTCTTCAAAATATTATTGTTTCTTAAGACTATTTGTTGTCTCTTTGTTTTGTCAAGGTATTTTCACAGAGGATTTGTGTCTCTTTATTTCTTCAAAATATGTATGTCCTTTATTTCTTCAAAGTATCCCTGTCTATTTGTTTCTTCATAATATTTGTGTATTTTTGGATCTTAGAAGTAATTGTGCCTCCTTGTGTCTTTAATGTATTTACGTCTCTTTATTTCTTCAAAATATTTCTGCATTTTAGAATCTTAAAAGTATTTATGCGTCTTTGTTTCTTTAATGTATAAACGTCTCTTTATTTCTTCAAAATATTTGTGTTTCATTATTTCTGAAGATTATTGATTGTCTTTTTGTTTTGTCAAAGTATTCGCCTCTTTTCATTCTTCATAATATTTGTGTCTCTTTATTTCTTCGAAACATTTATGTCCTTTAATTTCTTCACGTCTTTATTTCTTCAAAGTATTTTTGTCCATTTGTTACTTCAAAATATTTGTGTGTTTTTGTGTATCTTAGAAGTAATTATGGTTATGTGTTTCTTTAATGTACTTACATACGTCTCTTTATTTCTTCAAAATATTTACGTTTTTTTGTTCCTTAAGACTACTTATTGCCTCTTTGTTTTGTCAAAGTATTCGCCCTCCTTTATTCTTCATAGTATTTGTGTCTATTTCTTCGAAATATTTATGTCCTTTTGTTTTTTCGCGTCTTTATTTCTTTAAAGTATTTCTGTCTGTTTATTTCTTCAAAATATGTAGGTCCTTTTGTTTCTTCGCGTTTTTATTTCTTCAAAATATTTGTGTGTTTTTGAATCTTAGAACTCTCTTTCTTTAATATATTTACTTCTCTTTATTTCTTCAAAATATGTGTGTTTCATTGTTCCTTAAGACTATTTGTTGTATCTTTGTTTTGTCAAATTATTTATGTCTCTTTACTTCTTCAAAGTATTTGTGTCTCTTTATTTCTTCAAAATGTGTATGTCCTTTTGTTTCTTCGCGTCATTATAACCTTTGTTTCTTTAATGTATTTTTGTCTCTTTATTTCTTTAAAATATTTATGTGTTTTTGGATCTTAGAAGTGCCTCTGTGCCTCTATATTTCTTTAATGTAATTATGTCTCATTATTTCTTCAAAATATTTATGTATTTTTGTTTCTTTGCGTTTTTTCTGCTTCAGCGCATTTTTGACTCTTTATTTCTTCAAAATATTTATGTGTTTTTAGATCTTAAAAGTATTTATGCCTCTGTGTTTCTTTAATGTAATTACTCCTCTTTATTTCTTCAAAATATTAGTGTTTCGTTCTTCCTTAAGACTATTTGTTGTATCTTTGTTTTGTCTAATTATTTATGTCTCTTTACTTCTTCAAAAGTATTTGTGTCTCTTTATTTCTTCAAAATATGTACGTCTTTTTGTTTCTTCGCGTCTTTATTTCTTCAAAGTCTGTTTGTTTCTTTAAAATATTTATGTCTTTTTGGATCTTAGAAGTAATTGTGCTTCTTTGTTTCTCTAATGCATTTACGTCTCTTTATTTCTTCAAAATATTTCTGCATTTTTGGATCTTACAATTATTTATGAGTCTTTGTTTCTTTAATATATTTACCTCTCTTTATTTCTTCAAAATATCTGTGTTTCGTTTTTCCTTAAGACTATTTGTTGTATCTTTGTTTTGTCAAAGTATTTATGTCTCTTTACTTCTTCAAGATATTTGTGTCCCTTTATTTCTTCAAAATATTTATGCCCTTTTGTTTCTTCGCGTCTTTATTTCTTCAAAGTATTTCTGTCTATTTCTTTCTTCAAATTTTTTATGTGCTTTTGGATCTTAGGAGCCATTATGACCTTTGTTTCTTTAATGTATTTTTGTCTCTTTATTTCTTTGAAATATTTGTGTGTTTTTGTTTATTTGTGTTTTTAATTCCTCACAGTATTTTTGTCTATTTATTTCTTCAAAATATTTATGTGTTTTTAGATCTTATAAGTATTATGCTTCTGTGTTTCTTTACTTCTCTTTAATTTTTCAAAATATTTGTGTTTCGTTATGTTCCTTCAAACTATTTACTGTCTCTTTATTTTGCTAAGGTATTTGCGCCTCTTTATTTCTTCATAGTATTTCTGTGTCTTTATTTCTTCAAAATATTTATATCCTTTAATTTCTTCACATTTTTATTTCTTTAAAGTATTCCTGTCTATTTGTTTCTTGATAATATTTGTGTGTTTTTGGATCTTAGAAGTATTTATGTCTCTTTATTTCTTCAATGTATCTACGTCTCTTTATTTCTTCAAAATATTTTGGTTTTGTTGTTCCTTAAGACTATTTATTGTCTAATTGTTTTGTCAAAGAATTTATGCTTCTTTGCTTCTTCCTAGTATTTGTGCCTCTTTATTATTTGAAAATATTTATGTTCTTGTATTTCTTCGCTTCTTTATTTCTTCAAAGAATTTGGGTTTCGTTGTTTGTATTCGTCTATTTGTTTTGTCAAAGTATTTATATTTCTTTAATCCTTCAAAGTATTTGTGTCTCTTTATTTCTTCAAAATATTTATGTAATTCTGTTTCTTTGCGCCTTTATTTCTTCAAAATGGTTCTGTCTTTGTTTCTTCATAATATTTGTGTGTTTTTAAATCTTAGAAGTAATTATGCCTCTTTATGTCTTTAATGTATTTACGTCTCTTTATTTCTTCATAATATTTTTGCATTTTTGAATCTAATAAGTATTTATGCGTCTTTGTTTCTTTAATGTATTTACGTCTCTTTGTTTCTTCAAAATATTTGTGTTTCATGATTCTTTAAGACTATTTATTGTCTCTTTAATTTGTCAAAGTATTCGCCCCTCTTTATGCTTCGTAGTATTTGTGTCTCTTTATTTCTTCGAAATATTTATGTCCATTTGTTTTTTCGCGTCTTTATTTCTTCAAAGTATTTCTGTCTGTTTGTTTCTTTAAAATATTTATGTTCTTTTGGATCTTCGAAGTAATTATGCTTCTTTGTTTCTCTAATGCATTTACTTATTTTTATTTCTTCAAAATATTTGTATGTTTTTGGATCTTAGAACCATGTTTGTTTCTTTAATATATTTACTTCTCTTTATTTCTTCAAAATATGTGTGTTTCATTGTTCCTTAAGACTATTTGTTGTATTTTTCTTTTGTCAAAGTATTTATGTCTCTTTAATTCTTCAAAGTATTTGTGTCTCTTTATTTCTTCAAAATGTATATGTCCTTTTGTTTCTTCGCGTCGTTATTTCTTCAAAGTATATCTGTCTATTAGTTTCTTTAAATTATTTGTGTGTTTTTGGATCTTGGAAGTCATTATAACCTTTGTTTCTTTAATATATTTTTGTCTCTTTATTTCTTCAAAATATTTGTGTGGTTTTGGATCTTAGAAGTACCTCTGTGCCTCTGTATTTCTTTAATATATTACGTCTCATTATTTCTTCAAAATATGTATGTCCTTTTGTTTCTTTGCGTTTTAATTGCTTCAGCGCATTTTTGACTCTTTATTTCTTCAAAATATTTATGTGTTTTTAGATCTTAAAAGTATTTATGCCTCTGTGTTTCTTTAATGTAATTACTCCTCTTTATTTCTTCAAAATATTTGTGTTTCGTTGCTCCTTAAGACTATTTGTTGTATCTTTGTTTTGACAAAATATTTATCTCTTTACTTCTTCAAAAGTATTCGCCCCTCTTTATGCTTCGTAGTATTTGTGTCTCTTTATTTCTTCAAAATATGTACGTCCTTTTGTTTCTTCGCGTCTTTATTTCTTCAAAATATTTCTGCATTTTTGGATCTTAGAAGTATTTATGCGTCTTTGCTTCTTCAATGTATCTACGTCTCTTTATTTCTTCAAAATATTTTGTTTTGTTGTTCCCTAAGACTATTTATTGTCTAATTGTTTTGTCAAAGTATTTATGCCTCTTTATTTCTTCCTAGTATTTGTGTCTCTTTATTATTTGAAAATATTTATGTTCTTGTATTTCTTCGCGTCTTTATTTCTTCAAAGTAGTTGGGTTTCGTTGTGTGCGTTCGTCTCTTTGTGTTGTCAAAGTATTTATATTTCTTTACTCCTTCAAAGTATTGGAGTCTCTTTATTTCTTCAAAATATTTATGTCCTTTTGTTTCTTCTCGTCTTTATTTCTTCAAAATGTTTCTGTCTATTTGTTTCTTTATAATATTTGTGTGTCTTTGGATCTTAGAAATAATTATGCCTCTTTGTCCCTTTCATGTATTTACATCTCTTCATTTCTTCAAAATATTTCTGCATTTTTGGATCTTAGAAGTATTTATGCGTCTTTGCTTCTTCAATATATCTACGTATCTTTATTTCTTCAAAATATTTTGGTTTGTTGTTCCTTAAGACTATTTATTGTCTAATTGTTTTGTCAAAGTATTTATGCCTCTTTATTTCTTCCTAGTATTTGTGTCTCTTTATTATTTGAAAATATTTATGTTCTCGTATTTCTTCGCGTCTTTATTTCTTCAAAGAATTTGAGTTTCTTTGTGTGTGTTCGTCTCTTTGTTTTGTCAAAGTATTTATATTTCTTTAATCCTTCAAAGTGTTGGTGTCTCTTTATTTCTTCAAAATATTTATGTCCTTTTGTTTCTTTGCGTCTTTATTTCTTCAACATGTTTCTGTCTATTTGTTTCTTCATAATATTTGTGTGTTTTTGGATCTTAGAAATAATTATGCCTCTTTGTCCCTTTAATGTATTTACATCTCTTCATTTCTTCAATATATATATATATATATATATATATATATATATATATATATATAAGTAATTGTGCTTCTTTGTTTCTGTAATGCATTTACGGCTCTTTATTTCTTCAAAATATTTCTGCATTTTTGGATCTTAGAAGTATTTATGCGTCTTTGCTTCTTCAATGTATCCACGTCTCTTTATTTCTTCAAAATATTTTGTTTTGTTGTTTCCTAAGACTATTTATTGCCTAATTGTTTTGTCAAAGTATTTATGCCTCTTTATTTCTTCCTAGTATTTGTGTCTCTTTATTATTTGAAAATATTTATGTTCTTGTATTTCTTCGCGTCTTTATTTCTTCAAAGTATTTCGGTCTCTTTGTGTGTGTTCGTCTCTTTGTTTTGTCAAATTATTTATATTTCTTTAATCCTTCAAAGTATTTCTGACTCTTTATTTCTTCAAAATATGTATGTCCTTTTATTTCTTTGCGTCTTTATTTCTTCAAAATGTGTCTGTCTATTTGTTTCTTTATAATATTTGTGTGTTTTCGGATCTTAAAAATAATTATGCCTCTTTGTCCCTTTAATGTATTTACATCTCTTTATTTCTTCAAAATATTTCTGCATTTTTGGATCTTAGATGTATATTTGCGTCTTTGTTTTTTAATGTTTTTACATCTCTTTATTTCTTCAAAATTTTTCTGCATTTTTGGATCTTCGAAGTATTTGTGCGTCTTCGTTTCTTTAATCTATTTACGTCTCTTTATTTCTTCAAAATATTCGTGTTTCATTATTCCTTAAGCATATTGATGTCCTCTTTGTTTTGTCAAAGTATTCGCCCCTCTTCATTCTTCACAGTATTTGTGTCTATTTATTTCTTCAAAATATTTATGTGTTTTTAGATCTTAGAAGTATTTATGTCTCTTTGTTTCTTTATAATGTATTTATGTCTCTTTATTTCTTCAAAGTAGCTATTTGTGTTTCATTATTTCTTTATGGTAATTGTGTGCATCTTTGTTTCTTCAGACGATTTCTCTTTTCCTTTCATCCAAGTATTTATATCTTTAAAGCATTTGTATCATTTTCTTTCGTCAAAGTATTTGCATATCTCTTTAGTTTTAGATTTCTTCAAAATATTTAGGTCTCCATATTTCTTCAAAGTTCCTTCCTAAAATTTCCACTTTAATTTCAAAATATCGTTCTCTTTCGATAAGTTTCCAGTTTTTTTCTCACCACAACTTGTTGGTTACGTTTTTTTTTTTCAATTTATTTGGTTACGTCTTTAAGTCGTTATCAGTGTTTTACCTGCATCGTTTCAGAGTAAACAGATCGAGCTCGGCGACAAAATGGATTTAGCCAGTTATCTGTTGAAACCGGTCCAAAGGATGGGCAAATACGCCCTCCTCTTGCAACAGATGATGAAAGCTTGCCCGCCGCCGCCGGCAAACACCCCCGAACGTTTAACACAAGAATTAGACGACCTGAAACTAGCCGAAGAAATGGTTCGTTTCCAACTGAGACATGGAAACGATCTGTTGGCTATGGACTCCATACGGGAATGTGACGTAAGTTCATTCTTTGATTGATTTTCATCATTGATTGATTTTCATTATTGATTGATTTTCATCAGTTGATTGATTCTCATCAATTGATTGATTTTCATCAGTTGATTGATTCTCATCAATTGATTGATTTTCATCAGTTGATTGATTCTCATCAATTGATTGATTTGCATTCATTGATTCATTTAGAATTTAACAATTTTGTTTTGGGTTTCTCGTAAATAGGTTAACCTGAAGGAACAAGGAAGATTAGTTAGACAAAACGAATTTTTAGTTTGGGAAGGTAGAAGCGGAAAGAAGTGCCTTCGTCAGGTCTTTCTATTCGAAGAGTTGATACTCTTCAGTAAAGCCAAACGTTTCCCTGACAATAAAGTATATCTTCCCCTCCACCGCGAATTATCACTAAAAACGTTGTTTTTCAGAATCTGGATTTGTATTATTATAAAAATAGCATCAAGATGACTGATATTGGATTAACTGAGAATATAGGCGGTAGCGATACCAAATTCGAAATTTGGTTTAGAAAGCGGAAGCCGAACGACACGTATACGTTACAGTCGATGTCCTGCGAAGTTAAAAAGGCTTGGATTGAGGAACTATCCCAGTTGTTGTGGAAGCAAGCCATCAAAAACCGAGGTGAGTGTGTATATGGTGGAAAAAAAGTGTGGACTGTGGGGGAATCGAACCCAGGACCCTCGCCTTATCGGTATGACGCTCTAACTGAGCCATGAAACTCCAGTAGCTTGAGGGAGCCAATAGTTTAGATTCTCAGAGGTTTTTTTTTAAAGAACAATTTTTTATAACATATTCTACACTTTTCTTCGTTTTTTTAACAATGTCGAAGTTTTTTCCTATTACTTTATATGTTTCGATGCATTTTGGTTTGACCACTCACTTTAATTTTTAATTTTTTAATGCTTATTGCGTTAAATAATTGTTTCACTGAAAATTACTTAGTAGGTCATACATTATGGTCCTAGAAAGTTATAAAACGTTTCACAGCTTTTATTCGTTTCGTTTTCAGCTGAACGGATGGCGGAAATGTCTTCAATGGGGATAGGAAACAAACCTTGCCTGGACATCAAACCGAATGTCAACCAAATAAGCCACAGATCGATCACATTCGAACAATTAAAAGGTAACTACCCTTTATTACTCGTTATTGTGCTAGAAAAAAACAAAGCAGTACTAGGAGAAAACTGTCCTGGGAAAAACAGTGCTAGGAAAAAACAGTGTTAGGAAAAACAGAGCTAGGAAAAAACAGTGCTAGGAGAAACAGTACTAGGAAAAACAGTGCTAGGAAAAAACAGTGCTAGGAAAAACAGTGCTAGGAAAAACAGAGCTAGGAATAACAGTGCTGTGAAAAAACAGAGCTAGGAAAAACAGTGCTAGGAAAAAACAGTGCTAAGAAAAAACAAAACACGATAATTCTTCATGGTGGACTCTAATTGGTCGGAAACATTATGTTTATTAATTTTATTTAGCATTTCTACGACCCAAAACACGATAATGTCTACAATTTTAAGCACGCCTGTATATTCCAGGTGCCCCGAAGTTCCGCAACAGCATCAGCGGCTCGACGCCGGATTCGTGCCGCTCCGTCAAACGGCCGCAATCCGTCATTTCCATGTCCAGCGTGTCATCGGGCAGCACAAGTTCGGGTACTTCAGGCGGCAGCGGCAACGGCCAACATAATTCCATCAGTCTCAGCTGCGAATCGACCTGCGAAAGCCCCAAACCCTACCACAGATCCGCAACTTTGAATAGCCAATGCTCAGTTGGTATGTTTTGAAACGCGTTATCGAAATTCCTTCATGAATTATTATTTTTTGTAGAAAGTGGCATCATAGCGGATATGTCGATGGGTTCAGATGAATGTTCGGAGCAAAACCAAACGGGCCTCTAGGAAATTCGACTATTTGTATATTTGACTGTTTTAAGTCAGAATTTTTTATGTGCCAGATCTACTACCACGTTAAAATAAGTTATATTTTTTATTAAATAAGTTTTATATTTTTTTGTGTATTTCCCCGTGTTTAACGTAGACGTTTTTTAGAATTTTGATTGTATTTTTTCCTTATTTATATCGGCAGCTCTTAAGTAAACTAACACCAACCCTATTTAAATTGAAATAATCCATCTTAGTCACAATGTAATTTATTTTTTTGTTGGTTTTAGTACTTAAACAGTTTATGTATAACGTACCTTGCGATATAGTGCACATATTTTTGTATAAAATAACACATTCATATAGAATCAGGGAAAACAGCTTGCAAATAGACATTTTTGTTGATTGTACATCTAATTACTAATCAATAGAATACGCAAATTTCACATAACAGTACATACAGCAGATCTATGTATGATTTTTATATTAGTCATAAATATATAAATATGTATAAAACCTAATTCCGTTTTTAATTGATAAACTTGAAACCTGACCAGTTCGGAAGTACCTCCAGCGAGGTGGATCTACAATTTTTAGGAGGGACGGCTAAAAAGATAAAAATAAAAGGTAACGTAAACGTGCCCATTGCCCAAAGCTTTCCTGACAGGAAATTGCCCACAACTGATCTTTTTTCATTTACTCTAGGGCCCAATTTAATTTAAAAGGTTTTGAAAACTTAATCGCAAAAATCTCGAAATTATACGCCAAATTGGCAAATTAAAGTTGTTGGTAGATTTAAAGTTGAAATATTAGGAAAAAACACAAAATTTCGAGACTAAACTGGAAATATAGGTATTTTTAGTTAAACATAGTTAATACTTGAGTTTTACAGGCAACATTTTGTGGTTTCCGCTATTTAAACGTGGACGATGATCAAAAATAAAACTCATTTTTAATTAAGGCTTCAGATTGGGGAAAAAATTCATATTTTAGTTGTTAATCAAACGTTTTATAATAAATCGATGTTTGAGTAGATAATTAACGAGTGGATATGCAGATTTCACCAATAAATAAAAAACAGAATGACATTTATGCTTCAAAATGGCCGACTGGAATATCTTTCAATAACACACTTAGTTTACGCTTCTCGCTTTTATGTCTATGATTAGATCAGCGTTTGCCAAACTTTTATAACCGTGCCCGGTTGTTTTCCATATTTTTCCTTTACGACCCGCTAAAAAGTTAAAAAAAAAGCATTTCAATGTATAAATATTATTCGTTTTCAAGTATGAAGACAATTCTGCTGCCCATTATTTTATTTTCGTGGCTCGGTACCGGCTCGCGACTCACTTTTTGGGAAGCGCTGGCATTAGATGAATCATTCAACTTTGACATATGTCAGTTTCCGGATGCAAATAAACACTTCAAAGCAACGCAAATAAGGATTAATCATGTGATAGGCGATAAGCTGTAATAAATAAAAATAAATGTTATGCGCTTGCCAACGTAATTTGATTGTTTAACAGCCATGTCTCAATACAAAGACGCCCCGCCGCCCTATTCGGTGTACAGCACCTTACCTGGTATGTATTTTGTAGATATTCCCCGTTTCTAATTTAATTGCTGTAGTGTGGTTCTAACTATGTAATGCATTGGACGTCTTTGTATTTAATTATATGTCTAATACCGTGCCAAACAGAAAATTACACTGTTTGTTTCCGAAGGTGTTCACACGACGACCTACGCGACGACAACGACGGGGCTACCCCCATATCCAGGGCAGTATCCCGATGTACAACCCCCTTATCAAAACTATGGAGTACATCACCCCACGGCGCCCCATCCGCCGCCACCGTACTACGGAGCTACCAATAGTACGACCACTGTGGTCGTCACACCAAACCCCGATATCATAGTCGTTGGGGCTTGTCCCGCCTGCAGGATAGGCGTCCTTGAAGATACAGTCAGCTTTTTAGGGCTGTTGTGCGCTATATTGTTTTTCCCATTGGGGCTACTCTGCTGTCTACTTATGAGGGAGAAGGTTTGCTCGAATTGTGGTGCTCATTTCGGATAGATTGGATAGATTTTGTAAAAATTACTTTATCTAATATAGATTACGGTAGTAGAGTTGTGGCCTCGTTTTCCACTCATTAAATTGTGAAAGTTTTTGTATTTTGCTGAATACTACAGTATTTTGTCAAATTCGAGAGTACTTTGTTAAATTCCAGAATAAGGTGTTAAATTCAAGGGTATGTTGTTAAATTCAAGAATATTCTGTTAAATTCGAGAGTATTTTGTTAAATTTGAGAGTATTTTGTTAAATTCAAGATTATTTTGTTTAATTCGAGAGTATTTTGTTAAATTCGAGAGTATTTTGTCAAATTTGAGAGTATTTTGTTAAATTCGAGAGTATTTTGTTAAATTTGAGAGTGTTTTGTTAAATTTGAGGGTATTTTGTTAAATTCGAAAGTATTTTGTTAAATTTAAATATTGGTAAATTCGATAGTATTTGCTAAATTCAAAATTATTTTGTTAAATTTAAAAGTATTTTGTTTTTGTTACATTCGAGAGTATTTTGTTTAATTCGAAAGTATTTTGTTAAATTCGAGAGTATTTTGTTTAATTCGAGAGTATTTTGTTTAATTCGAGAGTATTTTGTTTAATTCGAGAGTATGTTGTTAAATTCGAGGGTATTTTGTTAAATTTGAGAGTATTTTGTTAAATTCGAAAGTATGTTGTTAAATTCGAGTGTATCTTGTTCAATTCGAGAGTATTTTGTTAAATTTAAATATTGGTAAATTCGATAGTATTTACTAAATTCAAAATTCTTTTGTTAAATTTAAAAGTATTTTGTTAAATACAAAAAAAAGTTAATGAGTCGATTCCGTTGGTGTAGTTTTTGATAAGCGGGAATTTAAATTGGGATTACAATTGGAGTATCATGCAACCTCGTTTATTGATATAATGGAAATGTAGGCCACAATTCTGTGATTGGGATTCCAGGTGCAGTTATTGTAAAGATGAAGCAGTTGTTGTAAAGACGAAGAAATTATCGTAAATATGAAGCAGTTATCATAGAGACGAAGCAATTATCGCAAAGACGAAGCAGTTATCATAAAGACGAAGCAAGTTATCGTAAAGACGAAGCAGTTATCGTAGAGACGAAGCAGTTATCGTAAAGACGAAGCAGTTATCGTACAGACGAAATGCACTTGAAGGGTGATTTTAGCATTTAGCTTAGGTTTATCGAACTTATTTAAAAATTCTGGTGAATCTTATTTACAAACGCTCGATGAGGAAAATTATCTCCTCGTTACTTGGCTAAACATTGGAATATGGTTATATTTTGTGTATTTTTAGAGTTTTATGTTTATTTTTAGATGTACTTATATTGGAATATCAAAATTTTCAAGCATTCGATGCATTTAGACTGATTTTATTACAAACGTCTATAGATGTAATGGTTTTATTGTATATCTCATAAGTTATATTTTAAATAATGATGTTATATTTCTATATAAGAACTAAATATATTATTTAAAATTATATCAATCTTGTTTTACAAGTAGGCTTAAATTAGGGTTGCCTCTGACGCCAAAATCATCATATTCGAAAACCACTTTAGTCGTGTGAACTTGTATTGATCCAAGAAAAACACTCGAAATTAAACAAAATTGGAAATTCGAGATGCTTTTTAAATTATCGCTTAAAACTTGGACTTTCTTTTTTTACTAAATTTGACTATTTTCAAATGATAGGTTTTTTTTGAAAATTTGGGAATATCTTATAAAAGTCCAGTCAATTTGACCTTACGAATGCTACGATGGCAGCACTACTTTAGGGTTTTGTTGGGAGATTATTGGATGGTGTTTTGCCCACAGAACACCTCCAGGTTTTCGTCAAGATCAGGTGATGGGGTTAGCCGATGTAATAAAAAATGTGTCTCCGGTTGTTTTATTTAAATAACTAGGTAACCGCTCGTGCTAGAACAATATTTTAAAAACCACATTAAAGGTTTAAAAGTGCCACAACTTTGATTATAATCAATTTTATCGCAGAATGCATAAATTTTTAATTATCCCAAGGCGAGGTTCTAACTGCGAAATGACTTTTTCAATTTTTTCTTGTAAACAATCAATTTTTTAAAACTTCTTAGCTTGAACATATTCGTTTAGAGTAACAGCTTTAAAATGAAATTTAGTTAAATTTCGAATTCGTTTCACGCAATTCTTGAAAATTGAAAATTCGCAATTTGGAAGATTGTTAAAAAAAAATTAAAAATTTTCATGAATAGGCGAATTTTGCAAACAGTCCAAGATACAAAAATTCGAAGTTTCGAGGCAAACGTCAACAATTTCGTAAAAAATTGAAAAAAAAGTCGAAATTTTGGCAGAAGTTTAAAATTATCGCAAAAAGTCGAATTTTTCCCAAAAGTAGAAATTTTTCCAAAAAGTAAATTTTCCCAAAAGTCAAAATTTTCGCAAAAGGGCAGAAATTTTAAACAAAAGATTAATAACTTCGAAAAAAAGTCGCAATTTTGACGATAAAACATTAAAATTTTCAAAAAAGGGAACATTCTGAAAAGAAAATTCGAAAGAGAGTCGATTTTTTTCCCAAATGTCGAAATTTTCGCAAAAAGTCGAATTTTTCCCGAAAGTCGAAATTTTCGCAAAAAGGTGGAAATTTGGGACAAAAGATCAACTTCTTCGATCAATAACTTCGAGAAAAAGTTGCTATTTTGGTGATAAAATGTTAACATTTTCAAAAAAAGGGAATATTCTGAAAAGAAAATTTGAAAGAAAGTCGAAATTTTCGCAAAAAGTCGAAATTTTCCCAAAAAGGTAGAAATTTGGAACAAAAGGTCAAATTCTTCGATCAATAACTTCGAGACTCTTTCAATTAATTATTTTTTGAATAATTCACTTTTTTCCAAAAATTTCGACAAAATTTTCAAACTTTTTTCAGAATTTTTACAATTTTTTTAAAAATTTCGACATTTTGTTACAAAAATTTCGACACTTTCTCAAAGTTTGGAACTTTGTGTAGTAAACTGAACTTTTACTTGAAAAATACGACTCTTTCAACTCGTCATTTTTTGAAAAATTCACTTTTTCTTAAAATTTCGACAAAATTCTCAAACTTTTTTCGGAATTTTTACAATTTTTTTAAAAATTTCGACATTTTATTACAAAAATTTCGACTCATTCTCGAAGTTTGGAATTTTGTGTAGTAAACTGGACTTTTACTTGAAAAGTACGACTCTTTCAATTTATCATTTTTTAAGAAATTCAATTTTTCTCAAAATTTCGACGAAATTCTCAAACATTTTTCAGAATTTTTACAATTTTTTAAAAATTTCGACATTTTATTACAAAAATTTCGACTCTTTCTCGAAGCTATTTACCAAAAAATTTGTTTTTTTTTTCTCAAGATTTCTACTTCTTTTTAAAAGTTCGACTTTTTTGCGAAAATTTTGACTTTTGCAAAAATTTTAACTTTTTGGGAAAATTAAGACTTTTTTTTTTCAAAATTTTGGTGGTTTCTATGAATTTTATTGTGTTGAAATATTGATTTTTAAAAATGTTTACCTTCTTTCTTAAAAATTTTCATTTTGTTCAAACGTTTGACTATTTCTTGTTGTTTTTACTTTTATTTGAAAATGTCGACTTAATTTTCAAAAATTTCAACTTTTTGTTTTAAATGTCGATTTTTTCTCCTCAGAAGCCTTATCAAGTGTTCAGAAGCTTTCTCGAGCCTTCATATACCTTCTCAATTCTTCAAAAGCCTTCGCAAGTCTTCGAAAGCCTTCTCAAGTCTTCAGAAGCTTTCTCGAGTCTTCAAAAGCCTTCTCAAGTCTTCAAAAGCCTTCTTAACTTTTCAGAAGTCCTATTAAGTCTTCAGAAGCTTTCTCGAGTTTTCATAAGCCTTCTCAAGTCTTCAAAAGCCTTCTCAAGTCTTCATAAATTCATTTAGAACTTCCTCAAGTCCTGTAAAAGCTGTTTAATTTGATTCAAAGGTGTCATCAATTATCCAGAAGTTTCTTCATATCTTCCAAAGGTTGCTCAAGTCTTTAAAAACATCCTCACGTTTTCGAATCTTTTCTCTGATCTTCAAAAGGTTGATCGATTTTTCACAACATCTCCAGAGTATTCAAATACTCGTCGAGTCTTCAAAAACTTCTTAAAGTCTTCAGAAACTTTCTCATGTTTTCAGAAGCTTTCTCAAATCTTCAGAAGTTTTCTTGAGTCTTCAAAAGTCTTCGCAAGTCCTTAAAAGCCTTCTCAAGTCTTCAGAAGCTTTCTCAAATATTCGGAAAGCTTTCTCGAGCTTTCATATGTCTTCTCAAGTTTTCAAAAGCCTTCGCAAGTCTTCAAAAGCCTTCTCAAGTCTTCAGAAGCTTTCTTAAGTCCTCATAAGCCTTCTCAAGTCTTTATAAATTCATTTAGAACTTCCTCAAAACTCGAAAAAGCTGTTTAATTTGATTCAAAGGTCACATTAATTATTTAGAAGTTTCTTTATATCTTTTAAAGGTTGATCAAGTCTTTAAAAATATCTTCACGTCTTAGAATCTTTTCTCTGATCTTTAGAAGTTTGATCGATTTTTCACAACATTTTCAAATTATTCAAATACTCGTCGAGTCTTCAAAAATTTCCTGAAGTTTTCAGAAACTTTCTCATGTCTTCACAAGCTTTCTCAAATCTTGAGAAGCTTTCTCGAGTCTTCAAAAGCCTTCTCAAGTCTTCAGAGGCTTTCTTCAATCATCGAAAGCTTTCTCGAGCCTTCATATGCCTTCTCAAGTCTTCAAATACTTTTGCAAGTCTTCGAAAGTCTTCTCAAGTCTTCAGAAGCTTTTTTGAGCCCTCGGAAGCCTTCCCAAGTGTTCAAAATCCTTCTTAACTCTTTAGAAGCCTTATCAAGTCTTTAGAAGCCTGATCAACTCTTGAGAATCTTTCTCGAGTCTTCATAAGCCTTCTCAAGTCTTCAAAAGCCTTCTCAAGTCTTCAAAAGCCTTCTCAAGTTTTCAAAAGCCTTATCAAGTTTTCATAAATTCATTTAGAACTTTCTCAAGTCCTGTAAAAGCTGTTTAATTTAATTCAAAGGTCGCATCAATTATCCAGAAATTTCTTCACATCTTCCAAAGGTTACTCAAGTCTTTAAAAACATCCTCACGTCTTCGAATCTTTTCTCTGATCTTCAGAAGGTTAACCGAATTTTCACAACATTTCCAGAGTATTCAAATACTCGTCGAGTCTTTCAAAACTTCCTGAAGTCTTTAGAAGCTTTCTCAAATCTTCAGAAGCTTTCTCAAATCTTCAGAGGCCTTCTTGAGTCTTCATAAGCCTTCTCAAGTCTTCAAAAGCCTTCTTAAGTCTTCAAAAGCTTTCTGAAGTCTTTAAAAGCTTCCTGAAGTCTTTAAAAGCTTCCTGAAGTCTGTAGAAGCTTTCTCAAGTTTTCAGAAGCTTTCCTAAGTCTTTAAAAGCTTTCTCAAGTCTTCAAAAGCTTTCTCAAATCTTTGGAAGCTTTCTCGAGGCTTTATATGCCTTCTTAGTTCTTCAAAAGCCTTCGCAAGTTTTCAAAGGCTTTCTCAAATCTTTAGAAGCTTTCTCGAGTCTTCATAAGCTTTTTCAAGTCTTCAAAAGCCCTCTCAAGTTTTCAACAGCCTTCTCAAGTCTTCATAAATTCATTTAGAACTTCCTTAAGCTGTTTAATTTGATTCAAAGGTCTCATCAGTTGTCCAGAAATTTTTTTATATCTTCCAAAGGTTGCTCAAATCTTTAAAAGCATCTTCACGTCTTCTAGTCTTTTCTCTGATCTTCAGAAATTTTCTCAAATCTTCAGAGGCCTTCTTGAGTCTTCATAAGCCTGCTCAAGTCTTCAAAAGCCTTCTTAAGTCTACAAAAGCTTTCTGAAGTCTTTAAAAGCTTCCTGAAGTCTTTAAAAGCTTCCGGAAGCCTTTAGAAGCTTTCTCAAGTTTTCAGAAGCTTTCCTAAGTCTTTAAAAGCTTTCTCAAGTCTTCAAAAGCTTTCTCAAATCTTTGGAAGCTCTCTCGAGGCTTTATATGCCTTCTTAGCTCTTCAAAAGCCTTTGCAAGTTTTCAAAGGCTTTCTCAAATCTTTAGAAGCTTTCTCGAGTCTTCATAAGCTTTTTCAAGTCTTCAAAAGCCCTCTCAAGTTTTCAACAGCCTTCTCAAGTCTTCATAAATTCACTTTAGAACTTCCTTAAGCTGTTTAATTTGATTCAAAGGTCTCATCAGTTGTCCAGAAGTTTCTTTATATCTTTTAAAGGTTGCTCAAATCTTTAAAAGCATCTTCACGTCTTCAAGTCTTTTCTCTGATCTTCAGAAGGTTAACCGAATTTTCACAACATTTCCAGAGTATTCAAATACTCGTCGAGTCTTTCAAAACTTCCTGAAGTCTTCAGAAGCTTTCTCAAATCTTCAGAAGCTTTCTCAAATCTTCAGAGGCCTACTTGAGTCTTCATAAGCCTTCTCGAGTCTTCAAAAGCCTTCTTAAGTCTTCAAAAGCTTTCCTAAGTCTTTAAAAGCTTTCTCAAGTCTTCAAAAGCTTTCTCAAATCTTTGGAAGCTTTCTCAGGCTTTATATGCCCGTCTTAGCTCTTCAAAAGCCTTCGCAAGTTTTCAAAGGCTTTCTCAAATCTTTAGAAGCTTTCTCGAGTCTTCATAAGCTTTTTCAAGTCTTCAAAAGCCCTCTCAAGTTTTCAACAGCCTTCTCAAGTCTTCATAAATTCATTTAGAACTTCCTTAAGTTGTTTAATTTGATTCAAAGGTATCATCAGTTGTCCAGAAGTTTCTTTATATCTTCCAAAGGTTGCTCAAATCTTTAAAAGCATCTTCACGTCTTCAAGTCTTTTCTCTGATCTTCAGAAGCTTTCTCAAATCTTCAGAGACCTTCTTGAGTCTTCATAAGCCTTCTCAAGTCTTCAAAAGCTTTCTTAAGTCTTCAAAAGCTTTCTGAAGTCTTTAAAAGCTTCCTGAAGTCTTTAAAAGCTTCCTGAAGTCTTTAGAAGCTTTCTCAAGTTTTCAGAAGCTTTCCTAAGTCTTTAAAAGCTTTCTCAAGTCTTCAAAAGCTTTCTCAAATCTTTGGAAGCTTTCTCGAGGCTTTATATGCCTTCTTAGTTCTTCAAAAGCCTTCGCAAGTTTTCAAAGGCTTTCTCAAATCTTTAGAAGCTTTCTCGAGTCTTCATAAGCTTTTTCAAGTCTTCAAAAGCCCTCTCAAGTTTTCAACAGCCTTCTCAAGTCTTCATAAATTCATTTAGAACTTCCTTAAGCTGTTTAATTTGATTCAAAGGTCTCATCAGTTGTCCAGAAGTTTCTTTATATCTTCCAAAGGTTGCTCAAATCTTTAAAAGCATCTTCACGTCTTCAAGTCTTTTCTCTGATCTTCAGAAGCTTTCTCAAATCTTCAGAGGCCTTCTTGAGTCTTCATAAGCCTTTTCAAGTCTTCAAAAGCCTTCTTAAGTCTTCAAAAGCTTTCTGGAGTCTTTAAAAGCTTCCTGAAGTCTTTGAAAGCTTCCTGAAGTCTTTAGAAGCTTTCTCAAGTTTTCAGAAGCTTTCCTAAGTCTTTAAAAGCTTTCTCAAGTCTTCAAAAGCTTTCTCAAATCTTTGGAAGCTTTCTCGAGGCTTTATATGCCTTCTTAGCTCTTCAAAAGCCTTCGCAAGTTTTCAAAGGCTTTCTCAAATCTTTAGAAGCTTTCTCGAGTCTTCATAAGCTTTTTCAAGTCTTCAAAAGCCCTCTCAAGTTTTCAACAGCCTTCTCAAGTCTTCATAAATTCACTTTAGAACTTCCTTAAGCTGTTTAATTTGATTCAAAGGTCTCATCAGTTGTCCAGAAGTTTCTTTATATCTTCCAAAGGTTGCTCAAATCTTTAAAAGCATCTTCACGTCTTCAAGTCTTTTCTCTGATCTTCAGAAGGTTGATCGATTTTTCACAACATTTCCAAAGTATTCAAATACTTGTCGAGTCTTCAAAAGCTTCCTGAAGTCTTCAGAAGCTTTCTCGAGTTTTCATAAGCCTTCTCAAGTCTTCAAAAGCCTTCTCAAGTCTTCATAAATTCTTTTAGAACTTCCTCAAGTCCTGTAAAAGCTGTTTAATTTGATTCAAAGGTGTCATCAATTATCCAGAAGTTTCTTCATATCTTCCAAAAGTTGCTCAAGTCTTTAAAAACATCCTCACGTTTTCGAATCTTTTCTCTGATCTTCAAAAGGGTGATCGATTTTTCACAACATTTCCAGAGTATTCAAATACTCGTCGAGTCTTCAAAAACTTCTTAAAGTCTTCAGAAACTTTCTCATGTTTTCAGAAGCTTTCTCAAATCTTCAGAAGTTTTCTTGAGTCTTCAAAAGTCTTCGCAGGTCCTTAAAAGCCTTCTCAAATCTTCAGAAGCTTTCTCAAATATTCGGAAGCTTTCTCGAGCTTTCATATGTCTTCTCAAGTTTTCAAAAGCCTTCGCAAGTCTTCAAAAGCCTTCTCAAGTCTTCAGAAGCTTTCTTAAGTCTTCATAAGCCTTCTCAAGTCTTTATAAATTCATTTAGAACTTCCTCAAAACTCGAAAAAACTGTTTAATTTGATTCAAAGGTCACATTATTTATTTAGAAGTTTCTTTATATCTTTTAAAGGTTGATCAAGTCTTTAAAAATATCTTCACGTCTTAGAATCTTTTCTCTGATCTTTAGAAGTTTAATCGATTTTTCACAACATTTTCAAATTATTCAAATACTCGTCGAGTCTTCAAAAATTTCCTGAAGTTTTCAGAAACTTTCTCATGTCTTCACAAGCTTTCTCAAATCTTCAGAAGCTTTCTCGAGTCTTCAAAAGCCTTCTCAAGTCTTCAGAGGCTTTCTTCAATCATCGGAAGCTTTCTCGAGCCTTCATATGCCTTCTCAAGTCTTCAAATACTTTTGCAAGTCTTCGAAAGTCTTCTCAAGTCTTCAGAAGCTTTTTTGAGCCCTCGAAAGCCTTCCGAAGTGTTCAAAATCCTTCTTAACTCTTCAGAAGCCTTATCAAGTCTTTAGAAGCCTTATCAACTCTTGAGAACCTTTCTCGAGTCTTCATAAGCCTTCCCAAGTCTTCAAAATCCTTCTCAAGTCTTCAAAAGCCTTCTCAAGTTTTCAAAAGCCTTATCAAGTTTTCATAAATTCATTTATAACTTCCTCAAGTTTTGAAAAAGCTGTTTAATTTAATTCAAAGGTCGCATCAATTATCCAGAAATTTCTTCACATCTTCCAAAGGTTACTCAAGTCTTTAAAAACATCCTCACGTCTTCGAATCTTTTCTCTGATCTTCAGAAGGTTAACCGAATTTTCACAACATTTCCAGAGTATTCAAATACTCGTCGAGTCTTTCAAAACTTCCTGAAGTCTTCAGAAGCTTTCTCAAATCTTCAGAAGCTTTCTCAAATCTTCAGAGGCCTTCTTGATTCTTCATAAGCCTTCTCAAGTCTTCAAAAGCCTTCTTGAGTCTTCAAAAGCTTTCTGAAGTCTTTAAAAGCTTCCTGAAGTCTTTAAAAGCTTCCTGAAGTCTTTAAAAGCTTCCTGAAGTCGTTAGAAGCTTTCTCAAGTTTTCAGAAGTTTTCCTAAGTCTTTAAAAGCTTTCTCAAGTCTTCAAAAGCTTTCCTAAATCTTTGGAAGCTTTCTCGAGGCTTTATATGCCTTCTTAGCTCTTCAAAAGCCTTCGCAAGTTTTCAAAGGCTTTCTCAAATCTTTAGAAGCTTTCTCGAGTCTTCATAAGCTTTTTCAAGTCTTCAAAAGCCCTCTCAAGTTTTCAACAGCCTTCTCAAGTCTTCATAAATTCATTTAGAACTTCCTTAAGCTGTTTAATTTGATTCAAAGGTCTCATCAGTTGTCCAGAAGTTTCTTTATATCTTCCAAAGGTTGCTCAAATCTTTAAAAGCATCTTCAACGTCTTCAAGTCTTTTCTCTGATCTTCAGAAGGTTGATCGATTTTTCACAACATTTCCAAAGCATTCAAATACTTGTCGAGTCTTCAAAAACTTCCTGAAGTCTTCAGAAGCTTTCTCATGTCTTCAGAAGCTGTCTCATGGTTTCAGAAGCTTTCTCAATTCTTCATAAGTCTTATCAAGTCTTCAAAAATCTTCTGAAGTTATCAAAAGCCTTCTCAAGTCTTCAGAAGCTTTCTCAAATCTTCAGAAGCTTTCTCGAGTCTTCAAAAGCCTTCTCAAGTCTTCAGAGGCTTTCTTCAATCATCGGAAGCTTTCTCGAGCCTTCATATGCCTTCTCAAGTCTTCAAATACTTTTGCAAGTCTTCGAAAGTCTTCTCAAGTCTTCAGAAGCTTTTTTGAGCCCTCGGAAGCCTTCCCAAGTGTTCAAAATCCTTCTTAACTCTTCAGAAGCCTTATCAAGTCTTTAGAAGCCTTATCAACTCTTGAGAATCTTTCTCGAGTCTTCATAAGCCTTCCCAAGTCTTCAAATGCCTTCTCAAGTCTTCAAAAGCCTTCTCAAGTTTTTAAAAGCCTTATCAAGTTTTCATAAATTCATTTATAACTTCCTCAAGTTTTGAAGAAGCTGTTTAATTTAATTCAAAGGTCGCATCAATTATCCAGAAATTTCTTCACATCTTCCAAAGGTTACTCAAGTCTTTAAAAACATCCTCACGTCTTCGAATCTTTTCTCTGATCTTCAGAAGGTTAACCGAATTTTCACAACATTTCCAGAGTATTCAAATACTCGTCGAGTCTTTCAAAACTTCCTGAAGTCTTCAGAAGCTTTCTCAAATCTTCAGAAGCTTTCTCAAATCTTCAGAGGCCTTCTTGAGTCTTCATAAGCCTTCTCAAGTCTTCAAAAGTCTTCTTAAGTCTTCAAAAGCTTTCTGAAGTCTTTAAAAGCTTCCTGAAGTCTTTAGAAGCTTCCTGAAGTCTTTAAAAGCTTCCTGAAGTCTTTAGAAGCTTTCTCAAGTTTTCAGAAGCTTTCCTAAGTCTTTAAAAGCTTTCTCAAGTTTTCAAAAGCTTTCTCAAATCTTTGGAAGCTTTCTCGAGGCTTTATATGCCTTCTTAGCTCTTCAAAAGCCTTCGCAAGTTTTCAAAGGCTTTCTCAAATCTTTAGAAGCTTTCTCGAGGCTTCATAAGCTTTTTCAAGTGTTCAAAAGCCCTCTCAAGTTTTCAACAGCCTTCTCAAGTCTTCATAAATTCATTTAGAACTTCCTTAAGCTGTTTAATTTGATTCAAAGGTCTCGTCAGTTGTCCAGAAGTTTCTTTATATCTTCCAAAGGTTGCTCAAATCTTTAAAAGCATCTTCACGTCTTCAAGTCTTTTCTCTGATCTTCAGAAGGTTGATCGATTTTTCACAACATTTCCAAAGTATTCAAATACTTGTCGAGTCTTCAAAAACTTCCTGAAGTCTTCAGAAGCTTTCTCATGTCTTCAGAAGCTTTCTCAAATCTTCAGAAGTTTTTTCGAGTCTTCATAAGCTGTCTTAAGCCTTCATAAGCTTTCTCAAGTCTTCAAAAGCCTTCTCAAGTCTTCAAAAATCTTCCTAAGTCTTAATAAATTCATTTAAAACTTCCTCAAGTCTCGAGAAGCTGTTTAATTTAATTCAAAGGTCTCATCAATTGTCCAGAAGTTTGTTTATATCTTCCAAAGGTTGCTCAAATCTTTAAAAGGATCTTCACGTCTTCAAGTCTTTTCGCTGATCTTCAGAAGGTTGATCGATTTTTCACAACATTTCCAAAGTATTCAAATACTTGTCGAGTCTTCAAAAACTTCCTGAAGTCTTCAGAAGCTTTCTCATGTCTTCAGAAGCTTTCTCAAATCTTCAGAAGTTTTTTCGAATCTTCATAAGCTGTCTTAAGCCTTCATAAGCTTTCTCAAGTCTTCAAAAGCCTTCTCAAGTCTTCAAAAGTCTTCCTAAGTCTTAATAAATTCATTTAAAACTTCCTCAAGTCTCGAGAAAGCTGTTTAATTTAATTCAAAGGTCTCATCAATTGTCCAGAAGTTTGTTTATATCTTCCAAAGGTTGCTCAAATCTTTAAAAGCAACTTCACGTCTTCAAGTCTTTTCTCTGATCTTCAGAAGGTTGATCGATTTTTCACAACATTTCCAAAGCATTCAAATACTTGTCGAGTCTTCAAAAACTTCCTGAAGTCTTCAGAAGCTTTCTCATGTCTTCAGAAGCTGTCTCATGGCTTCAGAAGCTTTCCCAAATTTCGTTTGTATATGAATTAAAAATTGTTTGGATAAACGTAACAAAATTTACTTAATCCGCGTATACAACTTTAAAAGAGTTTGTGCAGAGAGCATAACGATGTTTTGTTCAAATTCGTTGATACGTTCAACCGACTAACAGATAAAGAAAGACGCTTTTTTATTTGTATATAAATTAAAAATTAATTGTTTGAATAAACGTAGCAAAATTTACTTAATCCAAGTGCGCAATTTTAAAGACTTCGCGCAGATAGCTGAATGATGTTTAGTTCAAATTCGTTGATACGTTCAGCAGACTAACAGACAAAGAAACACACTTCTTCGTTTGTATATGAATCAAAAATTAAAAATTGTTTGGATAAACGTAACAAAATTTATTTAATCCGCGTACACAACTTTAAAAGAGTTTGTGCAGAGAGCATAATGATGTTTTGTTCAAATTCGTTGATACGTTCAGTAGAGTAACAGATAAAGAAAGACACTTTTTCATTTGAATATAAATTAAAAATTAATTGTTTGAATAAACGTAGCAAAATCTATTTAATCCAAGTGGGCAATTTTGAAGACTTCGTGCAGATAGCTGAATGATGTTTTGTTCAAATTCGTTGATACGTTCAGCAGACTAATAGACAAAGAAACAAACTGCTTCGTTTGTATATGAATCAAAAATTAAAAATTGTTTAGATAAACGTAACAAAATTTATTTAATCCGCCTACACAACTTTAGAAGAGTTTGTGCAGAGAGCATAATGATGTTTTGTTCAAATTTGTTGATACGTTCAGCAGACTAATAGACAAACAAACACACTTCTTCCTTTGTATATTAATTAGGATACAACGAGGGGCAGTCAACGTCAGGAAAAATTATGGAAAAGGTATACAGATATCGAAAGTTTGGAAAACACTAATATAGATGAGGCGCGGGTATCAACTAGTCACACCATGTTACTTTCATGAAAAACAAGTGAGAAGATCGATGACTTTTGCATAATTAAAAAAAATCAATTCACGTTTCCCAATTAACGAGAAAAATGCTAACGTATTTATAATATCCGCTAATTTCCTAAATTAATAGGTAATTAGATTACATCTGCATATAATTAACTAATCGTTCCGTTATTAAGATGAGAGCACGTGCAGCTTTAATGAATGAACGTCGATGAATTAATTAATCCATGTTTCTTGAGCTTCTGCAATTACATCGTTACAGGTTAACGTTTGGTCAATAATGACCTAAATACAATAAAAACAATTGACCTTGTCAATTGCAGAACAATTCACACGGAATCAAATTATCAATCAACGTAAAAAAATCAATGTGAACATTTCAAGTTCGTGCGCTACAATTTATAATTCAAATGTAAGCAGAATAAATTATTATTCACGTAATAACTTAATTATATTTTTTTACCATAACTAATTTAGTCGTTGGGCAACCGCCCAGGAAATAGAAATGATACAGACGAATCAGCACGTGTCGCAGGAAAAATCGCAATTTGACATACGTCGGACAAACGGAAAGGACCTATGCGATTAGCGCGGAAGAACTTATCAGTTCCGCAATCGCCAGCTAGCCGCGCTTTAAATTTGTAATTACTAATTATAAATAGTTAAATGTGGTTGCAGCATCGAGGTATTTGGCAGCTCGAGTAAATTGGCCATTTTGTCTAAATTTTTCTCGATTTTTTGTTTGTCACGTCAGTGAACAAGAGGTATTCTGTTTACTGACATAACAAATAAAAAATTGAGGTCAGTAGTGAAGAGAAGGTGTTCTGTGGTGAACAAAGAAGAGGTAATTGACCACAGAGAGCAAAAGAGGATTAAACAAATAAATTAGATTTTTCTGAAACACTCACTGCGCACAATCTATGTCATTAAATTTGTACAAATGGGAACTTTCAACCTTCTAGCTTACCTGATTTTGGATTAACTTTTTTTGGGGATTTGGCAGCTACCACACTTATCGTGTTATTATTATTAAATCGTCTCATAACTCTATCAGTAATGATTGATTAATTTACTTTTTTTTGTACAATTTATGAGCCAATTTTTTTTAATACGCCCATTGTGCCCGCAATGATTTAATAACTAAAATATGAGGCTCGTTGCACATTTCCAATAACTCAAGTTGTCATAATAATTAAACGCTGTAAATTACTTGCATTACAGTAGCTAACTAGGTTCGATATTTAATTGGAAAATACGTCCCATGACGTCAAAGCGCTCATTCATGAAAATACCGCTTAAACTCCCGCGAGAAATAAGAAATAACCACACACAAGTACATCTTCCATGGTCAAGCGTTAACCGCAGCGGCGAAAGTATATAAACCAAGCGCGGCCGATACGAACCTTATTCACTTACTTGATGTTACACCGCGATCACGCCGCGGTAACAAAAAAATGCACACCAACGGCGTCCCACTGGACGTATCAAACGAAACCGAAGAAGTCCTAAAAACCTCCGACTTCAGCCCATCATCATCATCAGACGAAGAAATCTACAAAGCCAACACCAAAGCCAACCTAACCAGACAAGCCGACTTCCAAAGCATCCCCAAAGAACACCACGAAGTCTTCATCAGATCAGCCTTGGAAATCCTTCTAAAAGAAGCTGTCTACGAGGGAACCTCGCGCAAGAACAAAGTGGTCAATTGGAAGAGTCCCGATGAACTGTTATCAACCTTCGATTTCAAACTTAACAAGTCTGGGAGTACTCATGAGGAATTGTTGGAGTTGCTACGAACCACGGTGACTTATTCCGTTAAAACTGGTCATCCATACTTCGTAAATCAACTGTTTTCTTCTTTGGATCCATACGGATTGGTCGGGCAGTGGTTGACCGACGCCCTCAATCCCAGTGTTTATACGTTCGAGGTCGCCCCAGTTTTCACGCTAATGGAGGAGGTTGTGCTCAAGGAGATGAGGAAAATTGTTGGATTCGAAAACGGCCAAGGGGACGGGATATTTTGTCCGGGGGGATCCATGGCCAATGGATATGCCATCAGCTGCGCCAGATACAAATTAATGCCAAGTATTAAGGTAAGATTTTGATTCCTTAGACATTTTGAAATTGTTGGTCCTTGATTATCTTCAAAAATTGAAATACAAATCTTGTCCCCTGAAACCAAGAAAAATTAAAGGTTGCTCTAACGCGTTTCGGTAGATAAACTATCAACTTCAGAGAGATACTAACTAGAGTTGTATTTCAATTTGGAAAATTATCTTGAAAGCGTTTGGGCTTCCCCAGGAAGGATCAACTCTGATGAGGCTTAGAACCTCAAATTGTTACTGTCATACAGACACTATTCTGTATGGAGATACTCTTCTGTATGACATTTAACTGATTAATTAGTTCAGAAAACTTCAATACAAATAAATGTCCCAATGTCTAAAGAGCTGCGTTACCATGTCCTGTTTTGTCAAGCTTGTTATCAATTTTACTTTTAAATCGTTCTTGTTATGTCATTATAATACTGCGTCTGAAAGCGTCTGGGCTTCCCCACGAAGGATCCACTTTGCTGAGGTTTAGAACTCAATACGTTACTGTCATACAGACACTATTCTATATAGAGATACTGTTCTGTATGACAGTTAACTGATTAATTAGTTCAGGCAACTTTATTACAAATAAATGTCCCAATGTGTAGAGGGCTACGTTACCATGTCCTGTTTTGTCAAGCTTGTTATCAATTTGACTTTTAAATCGTTTTTGTTATGTCATTAAGATACTGTGCTTGAAAGCATTTGGGCTTCCCCAGGAACGATCAACTTTGCTGAGGCTTAGAACCTCAAATTGTTACTGTCATACAGACACTATTCTGTATGGAGATACTGTTCTGTATGACAGTTAACTGATTAATTAGTTCAGGGAACTTTATTACAAATAAATGTCCCAATGTGTAAAAGAACTGGGTTACCAAGTCCTGTTTTGTTTCGAACCTTCATAAGCCTTCTCAAGTCTTCAAAAGCCTTCTCAAGTCTTCAAAAGCCTTCTCAAGTCTTCAAAAGCTTTCTCAAATCTTCGGAAGCTTTCTCGAGCCTTCATATACCTTCTCAAGTCTTCAAAAGCCTTCGCAAGTCTTCAAAAGCTTTCGTGAGTCTTCAGAAGCTTTCTCGAGTCTTCATAAGCCTTCTCAAGTCTTCAAAAGCTTTCTCAAATCTTCGGAAGCTTTCTCGAGCCTTCATATACCTTCTCAAGTTTTCAAAAGCCTTCTCAAGTCTTTAAAAGCTTTCTCAAATCTTCGGAAGCTTTCTCGAGCCTTCATATACCTTCTCAAGTCTTCAAAAGACTTCGCAAGTCTTCAAAAGCTTTCGTGAGTCTTCAGAAGCTTTCTCGAGTCTTCATAAGCCTTCTCAAGTCTTCAAAAGCTTTCTCAAATCTTCGGAAGCTTTCTCGAGCCTTCATATACCTTCTCAAGTCTTCAAAAGCCTTCGCAAGTCTTCAAAAGCTTTCGTGTGTGTTCAGAAGCTTTCTCGAGTCTTCATAAGCTTTCTCAAGTCTTCAAAAGCTTTCTCAAATCTTCGGAAGCTTTCTCGAGCCTTCATATGCCTTCTCAAGTCTTCAAAAGCCTTCGCAAGTCTTCAAAAGCTTTCGTGAGTTTTCAGAAGCTTTCTCGAGTCTTCATAAGCCTTCTCAAGTCTTCAAAAGCTTTCTCAAATCTTCGGAAGCTTTCTCGAGCCTTCATATACCTTCTCAAGTTTTCAAAAGCCTTCTCAAGTTTTTAAAAGCTTTCTCAAATCTTCGGAAGCTTTCTCGAGCCTTCATATACCTTCTCAAGTCTTCAAAAGCCTTCGCAAGTCTTCAAAAGCTTTCGTGAATCTTCAGAAGTTTTCTCGAGTCTTCATAAGCCTTCTCAAGTCTTCAAAAGCTTTCTCAAATCTTCGGAAGCTTTCTCGAGCCTTCCTACACCTTCTCAAGTCTTCAAAAGCCTTCGCAAGTCTTCAAAAGCTTTCGTGAGTCTTCAAAAGCTTTCTCGAGTCTTCAAAGGCCTTCTCAAGTCTTCAAAAGCTTTCTCAAATCTTCGGAAGCTTTCTCGAGCCTTCATATACCTTCTCAAGTTTTCAAAAGCCTTCTCAGGTCTTTAAAAGCTTTCTCAAATCTTCGGAAGCTTTCTCGAGCCTTCATATATCTTCTCAAGTCTTCAAAAGCCTTCGCAAGTCTTCAAAAGCTTTCGTGAGTCTTCAGAAGCTTTCTCGAGTCTTCATAAGTCTTCAAAAGCTTTCTCAAATCTTCGGAAGCTTTCTCGAGCCTTCATATACCTTCTCAAGTCTTCAAAAGCCTTCACAAGTCTTTAAAAGCTTTCTCAAATCTTCGGAAGCTTTCTCGAGCCTTCTATACCTTCTCAAGTCTTCAAAAGCCTTCGCAAGTCTTCAAAAGCTTTCGTGAATCTTCAGAAGCTTTCTCGAGTCTTCATAAGCCTTCTCAAGTCTTCAAAAGCTTTCTCAAATCTGCGGAAGCTTTCTCGAGCCTTCATATACCTTCTCAAGTTTTCAAAAGCCTTCTCAAGTCTTTAAAAGCTTTCTCAAATCTTCGGAAGCTTTCTCGAGCCTTCTATACCTTCTCAAGTCTTCAAAGGCCTTCGCAAATCTTCAAAAGCTTTCGTGAGTCTTCAGAAGCTTTCTCAAGTCTTCATAAGCCTTCTCAAGTCTTCAAAAGCTTTCTCAAATCTTCGGAAGCTTTCTCGAGCCTTCATATACCTTCTCAAGTTTTCAAAAGCCTTCTCAAGTCTTTAAAAGCTTTCTCAAATCTTCGGAAGCTTTCTCGAGCCTTCTATACGTTCTCAAGTCTTCAAAAGCCTTCGCAAGTCTTCAAAAGCTTTTGTCAGTCTTTAGAAGCTTTCTCGAGTCTTGATAAGCCTTCTCAAGTCTTCAAAAGCTTTCTCAAATCTTCGGAAGCTTTCTCGAGTCTTCATATACCTTCTCAAGTCTTCAAAAGCCTTCGCAAGTCTTCAAAAGCTTTCGTGAGTCTTCAGAAGCTTTCTCGAGTCTTCATAAGCCTTCTCAAGTCTTCAAAAGCTTTCTCAAATCTTCGGAAGCTTTCTCGAGCCTTCATATACCTTCTCAAGTTTTCAAAAGCCTTCTCAAGTCTTTAAAAGCTTTCTCAAATCTTCGGAAGCTTTCTCGAGCCTTCATATACCTACTCAAGTCTTCATAAGCCTTCTCAAGTCTTCAAAAGCTTTCTCAAATCTTCGGAAGCTTTCTCGAGCCTTCATATACCTTCTCAAGTTTTCAAAAGCCTTCTCAAGTCTTTAAAAGCTTTCTCAAATCTTCGGAAGCTTTCTCGAGCCTTCATATACCTTCTCAAGTCTTCAAAAGCCTTCGCAAGTCTTCAAAAGCTTTCGTGAGTCTTCAGAAGCTTTCTCGAGTCTTCATAAGCCTTCTCAAGTGTTCAAAAGCTTTCTCAAATCTTCGGAAGCTTTCTCGAGCCTTCATATACCTTCTCAAGTCTTCAAAAGCCTTCGCAAGTCTTCAAAAGCTTTCGTGAGTCTTCAGAAGTTTTCTCGAGTCTTCATAAGTCTTCTCGAGTCAATTTTACTTTCAAATTATTGCTTGTTATGAAGTTGTGTTGCCTCTTCAATTAAATTGTCACAGTCAGAGACTAGTCACAGCGACATCAAATTGTCAATTCTTCCTCTGTGCCAAATTTCTCTTCGTTCTTAATTTTTTCTAATAATAACAGTCCCTTTTGCAACGCTTTCCAGCGCTATGTGGGTTGTAGCAGATATAGGCTGCTACCTGCTAGGGCCGAACGACATACGAGGAAGGCCAGAGACAAGTCACAGCGACATCAAATTGTCAATTTTTCCTCTGTACCAAATGTTTCTTCGTTCTTGATTTTTTCTAATAATAACCGTCCCTTTTGCAACACTTTCCAGCGCTATGTGGGTTCTAGCAGGTATAAGCTGCTACTATTAGGGGCTGATGACATACGAGGAAGGCAGAGCGGCCCGCACTGCGCTCAGCCCCCTTATTAGCTGGAATTAGTACTCATTTTTATCGTAAGGCTGAGGTCGACCTTAGAAACCCGAGCGTTTCTTAAAAACGGGGAGACGCCGCCAGCGAGAATCGAACCCAGCTCTCTTAGATGGTAATCGATTGTAATCGCAGCGTCTTTACCACTGGACCACGGTCTCCCCGATGATTTTTTCTATTTGTTCCAAATCTATTGCTCTCAACTTTTCTGTTTTACGTCCCCCTGTTAAAAAAAAATTGTTGGGGCTCCTCCCATCAATTGTTTTTATGGTTTAAATTTAAAATTTGTCTTTTTTTTCCAAAACTACCACTTTAACTTCCAAATTTCGACTTCTTTGAAATTTGTCTTTTTTTCAGAATTACGAATTTAACTTCCAAATTTCGATTTCAACATTTTTTCTTTTTTGCCAAAAGTGGAGTTTTCGACTTTTAACCTCTCGATCATATTTTATGACCATTCAAATAACAATCAATTTCGGGATTGTCCCAAGTAATTGTTATTAGTAATTGTCCCAAAAATTGATTTATTTTTTTTTTCGAAATTTTAACCCTTTTATGAAAATATCGTTATTCAATCAACAATTTTAATTCTTTTTCTATTTTAAACCTTTAAAGTATGAATTTTAAACTCGACGTAAAGATTTTTTTTCTCAAAATTTGCTATGCAAGAAGAATACAACCTAGACTACAAATTCATGCAGCCCTCCAGGCGGCGTGTATAGTGGCGAATCATAGGTAGCTGAACTACCAACAGTTGAAACACTGCCACCTAGCGAAGCGGTTGCTCTCTAGGAGAGTTCCCAGAAGACAAGGATTCTATAATGCACAGACCAATAGGTTTGAACATTTATTAGATTCGAAGTTTGGAAATCAAATACCGGTTTCGATCTTGTAAGATCTCGTCAGTTTGGTATATCCAACTCGAATGACGAACTGACGAGATTTAACAAGATCGAAACCGGTATTTGGTGTCCAAACCTCGAATCTAATAAATGTTCAAACCTAATAGTCTGTGCATTATAGAATCAAAATTTGCTGTTTAAATTTGCCTTTTTATCATTACTACTGGCTGGTACCTGCACTTTCGTCTGCGGTGAAGATTCCAACATTTTTTTGAATAATTCGCCTATTTTTTGCTGGTTGGTTATCTTCAAAAATTAAAATACAAATCTTATCCCCTGAAACCAAGAAAGAATGCTCTAACGCCTTTCGATAGCCACGCTATCATCATTCATCATTCAGAGAGATAGATTTAGAAAATGTTAACTTTTCTTTGAAATTTTAACTCAAAATGTCAACCTTTTTGTAAATCTGACTGCTTTTAAATTCGTATTTTTTTTCAACATTTCACATTTTTTTAAAATTCGAATTTTTTAAAAATTGGAACTTTTCAAAAATTTGAATTTTTTGAAAATTTGAATTTTTTCAAAATTCAAATTTTTTGAAAATTCGTCTTAGAATCTTTTCTCTGATCTTTAGAAGGTTAACCGAATTTTCACAACATTTCCAGATTATTCAAATACTCGTCGAGTCTTCAAAAATTTCTTGAAGTTTTCAGAAACTTTCTCATGTCTTCACAAGCTTTCTCAAATCTTCAGAAGCTTTCTCGAGTCTTCAAAAGCCTTCTCAAGTCTTCAGAGGCCTTCTTCAATCATCGGAAGCTTTCTCGAGCCTTCATATACCTTCTTAAGTCTTCAAATACTTTTGCAAGTCTTCGAAAGTCTTCTCAAGTCTTCAGAAGCTTTTTTGAGCCCTCGAAAGCCTTCCCAAGTGTTCAAAATCCTTCTTAACTCTTCAGAAGCCTTATCAAGTCTTTAGAAGCCTTATCAACTCTTGAAAATCTTTCTCGAGTCTTCATAAGCCTTCCCAAGTCTTCAAAAGCCTTCTCAAGTCTTCAAAAGCCTTCTCAAGTTTTCAAAAGCCTTATCAAGTTTTCATAAATTCATTTATAACTTCCTCAAGTTTTGAAATTTAATTCATTTAATTCAAAGGTCGCATCAATTATCGAGAAATTTCTTCACATCTTCCAAAGGTTATTCAAGTCTTTAAAAACATCCTCACGTCTTCGAATCTTTTCTCTGATCTTCAGAAGGTTAACCGAACTTTCACAACATTTCCAGAGTATTCAAATACTCGTCGAGTCTATCAAAACTTCCTGAAGTCTTCAGAAGCTTTCTCAAATCTTCAGAAGCTTTCTTAAATCTTCAGAGGCCTTCTTGAGTCTTCATAAGCCTTCTCAAGTCTTCAAAAGCCTTCGCAAGTCTTCAAAAGCCTTCTCAAGTCTTCAAAAGCCTTCTCAAGTCTTCGAAAGTTTCCTCAAGTTTTCATAAATTCATTTAAAACTTCCTCAAGCCTCGAGAAAGCTGTTTAATTTGATTCAAAGGTCTCATCAATTATCCAGAAGTTTCTTCATATCTTTCAAAGGTTGCTCAAGTCTTTAAAAACATCCTCACATCTTCGAATCTTTTCTCTGATCTTCAGAAGGTTGATCGATTTTTCCCAACATTTCCAGAGTATTCAAATACTCGTCGAGTCTTCAAAAACATCCTGAAGTCTTCAGAAGCTTTCACATAACTTCAGAAGCTTTCTTGAATTTTCATAAGCTTTCTTTATTCTTCAAAAGGCTTCTCAAGTTCTTCAAGAGCCTTCTCAAGTCTTCAGAAGCTTTCTTAAATCTTTGGAAGCTTTCTTGAGCCTTCATATGATTTCTTAAATCTTCAAAAGCCTTCGCAGGTCTTCAAAAGCCTTCTCAAGTCTTCAGAAGCTTTTTCGAGTCTTCATAAGCCTTCGCAAGTTTTAGAAAACTTTCTTAACTGTTCAGAAGCCTTAGTAAGTCTTCAAAAGCTTTCTCTAGTCTTTATAAATCTTCTCTAGTCTTTATAAATCTTCTCTAGTCTTTATAAATCTTCTCTAGTCTTTATAAATCTTCTCAAGTCTTCAAAAGGCTTATCAAGTTTTCAAAAGCCTTCTCAAGTCTTCATAAATTCATTTGAAACTTCCTCAAGTCTCGAAAAAGCTCTTTAATTTGATTCAATGGTCTCATCAATTATCCAGAAGTTTCTTTATATCTTCCAAATTTTGCTCAAGTCTTTAGAAACACCCTCACGTCTTCGAATCTTTTCTCTGATCTTCAAAAGTTTGATCGATTTTTCACAACATTTCCAGAGTATTCAAATACTCGTCGAGTCTTCAAAAACTTCCTAAAGTCTTCAGAAGCTTTCTCATGTCTTCAGAAGCTTTCTTAGATCTTCAGAAGCTTTCTCGGGTCTTCATAAACCTTCTTAAGTCTTCAAAAGCCTTCTCAAGTCTTCAGAATCTTTCTCAAGTCTTCAGGAGCTTTCTCGAGTCTTCATAAGCTTTCTCGAGTCTTCATAGGCTTTCTCAAGTCTTCAAAAACCTTCTCAAGTCTTCATAAATTATTGAGAACTTCCTCAAGTCTCCAGAAAGCTATTAAATTTAATTCAAAGGTCTCATCAATTCTTCGGAAGTTTTTTCATATCTTCCAAAGGTTTCTCAAATGTTAAAAAACATCCCCACGTCTTCGAATCTTTTCTCTGATCTTCAGAAGGTTGATCGATTTTTCACAACATTTCCAGGGTATTCAAATCCTCGTCGAGTCTTCAAAAACTTCCTGAAGTCTTCATAAGCTTTCTCAAGTCTTCAAAAGTCTTCTCAAGTCTTCAAAAGTCTTCCCAAGTCTTCATAAATTCATTTAGAACTTCCTCAAGTCTCGAGAAAGCTGTTTAATTTGATTCAAAGGCCTCGTCAATTATTCAGAAGCTTCTTCTAATCTTCCAAAGGTTTCTCAAATGTTTAAAAACATCCTCACGTCTTCGAATCTTTTCTCTAATCTTCAGAAGGTTGATCGATTTTTCACAACATTTCCAGAATATTCAACTCCTCGTCGAGTCTTCAAAAACTTCCTGAAATCTTCAGAAGCTTTTTCATGTCTTCAAAAGCTTTCTTAAATCTTTAGAAGCTTTCTCAAGTCTTCAAAAGCTATCTTAAGTTTTCAGAAGCCCTCTCAAGTCTTCAAAAGCCTTCTCAAGCCTTCAGAAGCTTTCTCCAATCTTCGGAAGCTTTCTCGAGCCTTTAAATGCCTTCTCAAATCTTCAAATGCCTTTGCAAGTGTTTAGAAGTCTTCATAAGCTTTTTTGAGCCTTCATACGCCTTCTCAAGTCTTCAAAAGTCTTCTTAACTACTTAGAAGCCTTATCAAGTCTTCAGAAGCTTTCTGAAATCTTCAGAAGCTTTCTCAAATCTTCAGAAGCTTTCTCGATTCTTCATAAGCCTTATCAAGTCTTCAAAAATCTTCTGAAGTCTTCAAAAGCCTTCTCAAGTCTTCAGAAGCTTTCTCAAATCTTTGGAAGCTTTCTCGAGCCTTCGTATGCCTTCTTAAGTCTTCAAACGCCTTCGCGTTTTCACAACATTTCCAGAGTATTCAAATACTCGTCGAGTCTTTCAAAACTTCCTGAAGTCTTCAGAAGCTTTCTCAAATCTTCAGAAGCTTTCTCAAATCTTCAGAGGCCTTCTTGAGTCTTCTTTAGCCTTCCCAAGTCTTCAAAAGCCTTCTTTGGTCTTCAGAAGCTTTCTCAAGTCTTCAGAAGCCTTCTCAAGTCTTCAAAAGCCTTCTTAACTCCTCAGAAGCCTTATCAAGTTTTCAGAAGCTTTCTCGAGTCTTCATAAGCCGTTTCAAGTCTTCAAAAGCCTTCTCAAGTCTTCAAAAGCTTTCTCAAGTCTTCATAAATTTGTTTAGAACTTCCTCAAGTCTCGAGAAAGCTGTTTAATTTGATTCAAAGGTCTTAGAGTCGATATTTTTAGGGAAAACATTTAAAAATAATCGAACCTACAGAAAAAAGAAGATTTTGAAAGAGTCACAATTAAGAAAAAGTCGAATTTTTTCGAAAAATTCCCACCTCTTGTTTCATTATGTTTATTAAGGGCCCCAAATCAGCCTTTACGGTTTGCCTTGTTTTGGATTTTCTTCGGTAGCACACAACTGACTGTAGGGAGAGCTGAAGAAGAAGAAAGAAGAAGAAGACGAAAAAGAAGAAGAAGATGAAGAAGAAGAAGAAGAGAAAGAAGATGAAGAAAACGAAGAAGAATAAAGAAGAAGAAGAACAAGATGAAGAAGAGAAAGAAGATGACGAAAACGAAGAAGAATAAAGAAGAAGAAGAACAAGATGAAGAAGGACAAGAAGACCAGCTGTGGAACGAAAGAAAATCTACGTTTTACTCCACTTTCCTCTCCTTCTTTAAAGATCATCTTTGATCAACCAAAGTAGTAATCTATTCAAATTTTAATACAAAGTTTTATTGCAGACAAAAGGCCTTCACTCCCTCCCGAGGCTGGTCCTCTTCACCTCCGAAGACGCTCACTATTCGGTCAAAAAAATGGCTTCCTTTCTCGGCATAGGATCGGATAACGTCTTCATGATCAAAACTGACTCAGTTGGGCGAATGAAAGTTCAACATTTGCTATCAGAAATCGAAAGAGCATTGAATGAAGGGGGCACTCCGTTTATGGTAAGCGCTACCGCCGGAACCACGGTCATGGGGGCGTTCGATCCACTAGAAGAAATCGCTGACGTGTGCCAAAAGTACCAGTTGTGGCTCCACGTGGACGCAGCTTGGGGAGGAGGCGCCCTCGTCTCCAAGAAACACCGGGGGCTCCTCAAGGGCATACACAGGTACTTTGAATACTGTAACGAATTAATATGAGCCAAAGCGCTGCTACGAGCGGTTTCGTCTGCGGATTAGACGAATAATTCAATCGAAAAATTTTCAGAAAACGTGGCATCTCCCTGAAGAGGATAGCTTGACTATCGAAACGCGTTAGAGCAACCTCTGTTGTGGTTTTTAATCTTTCTTGGTTTTAGGGGACAAGATTTATATTTCAAATTCTGAGAAAAAAAATCGAACATTTAAAAAGTCGAAATTTGGCAAAAAATCAACTTCTCAAAAAAATCAAGAAAAGGAGTAGATTTTTTTTAAAAAACAAGCAAATTTGTACGAAAGTCGAAATGAAATGGTCCAAATTTTGGAAAAAATATCGAACTTTTTATAAAATTTTGGGGAATAGTCGGAATTTCAAAATTAAAAAGTTTGTAAATTTGTTAAAGTGTTAAATTAATTTCGCTTTTATTTGTCACTAGTTTTGGGTGGAACGGATTGGTCCTTGGTTATTTTCAAAAATTGAAATACAAATATTGTCCCTTGAGACCAAAAAAGATTTAAAAACACAACAATGGTTGCTCTAACGTTGATTTTAATTGAAAAACAAACTGTTGCAAGATAATGATAGATGATGCTGTCGATCAAACCACTTTTTTGGTTTATAACATCAGTATGGATAAACGTTAAGGAAACTAACTTAATTAACCACAGCTTATTAAACTCTTGTGCATACACAAGACTTCGTACAGATTGCAGAATGATGTTTTGTTCAAATTCGTTGCTAGGATCATTTGTATATTTAGATGCTTTGCAGCAAGTTTGGAAATGCTTCGCTACCCAATGTATGTTGGAGCATATATTGGGTAACAGAATGATGTTTTGTTCAAATTCATGTGTGTGCATTTAGCTGCTTTGCAGCGAGTTTGGACAATCAATGTAAGCTGGAGGATACATTGGGTGGTAAATCACATTAGATGACACTCCCAGAGGATTATATTTAAAAAAATCCTACGTGCATAGTTACGGTAAGGTTGTATGCTGCTAGAAGACGCTAGATGATGCTGTCGTCCCTGTCACTTATTGACAGAAAGAATGGAGAAAGCTTATTTACTTTTTTGGGATATAATACTACTTTGGGAATATCTAGAACAGCTTTCTGGGATTAAACGTATTCTACTAATGATCTCGCCTTGCAAGGTGTCTCTCTATCATCCTTAAGAACTAAGCCGTTGTAAGCAGACAGACAAACACATTCGAAGACGAATCACTTTTTTTTTAAATGATTTGCTATTAAATGAGGATCGATTGGAGTAAAATGGAAACGCGTAAATCGTTTATTGTTCATCTCTTTAAGAACAAAATAAATTGCATACGTTTACACAAGCTGATAATCAAGGACAAGTATTTGCATCATAATCCAATTCCTGGTCTAGCAGGAGAGAAAAAAAGAACCATAAAACACCAGTTTTGTTATAATTACGCTTAACATAATTAAGGAAACTGTCGTAAAATGTTGCTATAATTATTACTTCATAATGCATAAATAAAATTGAATTCCCCCGATCTAATGCAAGATAGAACAATTAAATAATTTCATTGATCCTTGACTTGATCTGTCGAAAGACAAAATGGATCGATTGTTACACTAATCACCATCATTTAATATCCTAACCTTCACACTCTAATTCAATCATAAACGAACTTTAAAAGTGTCGAGGCTAATTCGTTTTTTCTTCCTCTTCAGGGCCGATTCGGTCACATGGAATCCTCACAAGATGCTCGCCGCCCCTCAACAGTGCTCCACGCTGTTGTTGCGCCACAATGGCATCCTTGCGGAAGCCCATTCGGCCAACGCCGCTTATCTCTTCCAAAAGGATAAATTCTATGACACGAAATACGACACAGGTAAGCGCGATTAAAAGTGACTTGAAAGTGTTGAAGACGAATGATTTCAATCAGAAAATTTGGTAGTTTTTGATCAGTTGCTTGTAAAATTTGGTAGTTTTTAATCAGTTGCTTGTAAAATTTGGTAGTTTTTCATCAGTTGCTTGTAAAACTTTTTTTTATTTAACTGTTGTTGTTATTAGTTGATTTTGGAAAAAAAAACCTTTGATGGAGGATTTCAACCAAATTTTTTCTCCATAACTGATGGATTTTCAGTGCATGCAAAAGCTCTTTTTCGCTTTTTTTTCTCGTTAAATAGTTGAGACTGTTGTCACTTGTTTCTAGAGAAAGATATTATGATTGATGGAACGATTTCAATCAAATGTGTTGGCGTTTTCATTAGTTTAATTCAAAACCAATCAAAAGATAGTTTTCTAGAAGCTTCAGTCAGAAAATTGTTGATGTTGTTGCTCCCTCATATTGAACGAAATCTACTAGTTCAGAGAAAATTTCAGGCAAAAGATTTTTCTAAAGCTATTGGTCCTTGCATTGGTTTCATTCAGAAGATTGTTTCTGTAGAGGTGCTGATTCTTTCGCTTGTTTTATTCTGATTATTGGAATGGTTTCAATCAGAAATATCTTCCAAATCTTTTGCTAGAAATGCTGATCCTTTCGCTGGTTCCTTTCTGATTTTTAGAAGGGTTTCAATCAGAAATCTGTTGCTAGAAATGTTGATCCTTTGGCTGGTTTCTTTCTGATTTTTGGAATGGTTTCAATCAAAAATATTTTCCAAATCTGTTGCTAGAAATGCTGATCCTTTCGCTGGTTCTTTTCTGATTTTTAGAAGGGTTTCAATCAGAAATCTGTTGGTAGGAATGCTGATTCTTTGGCTGGTTTCTTTATGATTTTTGGAATGGTTTCAATCAGAAATATCTTCCAAATCTGTTGGTGTTTCAAATAGGTTTAATCAGGAGATATTTTTCAAGAAGTTTCAATCAGAAAATTGTTGATGTTGGTGCTTCATATTAAGCAAAATCTCTCAATTCACGAAAGCTATCAAGCAAAAGATTTTTCTCAGAAGTGTTGGTCCTTCCACATTGGTTTCAACCAGAGCATTTTTTCTGCAGAAATGCTGATCCCTTCACTGGTTTCATTCTGGTTATTAAAATGGTTTCAATCAGAATAGATCTTCCAAATCTGTTGGTGCTTTCATTGGTTTTAACCAAAAGATATTTTTTTGGAAGTTCTGGCAACATCATTCTGGAATCTGGAATCAGAATGATATTGCTGCTTCATATTTGAACAAAATCTACTTACTAGGTCATGACTTTTGGACAAAAGTATCTTCTAAAGCTGTTGGTCCTTCCATTGGTTTCAACCAGAGGATTTTTCCTGTAAAAGTGCCGATCCTTTTGCTGGTTTTATTCTGTTTATTGTAATGGTCTCAGTTAGAAATATCTTCGACATTTGTTGGTGTTCTAAATAGTTTTAACTAGGAGATATTTTTCTAGCAGTTTCAATCAGAAAATTGTTGATGTTGGTGCTTCATAGTGAGCAAAATCTCCTAATTCACGAAAGCTTTCAGGCAAAGATTTTTCTCGGAAGTGTTGGTCCTTCCATTGGTTTTAACCAGAAGATTTTTTTCTGTAGAATGCTGATCCCTTCACTGGTTTCATTCTGGTTATTAGAATGGTTTCAATCAGAATAAATCTTCCAAATCTGTTGGTGCTTTCATTGGTTTTAACCAAAAGATATTTTTTTGAAAGTTCTGGCAACATCATTCTGGAATCTGGAATCAGAATGATGTTGCTGCTTCATATTTGAACAAAATCTACTTACTAGGTCACGACTTTTGGACAAAAGTATCTTCTAAAGCTGTTGGTCCTTCCATTGGTTTCAACCAGAGGATTTTTCCTGTAAAAGTGCCGATCCTTTTGCTGGTTTTATTCTGTTTATTGTAATGGTCTCAGTTAGAAATATCTTCGAAAGTTGTTGGTGTTCTAAATAGTTTTAACTAGGAGATATTTTTCTAGAAGTTTCAATCAGAAAATTGTTGATGTTGGTGCTTCATACTGAGCAAAATCTCCTAATTCACGAAAGCTTTCAGGCAAAGATTTTTCTCGGAAGTGTTGGTCCTTCCATTGGTTTTAACCAGAAGATTTTTTTCTGTAGAATGCTGTTCCCTTCACTGGTTTCATTCTGGTTATTAGAATGGTTTCAATCAGAATATATCTTCCAAATCTGTTGGTGCTTTCATTGGTTTTAACCAAAAGATATTTTTTTTGGAAGTTCTGGCAACATCATTCTGGAATCTGGAATCAGAATGATGTTGCTGCATCATATTTGAACAAAATCTACTTACTAGGTCACGACTTTTGGACAAAAGTATCTTCTAAAGCTGTTGGTTCTTCCATTGGTTTCAACCAGAGGATTTTTCCTGTAAAAGTGCCGATCCTTTTGCTGGTTTTATTCTGTTTATTGTAATGGTCTCAGTTAGAAATATCTTCGAAATTTGTTGGTGTTCGAAATAGTTTTAACTAGGAGATATTTTTCTAGAAGAGTTTCAATCAGAAAATTGTTGATGTTGGTGCTTCATACTGAGCAAAATCTCCTAATTCACGAAAGCTTTCAGGCAAAGATTTTTCTCGGAAGTGTTGGTCCTTTCATTGGTTTCAACCAGAAGATTTTTTCTGTAGAATGCTGATCCCTTCACTGGTTTCATTCTGGTTATTAGAATGGTTTCAATCAGAATAGATCTTCCAAATCTGTTGGTGCTTTCATTGGTTTTAAACAAAAGATATTTTTTTGGAAGTTCTGGCAACATCATTCTGGAATCTGGAATCAGAATGATGTTGCTGCTTCATATTTGAACAAAATCTACTTACTAGGTCACGACTTTTGGACAAAAGTATCTTCTAAAGCTGTTGGTTCTTCCATTGGTTTCAACCAGAGGATTTTTCCTGTAAAAGTGCCGATCCTTTTGCTGGTTTTATTCTGTTTATTGTAATGGTCTCAGTTAGAAATATCTTCGAAATTTGTTGGTGTTCTAAATAGTTTTAACTAGGAGATGTTTTTCTAGAAGAATTTCAATCAGAAAATTGTTGATGTTGGTGCTTCATACTGAGCAAAATCTCCTAATTCACGAAAGCTTTCAGGTGAAGATTTTTCTCGGAAGTGTTGGTCCTTCCATTGGTTTCAACCAGAAGATTTTTTTCTGTAGAATGCTGATCGTTTCACTGGTTTCATTCTGGTTATTAGAATGGTTTCAATCAGAATATATCTTCCAAATCTGTTGGTGCTTTCATTGGTTTTAACCAAAAGATATGTTTCTGGAAGTTCTGGCAACATCATTCTGGAATCTGGAATCAGAATGATGTTGCTGCTTCATATTTGAACAAAATCTAATTACTAGGTCGTGATTTTTAGGCAAAAGTATTTGTTGTTGGTCCTTCCAATGGTTTCAACCAAAAGATTTTTTCTGTAGAAGTGTGAATTCTTCCGCTGGTTTCAGTCAAATATTTTTTTGTAAGAGCGTGCTATCGTTAGTTCATCTTAGAACAACTCTTCTGATTTATGCATGATTTGAAACAGAAGAACTTTCTTAAAAATGTTGGATGAACTTTCATCAGTGCAGGCAAAAGCTTGTTTTGTTTTTTTTTCCTTCGTTAAATCGTTAATACTCATACCAGTAATACTATTGGTACATGGAACGGTTTCAATCAGAAATATCTTCAAGTGCTTTCATTAGTTTATATCAAAACTAATCAAAAGATATTTCAATTATATGAAGAATTCTTCGACAAAAGATATTTTTCAGGAAGTTGGCTTCAATCAGAAAATTGTTGATGTTGCTGCATCATACTGAACAAGATCTACTTAGTAAGTCACGATTTTCAGTCAAAAGTATTTTCTGAAGCTGTTGGTCGTTCAAGTGGTTTCAACCAAAGGATTTTTTGTAGAAATGTGAGTGCTTCCGCTGGTTTCATTCAAATATCTTTTTGTAAAACAAAGCTATCGATATTTCATCTTGGAACAACTCTTCTGATTGATAAATAATTTCAAACAGAAGATCTTCCCCTAGAAATGTTGGATGGACATTCCTTAGTGTTGGCAAAAGTTTTTTTTGTTTTTTTTTCCTTCGTTAAATCATTAGCGCTGATACCAGTAATACTATTGGTATATGGAACGGTTTTCATCAGAAATACCTTCTAGGTCATGTGCTTTCATCAGTTTTCATCAAAACTAATCAAAAGATATTTCAATTATTTGAAGAATTCTTCGACAAAAGATATTTTTCAGAAAGTTGGCTTCAATCAGAAAATTGTTGATGTTGCTGCTTCATACGAACAAAATCTACTTACTAAGTCACGATTTTCAGTCAAAAGTATTTTCTGAAGCTGTTGGTTGTTCCAATGGTTTCAACCAAAAGATTTTTTCTGTAGAAATGCAAGTGCTTCCGCTGGTTTCATCCAAATATTTTTTTGTAGAACCATGCTATCGATAACTGGTCTTCAAACAACTTTTCTCATTGATGAATGATTTCAAACAGAAGATCTTTCTCTAGAAATCTTGGATGAACTGTCATTAGTGCACGAAAACGCTTTTTTTGTGTTTTTTTTCTTTGGAACCAAAAATTGCAGGCAAAAGCATTTTCTGAAGCAATTGGTCCTCCCAATGGTTTCAACTAGAAGGTTTTTTTTCTGTGGAAATTCGAATGCTTTCGCCGGTTTCATCCAAAATGTTTTCTTGTTAAACTGCGTGCTGTCGTTGATACTGAAGCATTTCTTCTAACTGATGAATGATCTCAACTAGAAGATTTGTCTTTAGAAATGTAGGTGGCTTTTAACTAGTTACATGCAAAAGCTTTTTTCTTTGTTAAACTGTTGCGATTGTCTGTTGATACTAGAAAAAACTTTTCAGTTGATGAAAGATTTTAACCAGAGGATTTTTTTTCTACAACTGTTGGCACACTTTTATTAGTTGCACGCAAAAGCTTTTTTGTTAGACTGTCACTAATAATACTGTAATAAAATGGATTAATGAACGATTTTAACCAGCGCATACCTTCCAAATCTGTTGGTGCTTTGGTCAGTTTTAATCACAAGATCTAGAAGGTTCAATAGGAAGATTTTCTTGCAAAATCGTTGATGTTATTACTGCTTCTGAAAAAATCTGCTAGTTCATGAAAAACTTCAGGCAAAAAATCTCTCGTCAAAAAATTTCCCAACAAACAGTTTCTCATTAAAAAATCTCTCTCTCAAAATCTCCCTTCAAAAAATCTTTGTTCAGAAAATCTGTCATCAAAAATCTTTCATTAAAAAGCCTCTCATCAAACAATTTCTCATCCAAAAATCTTTCTTTTAAAAGTATCCCATTAAAAAATCTTTGATCAGAAACTCTGTCATCAAAAAGGGCTTCATCAAAAAATTTCCTATTAAAAAATCTCTCATTAAACAATTTCTCACCAAAAAATCTCTCATCTAAAAACCTCCCATCAAAAAATCTCTCATCAAACAATTTCTCATCAAAAAATCTCTCATCTAAGAATCTCCCATCAAAAAATCTTTGATCAGAAAATCTGTCATCAAAAAATCTCGCATCAAACAATTTCTCATCAAAAAATCTCTTATCTAAAAACCCTCCATCATAAAATCTCCCATCAAACAATTTCTCATCAAAAAATCTCTCATCTAAGAATCTCTCATCAAAAAATCTTTGATCAGAAAATCTGTCATCAAAAAAAACTTCATCAAAAAATTTCCCATCAAAAAATCTCTCATCAAACAATTTCTCATCAAAAAATTTCTCATTAAACAATTTCTCATCAAAAAATCTCTCATCTAAAAACCTCCCACCAAAAAATCTCTCATCAAACAGTGTTTCATCAAAAAATCTCTTATCTAAGAATCTCCCATCAAAAAATCTTTGATCAGGAAATCTGCCATCAAAAAATCTTTCGTCAAAACATCTCCCATCAAAAAATCACTCATCAAACAATTTCTCATCAAAAATTCTCTCTTTTAAAAATCTTCCATTAAAAAATCTTTGATCAGATAATCTGTCATCAAAAAAATCTTCATCAACAAATTTTCCATCAAAAAATCCCTCATCAAACCATTTCTCATCAAAAAATCTCTCATCTAAACACCTCTCATCAAAAAATTTCTCATCTAAGAATCTCCCATCAAAAAATCTTTGATCAGAAAATCTGTCATCAAAAAATCTCTCATCAAACAATTTCTCATTAAAAAATCTCTTATCTAAAAACCCTCCATCATAAAATCTCTAATCAAACAATTTCTCATCAAAAAATCTCTCATCTAAGAATCTCCTATCAAAAAATCTTTGATCTGAAAATCTGTCATCAAAAAAAACTTCATCAAAAAATTTCCCATCAAAAAATCTCTCATCAAACAATTTCTCATCAAAAAATTTCTCATTAAACAATTTCTCATCAAAAAATCTCTCATCTAAAAACCTCCCACCAAAAAATCTCTCATCAAACAGTGTTTCATCAAAAATGCTCTTATCTAAGAATCTCCCATCAAAAAATCTTTGATCAGGAAATCTGCCATCAAAAAATCTTTCGTCAAAACATCTCCCATCAAAAAATCACTCATCAAACAATTTCTCATCAAAAATTCTCTCTTTTAAAAATCTTCCATTAAAAAATCTTTGATCAGATAATCTGTCATCAAAAAAATCTTCATCAACAAATTTTCCATCAAAAAATCCCTCATCAAACCATTTCTCATCAAAAAATTTCTCATCTAAGAATCTCCCATCAAAAAATCTTTGATCACAAAATCTGTCATCAAAAAATCTCTTATCAAACAATTTCTCATTAAAAAATCTCTTATCTAAAAACCCTCCATCATAAAATCTCTAATCAAACAATTTCTCATCAAAAAATCTCTCATCTAAGAATCTCCTATCAAAAAATCTTTGATCAGAAAATCTGTCATCAAAAAATCTTTCATCAAAATACCTTTCATCAAAATACCTTTCATCAAAAAATCTCTCATCAAACAATTTCTCATTAAAAAATCTCTCTTTTAAAAACCTCCCATCAAAAAATCTCTCATCAAACAATTTCTCATCAAAAAGTCTCTCATCTAAGAATCTTCCATCAAAAAATCTCTCATCAAACAATTTTTTATTAAAAAATCTCTCATCTAAAAATCTCCCAACAAAAAATCTTTGATCAGAAAATCTGTCATCAAAAAAACCTTCATCAAAAAATTTCCCATCAAAAAATCTCTCATCAAACAATGTTTCATCAAAAAATCTCTTATCTAAGAATCTCCCATCAAAAAATCTTTGATCAGGAAACCTGCCATCAAAAAATCTTTCGTCAAAATATCTCCCATCAAAAAATCTCTCATCAAACAATTTCTCATCAAAAAATCTCTCTTTTAAAAATCTCCCATTAAAAATTCTTTGATCAGAAAATCTGTCATCAAAAAAACCTTCATCAACAAATTTCCCATCAAAAAATCTCTCATCAAACCATTTCTCATCAAAAAATCTCTCATCTAAACACCTCTCATCAAAAAATCTCTCATTTAAGAATCTCCCATCAAAAAATCTTTGATCACAAAATATGTCATCAAAAAATCTCTCACCAAACAATTTCTCATCAAAAAATCTCTTATCTAAAGACCCTCCATCATAAAATCTCTCATCAAACAATTTCTCATCAAAAAATCTCTCATCTAAAAATCTCCCATCAAAAAATCTTTGATCAGAAAATCTGTCATCCAAAAATCTTTCATCAAAATACCTTCCATCAAACAATCTCTCATGAAACAATTTCTCATCAAAAAATCTCCCTTTTAAAAACCTCTCATCAAAAAATCTCTCATCAAACAATTTCTCATGAAAAAATCTCCCTTTTCAAAACCTCTCATCAAAAAATCCCTCATCAAACAATTTTTCATCAAAAAATCTCTCATCTAAAACCCTCCCATCAAAAAATCCCTCAAACAATTTTTTATCATAAAATCTCTCATCAAAAAGTCTCCCATCAAAAAATCTTTGATCAGGAAATCTGTCATTAAAAAATCTCTCATCAAAATATCTCCCATCAAAAAATCTCTCATCTAAGAACCTCCCATCAAAAAATCTTTGATCAAACAATTTCTCATCAAAAAACCTCTCATCTAAGAATCTCCCATCAACAAAATTTTCAAATTTTTCATAAAAAAAGTCAAAATATTCATAAAAATGTCAAAATTTTCAAATTCTTCATAAACAAAGTCGAAATTTTCATAAAAGTGTCAAAATTTAAAAAAATGTCAAAATTTTCAAATTTTATATGAAAAAGTTGAAATATTCAAAAAAATGCCCAAATTTTTAAAAATTTCAATATTTTCAGAAAAAATGTCGAAATTTTCAAAAATACATCTCAAAATTGTCAAAAAAATCTTAAAATTTTCAAAAAATGTCGATATTTTCAAAAAATGTCGATATTTTCAAGAAATGTCGATATTTTCAAAAAAGCGTTGAAATTTTCATAAAAAGAACGAAATTTACCAAAAAATGTCGAAATTTCTAAATTCTTCATAAAAAAGTCGAATTTTTTTAAAAACATGACAAAATTGTCTAGAAAGGTCGAAATTTTCATAACAATGTCGAGATCTAAAAATCTCTTATCAAAAAATCTTTGATCGGAAAATTTGTCATCAAAAAAACCTTCATCAAAAAATTTTCCATCAAAAAATCTCTCATGAAACAATTTCTCATCAAAAAATCTCTCATCTAAAACCCTCCCATCAAAAAATCTCTCATCTACGAATCTGCCATCAACAAATCTTTCGAAATTTTCAAATTCTTTATAAAAAAGTCAAAATGTTCATAAAAATGTCGAAATTTTCAAATTCTTCATAAAAAAGTCGAAAATTTCATAAAAATGTCAAAATTTAAAAAAAATGTCAAAATTTTCAAATTTTATATAAAAAAGTCGAAATATTCAAAAAAAGCCCAAATTTTTAAAAATGTCGACATTTTCAGAAAAAATGTCGAAATTTTCAAGAAAATCTCAAAATTTTCAAAAAATGTCGATATTTTCAAAAAAAAACGTCGAAATTTTCATAAAAAGAATGAAATATTCGAAAAAATGTCGAAATTTCTAAATTCTTCATAAAAAAGTCGAATTTTTTGAAAAACATGACAAAATTTTCTAGAAACGTCGAAATTTTCATAACAATGTCGAGATTTTCAAAAAAATATCGAAAATTTCAAATTCTTTAAAAAGAAAGTCACAATGTTCATAACAACGCCGAGATTTTTAAATTCTTCATAAAAAAGTCGAAAATTTCATAAAAATGTCAACATTTTTTAAAGAAATTCGAAATTTTCAAAAATAGCAGAAATTTTTATAAAAATGTCGAAATTTTCATAAAAATGTTAAAATATTTATAAAAATTTCGAAGTTTTCAAAGCCTTCATAAAAAAAATCAAATTTTTCATAAAAATGTCGAAATTTTCAAATTCTTGATGTTATTATTGCTTCTGAAAAAAATCTGCTAATTCATGAAAAATTTCAGGTAAAACATCTCTCGTCAAAATGTCGAAATTTCTAAATTCTTCATACAAAAGTCGAATTTTTTGAAAAACATGGCAAAATTTCCAGAAAGGTCGAAATTTTCATGACAATGTCGAGATTATCAAAAAAAATATCGAAAATTTCAAATTCTTCTTAAAGAAAGTCGAATTCTTCAAAAAAAATGTCGATATTTTCAAATCCTTTAAAAAAAAGTCAAAATGTTCATAACAATGCCGAAACTTTTAAATTCTTCATAAAACAGTCGAAAATTTCATAAAAATGTCAACATTTTTTAAAGTAATTCGAAATTTTCAAAAAAAGCAGAAATTTTTATAAAAATAACGAAATTTTTATAAAAATGACGAAATTGTCATAAAAATGTTAAAATGTTTACAAAAATTTCGAAGTTTTCAAAGTCTTCATACAAAAAATCAAATTTTTCATAAAAATGTCGAAATTTTCAAATTCTTGATGTTATTATTGCTTCTGAAAAAAATCTGCTAGATTATGAAAAATTTCAGGCAAAACATCTCTCCTCAAAAAATCTCTCATCAAACAATTTCTCATCCAAAAATCTCTCATCTAAAAATCTCCCATCAAAAAATCTTTGATCGGAAAATTTGTCATTGAAAAAACCTTCATCAAATAATTTCCCATCAAAAAATCTCTCATCAAACAATTTCTCATCAAAAAATCTCTTATCTAAAAACCTTCCATCGAAAAATCTCTCATCAAACAATTTCTCATTAAAAAATCTCTCATCTAAGAATCTCCCATCAAAAAATCTTTCATCAAAAAAGTCAAAACTCCAATCGTGCTTCCAGGCGACAAACACGTCCAGTGCGGGCGACGAGCCGACGTCCTCAAATTCTGGTACATGTGGAAGGCCAAAGGCAGCGAAGGTTTCGAAAAACACGTCGACAAAGTCCTAGAGAACGCCAAATATTTCACAACTTTGATAAAAACCCGCGAGGGTTTCGAAATGGTCGTAGAGAACCCCCAATACACTAATATCTGCTTCTGGTACGTACCACCCAGTTTACGATCTGCCAAAAATTCGACGGATTATCACGATCGTTTGCACCGAGTGGCCCCAAAGATGAAAGAGAGGATGATCAAGGAGGGCAGTATGATGGTCACGTACCAATCGCTGAAGAACTTACCCAATTACTTCCGGATAGTATTCCAGAGTTCCGGCCTGAATAAATCGGATATGGTGCATTTGGTTGAAGAGTTTGAACGACTAGGGCGCGACCTCTGAACCAATTTCGATGTAAATAAATTTGTTTTTGTAAATATTTATTAGCTTAGTGACACGAAATTTTAATTAAATTATTTTTGTTAATAAAGATGTTTTTCTCAATTGTCTTCTTTATTTGAAGCATCTTTTTTATTTTATTTATTACATTATTAACGTCAATTACCATCAAATAATTTTAATTTTTTTGGAAATCAGTTTTAACATTGAAATGTTGACTCAGTTCTCCAGTTAGAATGTTTTTCATGTAATAAATTGGTTATTTTATTACATTTTTTCCTAAATTTTGATTGCAAAGTCGATTTTTTGAGTAGGATAAACATATCCTCGTCTATCGTCTATCGTCTATTTATAGAAATTTTCAATTTGTTTCGAAGTTTTCAATTTGTTTCGAAATTTTGGCTTTAACTTTGAAATGTTGACTTTTCTCGACACTTCGAGAACAGTTATAATCTAACCTTTGGAGACCTTAAAATCTGTAAAATCGTGTTCCATTCCGTTTATAATTCCAGGACGGCTGAACGGATTTTTATGATCTTCGTTGTTGGATTTGTCTCAGCCTCGAATAGCAGAATAATTACTAAAATGTCGAAAAGATTCACGATTCGCTTTTTAAAAGGAATTCGCGTACAGCGCCATCTCTGAGTCATAACAGGAACATGACAGAGACGTATTGCAACCTACACCATCCGTAAATGTGTTGTAACTAGTTTCCGGTAGAAGCCGCTGTATGTCTTCTGATTATGGCGCGTTTTTGGCGGTTTTTCGCGTGGGATTCACTCGAAAGGGCGACACGCCTGTGTCCTATTAAATATTTTAACGTAGATTTAATACAGCCAAGTTAGAACAATATTTATTAATTTTGAGGCGGTACGAAGTTCGCTGAGGCGGTACGAAGTTCGCTAAGGCGGTACGAAGTTCGTTGACGCAGCTAGTTATAGAATAATTCCCATTGTTAACGTCCTAAAAGATAAGAATTGTTTTCCTCAGGAAGATACGATTTCATTCAGCTCGCCAAACGTGCGAGGTTTAATCATTTATTTTTATTTTAAATAAATAGTTATCTTGTTACAGGAAATGAAACAGCAGATAAATGTTATCACTTTATGGTATAAAGTATATTATGCCAACTTAACAAAACTATGCTGAAAATTATAAAAATTTAAATGGAATAGAATACGTTATATAACGCAACATATTATGAATTATTTGCAAACGATAGGTAAAATTTGTATTATTTCTTTCTTATACAAAACTAGTTTAAAATTTTAACTAAAATAACATAATGTCATTGAATAAAAACCAAAAACAAAACAGCTTTCTTAATGCTATACGACATAGTGTCTAAAAGAACAAAAATACGACATAATGACTCAAAGGACATAAAAATAAAAAAACCAAACAAAGAAACAACAAAAAATTAACCTAAATGGTCGTCTTACTTAGATCTACACTACACAGTATCAAAAAAAAACCCCAAAACAAACATAAACATATCTAAGCAATGCTGTAGCTGCAGTTGGGGCAATACTTCCTCCTGTTGCACATAAGACAACATAAAATGCCGCAGGGGAAGCACAAAATGCACCAAAGATACCCGCAGCAAGTAAACCCTGTTTTGAAGCTTCTTGTGCAGTGACAGGCCGGACAACCTCCACTTCCTGTAATATTAACGTGAGTGACGGTCGTACTGGGGGGTGGCTCTGAAAAAAAATCGAATTTTAGATCAGTCTCTGAACTGTCACACGAATTTTAGATCTTTTAGTCTGATGAATGGTGTACAACCGGAAGCGCGGAAACGTATGCAGTGGCGGATTAGATGCTGAAAAATTTTGAAATATGGTCGAAATTTATAAGTCATAATTAAAAAAAAACATTGAAGTTTTTAACCTAAAAAATATTTCAAAATGATCGAATTTACAAAGTCATACTATCAAAAAAGGGCGAAGTTTTGGAAAAATTAGAAATTCTTAAAAAAGGTCGAAAATTCGAAAAATGTCGAAAATTCGAAAAATGTCGAAAATTCGAAAAGGGTCGAAATTCGAAAAAATACCATATAAATTGTAAAAAAGGGTCCACATTCTGAAAAACGTTAACTTCTAGAAAAAATTGAAATTTTGAAGTCGAAATTTTTAAAAATAAAAATTGGAAATATTAAAAAGAGATCAACAATGTTTAGTCACAATTTTGAAAAAATTCAACTTTAAAAAGGTCGATATTATCAAAAAAATCAATTTTTTTTAAATAAAAGTAAAATTTATATAAAAGTCCAAACTTCGGGAAATAATCAAAATGTTAAACAAGATTCAAAATTTTCAAAAAAAGTGAACATTTTCAAATAAAAATCAAAATTTTTTAACATAAAAGGTATTTAAAAATGATCGATTATACAAAAAAAATCAGTATATCGAAAAAAATGTCGAAATTTTGAAAAAAATACGACATTTTATGTCAATATTTTGAAGAAATTCGAAATATTCAAATAAGTCACAGTTTTCAATGAAAATAGAATTTTAGAAAAATAAAATTTTTCAAAAAGTCGAACACTTCCAAAAAAAATCGAAATTTTGGGGAAAAAATCGAAATTTTGGGAAAAAATCGAAATTTTGGGGAAAAAATCGACATTTTGGGGAAAAAATCGTCGAAATTTAACAAATAAGTCAAGATTAAATCAAAACCAAATCATTGCGATTTGAAACTTTTAAAAAACAGTTTAAATTTTCTCGAATTAGTTTTATACGCTTCGTTTCAAAAATTTTAAAAATTCGCGGTTTAAAGTCGACTTTTTAAAAGAATCGAAACTTTCAGCATTTTTTTTTAATTCAAATATGCAAAGGTTCGAAGTTTCGAAGTAAAAATTTTGAAGGATGGTCGAAAATTTTAAAAAATTCGAAATTAAAAAAAAAGAAAAACTTTCAAAAAAACTGACATTCCAAAAAAGAATAGAAACTTCCAAAAAATGTCGAAATTTCGAAAAAGGTCGAAATTTTTAAAGAAATCGAAATGTTGAAAGAAAGGAATTTTCCCCAAAAATTACAACCTATCTTTGTTTAACAAGGCGATTTAGAATTTAAAAAAAATTAAACTGAAAAAAAAGGTCGACATTTTTAAGAATTGCAAATTTGCAAAGTTGTCAGAAAAATTTCAGATTTTGCAAAATATATTAAGAAAATTAAAAAAGGCAAAATTTCCCCAAATTTTGCAAAAATTATGATTTTTTTTGTAAAAAAAAGGCTATTTTAAAAATTTCTCTATTTGCTTAAAATTTCGACTTATTTCGAAATTCTTCGCATTTTTTAAAATTTCGGCTTTTTCTGAAAATTTTCACTTTCGTAAAATTTAAAAAATTCGGTTCTTTGTGAAAGCTTCGCTTTTTTTTAAATATCAAAAAAGAAAAGTAGAAACTTTAAAAAAAAAGATCGACATTTTTAGAAAAGTCCGAACTTGACCAAAATTTGCAAAATTTTCAAAGATTCCCAAATCAAATCGAGATTTTGCAAAGATGATAAAATTTTAAAAAAAAAACAAAGGAAATTTTTAAACCGTTTTCAAACTGTTTAGAGTTGAGATTTTAGTGCTAAAATTTGCCAAAAAAAAAGGAAAATTTTCGAAAAAAACTGAAAATTTTGAAAACATTCGAAAAATTTGTAAAAATGCAAAAATTCGGGAAAAATTCAAAAATTTTGGAAAAATCCGAAAATTTTGGAAAAATTCGAAAATTTTGGAAAAATTCAAAAAACTTGGATAAATTCAAAAGTTTTGGAAAAATCCGAAAATTTTGGAAAAATTCGAAAATTTTGGAAAAATGGAAAAAATTTTGGAAAAATTCAAAAAACTTGGATAAATTCAAAAATTATGGAAAAATTCGAAAATATTTGGAAAAATTCAAAAATTTTTGAATAAATTCAAAAATTGTGGAACAATTCAAAAATGTTGCAAAAATTCAAAAATTTTGGAAAAATTCGAAAATTTTGGAAAAGTTCAAAAATTTTGAAAAAATTCAAAAATTGTGGAAAAATTCAAATATTTTGGAATAATTCGAAAATTTTGGAAAAATTCAAAAATTTTGGAAAAATTCAAAAATTTTGAAAAAATTCAAAAATTGTGGAAAAATTCAAAAATGTTGCAAAAATTCAAAAATTTTGGAAAAATTCGAAAATTTTGGAAAAATTCAAAAATTTTGAAAAACAAGATCGACATTTTCAGAAAAGTCCAAATTTGGCCAAAACATGCAAAATTTTTAGAATATTTCGAAATTTTGCAAAAATGATCATTTTTTTTTTAAAAACTTATTTTGAAAATTTCTCTATTTCTTCCAAAACTTCGATTTTTGCTTAAAATTTCGACTTCTTTCGAAATTCCTCAATTTTTTACAATTTCAGGTTTTTCTCAAAATTTTGACTTTTGTAAAATTTAAAAATTTCGGTTTTTTAATGAAAACAACCTTTTTTTTCAAAATTTCAAAACTAAGCGATATTTAAAAAAAGGTCAAAATTTGAAAAAAAAAGGCCACGTTTTTAGAAAAGACCAAATTTAGCCAAAAACTGCAAAATTTTCAGATAAACTCGAAATTTTGCAAAATATATTAAAAAATTTCAAGAAAAGTCGAAATTTTCCACAAAGAAAAAATAGAAACTTCGCAAAAAGATGATTTTTTTAAAAAAAAAACACCCAAAAATATCTATATTTTTCAAAATTTCGCTTAAAATTTCGACTTATTTCGAAAACCTCCACATTTTTTCAAATTGCAGCTTTTTCTCAAAAATTTTGACTTTCGTAGAATTTGAACAATCCGGTCTTTTATGAAAATTCCGACTTTTTTTTTCAAAATTTCTACTTTTTCTCAAAATTTTGATTTACTTGAAAATTTTCAATAATTTTTCCAAAATTTTGTATTTTGCTCAAAATTTCGACTTTTTTCCAAAATTTTGGCCTATTGTGAAAATTTGTCTACACTTTTTCCAAAATTTCGACTTTTGTCCAAAATTTCGACTTATTTCGAAAACCTCAACATTTTTTTTTAATTTCGGCCTTTTCTCAATATTTTGACTTTCGCCAATTTCGTAAAAATCGAATTTTTATGAAAACTTCCGACTTTTTTCGCAAAATTCTGACTTTGTAGAATTTGAAAAATTCGGTTTTTTATAAAAATTTCGACTTTTTTCAAAATTTCGACTTTTTTTTCAAAATGTTGACTTACTGGGAAATTTTTCATACTGTTTCCAAAATTTTGTCTTTTTCTCAAAATTTTGACTCTATTTCAAAAATATGACTTATTTTGAACATTTCTGTACTTATTTTTTCCAGAAATTTCGACTTTAACCCAAAATTACGATTCATTTCGAAAACCTCCACATTTTTTAAAATGACGGCTTTTTTTCAAAATTTTTACTTTCGTCGAATTTGAAAACATCGTTTTATGAAAACTTCGACCCTATTTTTCAAAATTTCGACTTTTTTTAGATTGGTTCAAATTTCAAACAAAAAAGTGGTAATTTTGAAAAAAAAGAGAGGGGACGTTTTTAGAAAAGTCCGAATTTGGCCAAAAATTGCGAAACTTTTAGTAAAATTCGAAATTTTGCATAGTATAATAAAAAAAATTTAAGAAAAAGACAAAAGTTTACAAAAAAAAAAAAGAAATTAAGCAAAAAAACTGATTTTTTGAAAACGAAACCTGCAATACAATTGTAAATTTTCAAATGGGCAACATTTTCCCTCTTGGGTGTGCCACTGGTCAAGGGCAATTTCCAAGTTTCAAATTAGTAATGTTCCAAGCGATAATTCGTTTCGTTGGGAAACAAGATTCATACTTTCAATGCCAAACGTTTCAATACCGTTGATAACAAATGCATGAATAATTGCGTTCGACTGCAATGAATAATCACAGCAATTTCTCGCGTTTAATAATAACTTAACTAAAACGACGATATTACAGCTGAAATTTAGATATTTTATATGGTAGGATCCAAATAAACGTTATTTAATGTTTTAATAACGACTAAGGACAGATTTCACTTGCATAGTTTAAGTAATTATTCCCTGACGTAAGTGAAAGTTTCATGTAACAGTCAGTTGCTGATATTGCAAATATTTGTATAATTTTCTTGGAAAAATTACGCTCAACTAGTTTCGTTTGAATAAAAAACTGCTTTCCACCCTCGAGAGTACCCCTTAGACTTTATAAACTGTTATAGTTAAGTATTAGTTCTGGACCTTTAGATCACGAAATTACTTGAAAAGATTTTTTGTTAAATAAAATTCACCAAAGGGTTGCCAGATCTCCCATATTTCAGGCAGAAAAATGCTCTCTCTCAAACTCAAGACGTCTATAAATTCCACAGACGATAATAAATTTCACAAACGATAATAAATTTGTATTTGGAAATAAATTCGTATTTAGAAAGAAATCTCCTATTTTGAAAGTGCAATGTTAAATATTTAGTCATCAATATTTCTTGAACGACAAAATTTATGTTTCGTAAAATAAAATGAAACCTATCTTTTAAGACTAATCGTAAATCTAATCGTGGCAGACGGTGTTTAAATACCATCGAAATTAGAAAATGTCTTTGAAAGTACCGATCCCTCGACTCTTGACAACTAATAAGCAGAAGTCTACAAATCGCGAGCCACATAACTCCCTCAACCATTAATAAGTACCCAATACTTACGATTGATTATGACGGGGGGCTGCTGCTGCTGCGGCTGAGGCATGCTATAAGTTGGGGCTCCCTCCAAAGGACTGTACGGCGGGGGCACTCCTTTATGTTCCATTCTCGATCGGTATTTATGGCACTAAATCGTAACTAAGCGGCGCACGAAGTATGGAATTCACACTCTTTAAAACTCTCGGTTTTATGTTGAACCAAACAATCGTTGCAACGTAAACGTAAACGCTGACGCTAACGCTAATAATAAACTCGTCTCGTCGAAGCCGGTGAATCCCCCACTACGTAAATAAAGAAATCAAGATGCAGCGTTGTCAACTCCGTGGCTTTTATAATTTGAATCTAATTCCCTTGCGATTATTTGGATCTCACGATGCAGCCGATCGAATGCCTCTAGAAATTCGTTTTAAGTTACCCTAGATTTAGTTTTTAAAACATTAGAGTCGGAGTCGCCCTATTGAATTTATTACAAAGGTTTAATCGATAAAACTTGGCGCCAAAGCTTTAACGTCTGAATTCGAGGCATACCAACAGAATGGAGCCACGCCTTACCTATTTAGTGCCACCGTTGATTGAATACATATACTATATTCAATCAACGGTGCCACCGTGATGCCACCCCTTGTCTTTGAGGGACACTCGTCTTTGTTTAGTGGTGAAAATTCAATTTTTTTAGGTCAGTCATTTTAAAAAGCTTCGTTATTTGAAGATTCCTTCATTCATTTACCCAACAATTTGATCTTTTTTTTTTAAGTTTAATCCACTCGCAAAGGGTAACCCCATTATGCTTTCAAAGCGAGTAGGATACGAATACAAGGGAAGATGGCGATGAACCGCCTTCTTCAACAAGGATTGATTCGACGATCACCAAATAAGATTGATTTTCATCTGCACTTCTATGTAGCTATTCTAGCAGTCAAACGCGCCGTTAATGACTTAATGATAAGATTAGATTAAGAGCTTCGAAGCAAACAAAAATTCAGATACATGGAAAATCAGAATTATGTGCCCTTAAAAGGTTAATAAACTGTTGACCCAAAAATACCAAAAAATTGATGAAAGCTTGAATTCACGAATTGATATAATTTGAAACTTTTTCCTCCAGATGTTTACTGTTGTTTATTTGACGAAATGCCTGATAATTCATGCAAAATTTAAAATTACCTATCTTTCTGAAGTAGTAGTTGTAGTATAGAAATAGACGGATAGATGTCACTAGTATCTAATCCTCTTTATTTCGTGTAAATTAGCTTTAAATTAAAAAAGACGCCAGTATTTATAAAAATAAACCTAAACAAATCGAATTCCTATAGTTATTAGATTCGTAAAACATTTAAAACTACCCAAGTTATTTATTAATTATTAAACATTATTTATGTTATAGCAAAACACGTATAGATGTCACTAGCATCTATTCCGCTTTATTTTGCGTAAAATAGTCTTTTATTAAATAGGACCTCTATATTTATTAAAATAAACGCAAAAAAAAAAAATTTCAGTAGTTATTAAGCAAAACTGCTTATTATTTATCCGTGAATCAATGTTTTCTTGGTTTGGACTAAAGCACAGATCTCTATAACAGAAAATAAGTTGCGGCTACTGATACACAGATGGCTCTTGCGTCTACACGAGCTAAATTTTATTATAATTCTTTTAAATGAAATAAAGTTGTCACAATGTAAGTAAAATAATTATCCCCAGTTAATAAAACAATGAAATATTTGAATACGTTCCCAGAAATAATTAAATTCCTCAATTTAAGACCAATTCACTCGTCGACCAAACTCCTGACCATGCATCCTGGACATTAACGTAATTTAGCTACGATTTTCTTCCTCAAGTGAATAATTAAATGTTACTCGAAAAATTCTAATAAATTTCGCGATGATTTATGTTATGAATTAACAAAAAACAAAACAAAAAATAGTACTTTTGAAATATGACAGCTAGTTGCGTCTATTGATACACAGATGGCTCTTGTATCTGGGCGAGTTAAATTTCATTGTAATTATTTTAAACGAGTCGAAATTTGTCACAAAATACGAAATTTTTCCAGTTCGAGCACTTTTCCTGCTCCAAAAACACACCCCATTGAGGAATAAAATGCCATCACTAATTAAATAATAATTTCGCGAAGAATTCGGATAATTTTGATGGTACGGTTCGGTCACGGCTTTCTTGAAAATTTACACTCAGTGTTGACGTGAATATCAAACATTTTAAATTTTATAATCTGTAAACCAAATCATTGGTCAGTTTGATGCCAGTGCCACATTTAACACAGTTGCACTATTCTTAAAATGCTGCAATTACCCGACCTGCAAAAATCTGATAAAATTGACAGAAAGAATTACAGTTTTCTGCAACTAGATTAACACAAAAGTAATTACAGTTTTCTACTTTACATAGAAAGTGATATTTTTGAATTTTAAGAAATTTCATTATAATTATTTTAAATGAAATGGAATTGCCACAATGTAGGTGAAATAATTATCCCCAATTAATAAAACAATTAAATATTTGGATACGTTCCCTGAAATAATTAAGTTCCCTAATTTAAGACCAATTCACTCGTCGACCAAACTCCTAGTCTTGCATCCTGCAAATTAACGTAATTCAGCTACGATTTTCTTCTTCAACTGAAAAATTAGATGTTCTTCGAAAAATTCCACTAAATTTCGCGATGATTTATGTTATGAATTAATAGAAAACGAAACAAAAAAATACTACTTTTGAGATATGACAGCCAGTTGCGTCTATTGATCCACAGATGGCTCTTACATCTGGGCGAGACAAATTTTATTGTAATTATTTTAAACGAGATGAAATTTGTCACAATGTAAGTGAAATGCAACCATCCTTATACCCGCATTTAAAGGGCGGTTAAAATTTTGCAAAGGTTCTCTGTGGAAATTAAATTACCCAGGTCAAAACCAACTCATTCGTCAACTCAACTCCTAAGCTTTCATCCTGCATATTAATGTAATTTAGCTTCGCTTACCCTAGTCAAGTAAGTAATTAGAGATTACTCGAAAAATTTTGATCAATTTGAGTACGATTTATATTATGAATTAAAAGAAAATTTAAAAAAATAGTCGTTTAAAATTTGGGATGCCAGTTGGGTCTACTCATACATAGATAAGTCTTGTGTTTGCGCGGGCTAAATTTTATTATAATTATTGTAAATGAAATCTCTCAATGTAAGAGTCGTATAAAGTAGAGAATAATTAAATTTCAGTGGTTATTAAATCAAACCGCTTATTATTTATCCGTGAATCAATGTTTTCCTAGTTTGGACCAAAGCAGAGATCTATATAACAGAAAATGAGTTGCGGCTACTGATACACAGATGGCTCTAGCGTGTGGGCGAGCTAAATCTCATTATAATTATTTTAAATGAAATGGAGTTGTCCCAATGTAAGTAAAATAATTATCCCCAATTAATTAAACAATTAAATGTTCAGATATGTGCCCAGAAATAATTAAGTTCCTCAATTTAAGACTAATTCACTTGTCGACCAAACTCCTAACCTTGCATCCCGCACATTAAAGCAATTTAGGTAAGATTTTCTTCTTCAAGTGAATAATTAAATGTTACTCAAAAAATTCTAATAAATTTCGCGATGATTTATGTTATGAATTAACAGAAAACAACACAAAAAATAGTACTTTTGAAATATGACAGCTAGTTCCGTCTATTGATACACAGATGGCTCTTGTAACTGGGCGAGCTAAATTTCATTGTATTTATTTTAAACGAGTCAAAATTTGTCACAAAATACGAAATTTTTGCACTTCGAGCACTTTTCCTCCCCCAAAAACACACCCAATTAAGGAATAAAATGCCATCACTAATTAAATAATAATTTTGCGAAGAATTCGGATAACTTTGATGTTACGGTTCGGTCACGGCTTTCTTGAGAATTTACACTCACTGTTGACGTGAATATAAAAAATTTTGTAATGTGTAAACCAAATCATTGGTCAGTTTGATGCCAATACCACATTTGACACAGTTGTGCTATTTTTAAAATGCTGCAATTATCGGACTTGCAAAAAATATCTGATAAAACTGACAGAAAGAATTACAGTTTTCTGTAACTAGATTAACATAGAAGCAATTACAGTTTTCTACTGTACGTAGAAAGTGATATTTTTGAATTTTAAGTAGAATATTAGACATAAGTAGAGTATTAAAGAATATCTACATCGTTATCAGCGAATTTATTGGGTATTTCTTTAATTTACTACTTTTGCAATGAATTTTTTCTTCTATGTCGATGAACCATGTAAAGTTTAGAAAACTAGTTTTCTAGTTTACCCGCTAAAACGTATTTGTAAAAGTGATTGAGTTTTCAAGGGATTCAACTGTATACAGGGTGATTCAGTCATAATGGCATTAATTTTAACAGAAGGTAGAGAAAAATGAGTATGATACGAATCCGTTATTAAAAATATATGTTTATAATACATTTTCGCCGAAAAAAAAATCATTTCAAATTATAATTAAAACCTCTTTTTGGACTGCCACTGGTACCATGCGGCTTCCTATGACATATCCAAATTAAACTCTATGTCAGCTTGGATGCGACGTTGCCAAGATCGAAATATTTTTGTTAGACTGTCAAACATGAAAAATAGTTATTAAAATCATTAATCTACGGATCCATAATAATTATAATAAAAAATTTTAATGTACGATGTAATATGAACAAAATCCAGGTGACGGCTACAGAATTAACTATTGAGTGTTTAAGTGAAAAAGTCATCCAGTGTGCTTTGATTGTCTGGTTCTTTCTTAGAACAGGTTATAGCCAACAAAAGCAAGAGCAAGTAACGAAAAAGAAAATGGCACGCGATTTCTTATTACATATTGTTATCTATGGAATAAATAGTTGTTCAATGGTCATCTGTCATTGTCAACTGTCAATAGTGTCAATTTTTATGGTTTTGTTTATCATGCTCTGCTTTTGATTATGGAGGTTTCATAGCTGTTTTTGCAACGAATACCATGATGAAATAGTTCTGCCGTTTGTTCCTTCTTTACAATGGTTTTTATTTTGGAACAAAAAATGTTTGTAGCAGTGGTTATTATGGAAAGACCTCGAACTGATCAAAAAGTGAATGGTGATGAATTCATGGAGAACTTGGGACTAAATCCCATAATTTGTTTGTGGATTTCATGCACTTTTTGAAAACTGTGGATATTTACAAATTTGTTTAGTAAAGCAGATTGTGCCGAAAAAAGTTGTGCAGAGTGGGGCACGGAAGAAACTACTGTAAAGGCTCACTTGAGCATGGAATACTTGCAGAGTGATTTTTTTAATATTATTGGAGACTTCATGCACTTTAGGAAAATTGAGAGTGCTGGAGAAATCAGGCAGTGGGGAAACGCTCAAACAATGCTGTTGTAGAGGCTGAAGCAATAATCGAAAATTCACAAAGAACATTCATGTGATAAGTTCAACAGCAACTTAGCTTTTTAGTTGTATCTACTTGTACATCCCTGAACACAAATAAAAAGTCATATTCTCCAATGAACACTGGTTTGAATCGACAGGATACACAATTCACAAAACTTGAGAGTAAAAAGTATTATATCCACAAAAAATAGGACAGATATACATCGAAGCCTCATAGGAGTAATCATTTTTCAAGGTAACATGTAAACCATTAAACCAAAACAATTTTCAATGCATTTTTAAATTAGGTATTGTAAATCTGCAAAGACGTCACACTGAAATTCTTCAATAATTTACTAACTTCAGAATAATGAAATTGGAGAAGACTACAGGCCAGAAACAATGAAGTTTTTAACTGTTTTATTCACTAACATAGCTGTAGCGAGGCAGGTGCAAATGCATGGGGCACAAGACAAGAATAGGGACCAAAAATGTTGATGATGACCTTTTTTTAATTGTCAAAAAATGTTCAGGTGATACATACTAATTTTTATTTTTGTGAGGCCTTAATTTCATATTTTTTTCAGGGCTGACTAATAAGCAGAAATACTGAAATTGCTGGCTGCACCTAAAAATTAATTTTTTTTAACACCATATTTGCAATAAAGCATTCAAGAAGGATTTATGGAAATTAGCAACAATCAAAACAGACTGAATAAAGTGTCAACATTTCAATCATTTTTTATGCTTATAAATGTTTACCTTTTCCTGTCAGTCATTTTTATGTTACATTTTACTACATGATTTAATGTAACCAACGTGTAAAAAGTTACCTTAAAATAAAAGAGAAAACAGATGCAGTTCTTTCTCTTGTCCTTTATCGTTTTTATTTCATTATTTTAATAATTTTAATGCTAAAAAAAGAGCTTGAAATTTAAGAAAACATGGAATTTATCTGTAAATTGTACATTATGAGGAAAATTTTAAAAAGTGAGAAATTTGAAAAAAAAAATTGGTTGAAATTTTGGAAACAACCAAAAATGTCTAATTTTTGAAAAGCATGAAAATTTTTATAGAAAATGCAAAAATTTTATGAGACTGCAAAATTTTATAAAAGTAAAGATTTGATAAATATTAAATTTTTAATAAAAATTGGCAATGTCAAAACCTTAAAAAGAACCTTAAGTAAAGAATAATATTGAAATTTTAAAAACTGAAACTTAAAAAATTCGGGATTTTTGAAAAGTTGAAATTTTGCAAAATATTTGGAAATTAAAAAAAAACAAACATCTTAAAAAATATCTAAATTTGAAAACTAATCCAAATTTTCAAAAAAAAACGTTCTGAAGTAGCGCTAATTTAAATACAAACAAATCGAAATTTTGAAAAATGTCGATATTTTCAAAAGAATTCGGAATTTAAAAAAAAATCGAATTTAAAAAAATATTTGGAAATCAAAACTTAAAAAATAAACATTTTAAAAAATATCCAAATATGTATAAAAAAATTGTAATTCCAAAAGGTAATTTTCAAAAAAAAATTAAAAAATCAAAATATTTGAAGTTCTACTAGTTTTCGCAAAATATTTAACATTTCCAAAAAAACTTCGAAATGTTCAAAAGAAAAATGGAAATCTTTGAAAACGTACTAATTTTCGAAATAAAAACTGAAATTTTTATAAAACTTCAGGGATTTTCAAACAAGTTGAAATTTTGAAGAAATGGTACATTTTTTCAAAATAGGAATTTTTTAAAAAACCCAAACTGACCAAAATCAAAATTTTGATTAAAAAAAGTCGAAATTTTGAATAAAATCGGAATCTTTAGCAAAATTTAAATGAATGAACCCATTTGCTTAGAAAGAAAACAAATTAAAAAAAAATAAATAAATTTTGAAAAAATCTCAACATTTTGGAAATTAAAACACTAAAATTTTGCAAAAAGTACCAATTTTTAAAATGAAATGAAATTTAAAAAGTGTGGAAATCATAAAGCATAGGCGAAACGTTTAAAAAAATTCGACTCTTAAAAGTCAAAATTTCGAAATTAAACAAGCCGATCCAAAATTTTTGAAAACATCTAAATTCTGGAAAGGGGAAAGTTTCAAATTTTAAAAAGCTCTCTAAATTTTGAAATAGAATCTAGATTTGGAAAAAATGGCAACCTTTCACAAAAATGATATTTTGAAAAAAATTTAAAAAATCAAAATTTTGAAAAAAGTAGAAATTTTGAAGAGTATTCAAGACTTTCAAAAGAAGTATAAATAAGAGGTGATTGATTTGTTTGATCTGTCAAATTGTTCGATTTTTCAAGAATTTGAAATCTAAATATGGGAACAATTCAAATATCTAGAAAAGGTTGAAATGCAAAGTTTAAAAATTTGGGAAAGAAGTTATATCTTTTCAAAAATTAATCCTATTCTCGCTTAGCCTCTTAGGGTAATTATACTAACTTTAACTATCGACTTTGCAGACCTAAAATTGGGAAAATTTATTTTACCAGTTTTATCGATTGTAAATTTCGTTGCCTTAAAATTTACCCGCTTTCGAGTTAGGGACGCAATAAAACACTAGTAGGAACGCCCATGTTGTTCGCAGAAGAATAGAATTAAGGAAATAAATCGAAAACCTGAAACATCTTTTATTTATTTATTTATATTAACTATAATATCAATAATTAATATTTTATTAATTACAGTACATTTATACTCTGGTTTTGTTGGGAGAATCTCATTGTTATTCCTCGTCTTGATAATGTACCTGTATTGTCCCAATTTTCTCAGCACATTGAGTGATCTAAAAAAATTTGTAAATAATTTATAGCTCTAAATACATTTTTCCAACATTTTAGTGCTCAAAACGGGCTTTCTTATCCTTTAAAACTGTAAGTCGATCTCTCGACCACTACTACTAAAGGATCAGCGAAAATAAATATTTTACCAAAATGGGCTAGTTTATCTTTTTGTTATTGTAAAAGTTTCTTTTATAATTTGAACAAGCGACTCGCGCCGGTTATGATCTTGGCAGCTCATTGACGCATAAACAATTCACAAGTTTAAGATGTCGTTGTGGCAGACGATCAAAGTGACAAGTTACATTTATCTTCTATCATAGAAGTAATTATTTTGCGTGATAGGGATATCTTTGATGAAGATTTTGATTTTATTTCTCGATATTCCTCCATTTATCTTTTTTTAATCTGCAACAGCTTAATGTAATGCTAATGCAATAACGTCATAAGTAATAGTGCTAATTTTATTATATCATAATTAGCGCCATATAAGCAGAAGAATCTAAACCGTTATGTAATTTCTTTTCTAATAAAATAATTTATTGTATTCGCGCTATAGTCGACCTACTTATTTTTTCTCTAAACATAGGATGTCCTAATTTTATGAAATAATATTTGACTTCAATAAAAAGTCTGTTGTCTCTGTGAATTGTTTATTTTTTTGGAAAGTTGAAACTATTTCTGGAAATACTTCAAATTTTCGAGTACAGAAGTTATTTCGAACAAAAAGTGGAAATTTGAGGATTAAAATAAAAATTTTGAGTCAAAATTCCTAGAAATGTAGAAATTTTAAGATCGGAAAAAGACTTGAGAAAAACTAAACATCAGGAGCGCAGCTGCCGCCGTATCAGCCTATCAATAATATGAACGTGTCTAAGCAAAAATCGTAAAATGTTATTCACAATCTCACTTAAACTCTTAGGTCATTCTACCCGAGAAAAAATCAACCTGCCTATAGAAGTTTTCACTTCAAAAATTACGAAAGTCAAAAAGAATATTTCTTTTTTCTCCGGGTTAAGCGGATGCCCAAAAGTCGGTAACACAGAACATCTCATCCGGTCACCACTACGACAATTGAAAGAAGTTTTTCGAAATTAAAACTGAGGGCTTCTATGGGACTGGAAAGTTAAAATATGGTCCAAACCTTCGAAAAAGTTAAAACTTTGGAAAATGCTGAAATTTCGGAAAAAATGAATTTTCAAAAAATTTGTAGCCAAGGCGGAAGTTCAAAGAATTCCAAATTTTCGGGAGGAGACTAAGTTTTGAAAATTGACAAAATTTTCAAGAAAAGTTTGAATTTTAAGTAAAAAAACGCCCAAATTATTGAAAAAAATTCGAAATTTTTAAAAATGTCTGATGTTCATGTACAGTTAAAATTTCAAAAAAAAAACGTATAAATTTTCAAAAATAGGTCAAAATTTTGAAAAAATTGTAATTATTTTCAAAAAATTCGAGAGTTCGGAAAAATTACCGACATTTTTAAAAACAATTCGAATTCTTTTTAAAAAGGCGAAACTAAAAAAAACTGAAATATTTTCCGTCAAATCTTCAAAAGTTTTGAAAATTCTTAATATACTGAAGAAAATAAAAAAGTCAAAATTTTCAAAAAAGCCGAAATTTTGAATAGCCCAAATTTTCAAAAAGTCGAACATACTTTAAAAAAGCCAACATTTTTGAAGGAAAATTCTTATAAAAAGTTACAATTTTGAAGAAATGCTAAAATTTAAAATAAATAATATATAAAAATTTAAAATAAATGTCGACATTTAAAAAAAATCCAAATTTGGTCAAATATTGCAAATTTTACAGAAAAATTCGAAATTTTACGCAATATTAAATTAATTTTAAAAAGTCATTTCAAGGAAATTTGAAATTTTTCCAAACAAAACGAAATTTTACAAAAATAATAAAATTTTAAACGAACCGAAATATTTAAAAAAATTTGTTATTTAAAAAAAATAGTGGATATTTTCAAAAAAGTCGAAATTTTAGTGCCAAAATTAACCAAAAAGTTGTAATTTTGAAAAAAGTAAAAAATTTTAAAAACGCAGAAGTTCATAAAAAGGTCGAAATTTTGAAAGAAAAATATTGACATTTTTAGAAAAGTGCAAATTTGGTCAAAATATATTTTAAAAAAGTCAAAATTTCAAAAGTCAACATTTTTCGAAAAACAACGAAATTTTTCAAAAATGACCTTTTGAAAATAAACAAAAATTCAGAAACGGGCAAAACTCCCAGAAAATTACGACCTATTTGCCAAAATTTTTGAATTGAAACTTTCATGAAAAATTAAGTTTTAAAAAATGTCCAAATTAAAAAGAATTCAAATATTTTCAAATTTTTAAAGAAAGCCTAAAATTTAAAGGGTGTAAATATTGAAGAAATGCCAAAATTATCAGAAAAGTTAAAATAAAAAAAATCGACATTTTCAAAAAAAGTAAATATTTTGAAAAAAGCTGAAATATTCAAGTCTTAAAAAAGTTCAATTTTGAGAAGAAGTCGAAATTTTGACAAAAGTTTAAATTTTTAAATAGAAATTTTTAAAAACCAAACCTTTAAAAGATTGGATGTTATGAAAACTTTTTTTAGGCAAGTTTTTTAAAAAATCTGAATTTTTCGGAAAGCTGACTACTGTAATTTCCAGACTGTACTAATGTGATTGTTATGAAAAATATCAATAATTATACTATACTTTTACCTTTCGATGTTGCTTCCTTCTCTTTCAGAGTGCAATGATTCAGTTTGAGCTCTTTAAAATATTGAACAGAACTGGAGGGTTTATCAACGAAATGATGACACTACAGCTTTAGCTTGTGCAAAGACCACATTCTCTTATTTTTAATGTACCTCTTCCATAGTAATTTCTAGAAAGAATTCAGCAATTATTGTAAATAATTATAAAAATTTATATTCTACCTGGCAATTAGGTTGGAATGGCATATCTATTCTCTATGTAGATCTCTTAACATAAGATTCACTTGAGGTAATAGAATTCACAGTTTATGTTTATGTATTGCTTGTTTTTTCAGCAGGGGGAACTATTATGCACTTACAAGTCGCAAGAAATGTCCCAGTCCCATAAAACTTATTTACTGATTAAAATTTCTGCTTTTTCCGGCTAGTCCATTCCACAGCAAGCAAACTTTCAGATCTGCAAAAGCATTTTAAATACGTTTCTGCCACATTCTATTGGAACAATGAATGACCAAGACGATTAAATAAATCAGAGTTATTACCTATTTCTTCGACTGCATCTTTGATACATTCACACAAATGTGCATTTTCCACCTCGGTAACTTATAGGTTTTCCTCTTTCTATCCATCAATCAGGGCAGTGTTTATCCAAACATTCATGGAAATTCCTAGCACCTCTCCACATGCTTACAACAAATCTCCTCTAAACGTTAAGCCAAAGAGTAGCATGTGAATTTTCGTATGACCAAATATGTCTGTTGTGACTGCAAAACATTGTTATTTGTTTCAGTGTACACCATTTTAATTTAATATTTAAGTTACAAAACTTCAACGGATCGAATAAAACATTTAGGTTTTGTAAGTAAATCATTACAAGAGACTAAAATGCTTTTCACATTTATTTATTGTAAATTTGCATTTCAATGAACAGTATCTTACCTGTTTAAAATGTCAGTACGGGTAAAACAACATTCATCTATCCATAGCACCTTGTTAACAAAGTCGGGATAAGCCGCACTTTGATTTTTCAACCAGTTGCAAAAGTGAATACGATTGTAGGAATTAGCTGGTTGCCTGATTAAGCGAGTGTCTCCAGAATATTCCCTACACTTTACTTCCGCATATCTTCAATAGTCTTGAAATGGTTCTCACAAACCACTATGGTTCTTGTCAAAAAATTAACTCATTCATCAACTAAATTTGAACGGCCCCTCCCACATTCAGATTGTTTATCTGATGCCCAGCAGCCAGCACATTGGCGTCGCGACATTACATCACAGATCCACTATCGCGAACACGTTAAAAGGTCCGCACAAATGTTCGCGGGCTTTAACACTGCTGTCGGTTAGGGAAGCGCCCCCGATTCCTTTGCAACACGCCCCTTATAATGATATGTTTTGTGTCATAATGCCATCCTTTCCAATTTGTATAGCCATAACGAGTAATGCCCGACACATTAAAAATGAGAAATAAAATGCAATAAAGGCTTAACCTTCAAATCTATTGTGTAAATAATATGGTTTGACAGATCAATAGGAAATATGACAGCAACAAGTATGGCAACACCGCTTCGCTTCAAGGCTGAACTCATCTGTGTCTGGCTATCAAAGAATTTATGCGACCTAGAGCGCCGTCAAAGGGGCAATTTTAGGGGTTTTGCCCCGTTTTTTAAAAGTTGAGGAAAAAATTTTTTTTTTCGATTTTCTGCCTTTACTAAGCCTCCGGAATGCATGGTTAAAATTAATGACATTATGACTGAATCACCCTGTATATTTGCAATTAAACGTAAAATTAATAAACTGTGCCCTTTAGCTTTCATTGAATATAATTATTGATTGAATAAAAATTTATTCGTTATCAAGGACATAGAGATCAAAGATCAAAGAAATAGGAAAGAAAGCAAAAGACCGCCAGTATCGATTTGAATCTCAATGCAGATGACGTCGATGCATCTTTTGCTAACCTTTTTAGATTAGTACGCTTGAAAATGCCAGTTCTGCTGGCGAAATGGGTATCGCGTAATTATTTATTTAATTGCCGGTGTGGTAAAGGGGTGAAACCAGAGACTCTCTGGGTGAAACCTTTGGATCAAAGATAGGAGAATTTGACACAAAAACGGTTTACGTCTACCGTCCCACAGATGGCGCCAGTACCTATACGGCAGTACCCTCAAAATCAAAAAAATATGTTTAAATGAAGCAAAACCCACCAAAATTTAAGTGCTAAACACCTACCATCACCCCCAATTATGACACACGCGAATATTTACCAGGTATTACCCCAGAAGAACTAAATTCCTTTAGACTGTATCATTCGCCGACCCGACCCAACAAACAATGGCAATTTAGTTTTGACAGGAACGAGTGCATTATGAACTACTGTTCAAGTGCATCGGATAATACCAAAGAATTACGCGAAATGGTAAAGTGCGGGATGATTTGGTTGTTTTTCGGGGTGAATTCGTGTATTTGTTATAATTAGACACACTGCCCAAGTTTCCTGCCAATTTTATACAGAAGACCGCATACTTGCACTATTTGTTTGGGTGAGTTAATTTTACTTTCTCTTGCGATTAATTGGGGTTTTATTCGAAGGTTTTCCCCAAATTTGTTAATGTGGGCTACGGATATTCGTTGGGATCGATAGAAAAGGGTTATTTTTGTGAAATTGTCTATGTTTGTGTTAATATTAATAAAAATGATAATTCTATGTTGTAAATGAAAGGAAAAGCTTAATTTGCGGCATTCGATATATGAATTATTTTAATGTTATTGGTCTATGTTCTAAATAATAGTCGGTTTATGCGGAATATAGGTCATCAACAAATTCGTTTATTGGGGTCAACGCCCTTTGCATAGTTGGTATAGGACGGAATAGAAACATGGGGACAGATTTGTAAACGAATGGTCGCTTCGGTTGAATTCCCAGGGAAAACGTTCGGAAAGACCACCGTCAGATGGCGGTACCGGTTAAATACTGTCCCCGGGATTCGGTTTTTTCTTTACGCTGTTGCACAGCCGGGGGCGAGGATCCAAAAATATACAGGATGTCAATAATTTTCATACAAGGTTGTATGATACGTGGTGGTTGAAAATTTTTTAAAATGCGAAGTTGCGCTAAAAAATTATTTTTAAACAATCGAAATCATCGTCACTGATCTTTGGTGGTTTCGATTCATAGACAATTCCGAAATCAGCTCTGCCCGATTTGCCAATACAATGTTGGTACTACTTATCATTTGACAATTTTTTCATTTGTTTGACTTTTGTCCTGTAGTTTTTTTAACATTTTTAACTTGTGTTCCCATAAATTGTAACGGAGTGCGAATAGTGAAGTTTATTTTCAACTTAAGATTACGTAAAAAGTTGAATTTAAAATTATAATTTCGAGCGCAAAGTGTGAAAAATGTGACACATTAATTTTGGTTTGTTGACAGTCAGTTCAATTAAAATGAATTGTTTGGGGAGTGATGTTTATCTTTTATTGTTAGCGGTGAAGAATTTCTTGAAAAACAATTATTTATCTTGGGGGTAAGTAAATGTTTTGGAGCAAAAATAGTTTCTTTTGGGGGCAGAGCTAATTTCTGAAGGTGGAAGCGTATTTCTAAGGACAAAGCGGCCATCGAAGTTTAAATTTATCTCGATCTCGGGCGAAAATAAATCGCGAATCCGGGGGCTGTTTGATGAAAAACATTGTTATGCGGCCTCGTAATATTGTTAATATCGGCCGTTTGACGTCACCGAGAGTCGCATGTGTTATTATTGTTCGTTTTTCGCTCAAAGGCGAATCTGCTTGATGCGTCGGTGTAAGTTTTCAACTAATGAGATGTGAATAAGTCGTCAAGCGCTAGGTGGCCGACGATTAGGACGGCGGGGTGCCGCGCGTGGATTCTCCTTCACCAAAATCGGCGTCTGGATGAACCAAATTTATCTCCGGCAGGATTCTCGTCTGGGTCTGGTGGTCACCCACCGGTCTAATTATAGACGGGTAGGAAGGCGCCCGGGCGCCCGCCCGAAAACTCAACCGATTGATATCGACCAAGTATTTAGCAATCGTTGGTAATTGACTGAAGTGGAATTAAATTGGAATGAAACACGTTGAAGTAAAACGCTGTTTTCTTAAGTAACAACGATCGTCCGATTCGTTATCGTTTACTAAGCTGCTACACAAAGTTAAAAACATAATTCTGTGATTAAAAACTAAAAACTGTTTAGTAAATGTAATGCATTCGGATACACACAGGAGTACCACCCTTTTAGGGTTCTCTGTCTCGTTCTATTGTAGCGCCACCTCTTGATAAACTTTCTACTTATGACGCTACTTCCGTCATTTCGTGACATTTCCGCATACTCTCTCTCTCTCTCTTTCTCTCTAGTTTACTTGGGGCGGTAGTAAACTAGAAAGAGAGACTCCTCAGTAAACTTGGTGTTTTTATTTTTATTTTATCGGATCAACGATCGATCTAATTCGGATACGTTACGCTGACAAATTTTACAAGTTCTTTATAGAAGTTGCACATATTTATGCGTCCCAATGTCAAATAAAGGTGGCCTTGGCTGTAAAAATAGACAATCTTACTTTTCTTAGCTCGCGCAACTAAAATCTTAATGATTATTGTTCCGTAATTTTTGTTACAACCTAGAAACTGGTTTTACGTTCAGCGTACAAAGAGATTGTTACATAAAAGATTTATACTCGTTCTAGGTCATGGTTGAAAATCAATATTTAACGTGGAACTTCTAATAAAACATTAATGCGTCTCTGGACTTGCATTGGTCGTGGATTGGCCACATAATAACACGCAGATCGAACCCAAACCCATTCCGAACACCAGATCGTTGGGTAGACCAGGCGCCGAAAATTAAAAATAAAAGATTTTTAGTTTCTACTCTTTTTTTAATTTTAATGTTTTTCAACTTTTTAAAAATGTGGACTTAAAATTTGAACTATTTTGTCAAAAGTTTGACTTATTTAATTTGAACTTTTTTGTTAAAAGTTTGACTTATTTTGAAGGTCCACAGTTTGTTCAAAATTTTGACTCATGCTCAAAATGTTGACTTATTTGGAAATCTTCCACATTTTTTAAATATTCTGCCTTTTTTCAAAATTTCGACTGTCGTTAATTTTGAAAAATTCGCCTTTTTATGAAAACTGATTTTTTTTGAAAATTTCGTCTTTTGTTCAAAATTTTATTTTATTTCGGAAACCTCCATATTTTTTCAAAATTTCGCCGTTTTCTCAATACTTTGACTTTCGTAAATTTTGAAAAATTCGTTTTTTTATGAAAACTTCCAACACTTTTTCTCAAAATTTTGACTTCCTTGGATATTTTCTAGATCTTTTTTTTTTCAAAATCCTGTCATTTACCCTTAATTTGACTCTTTTTCAAAATTTTGACATATTTTAAAAATTTCAATTTTTTTCGAAAATTTCAGTTTTTTTCTCGAAAATTTCAATTTTTTTTCGAAAATTTCAATTTTTTTCGAAGATTTCAATTTTTTTTGGAAAATTTCGGTTTTTTCTCAAATTTCGATTTTTTCTCAAAATTTCGACTAACTTGGATATTTTCTAGATTTTTTTCAAAATCTTGTCATTTACCCTTCATTTTGACTTTTTTTTCAAAATTTTGACTTTTTTTGAAAATTTCAATTTTTTTTTGAAAATTTCGATTTTTTAAAAATTTCAATTTTTTTCCGAAAATTTCGGTTTTTACTCAAATTTCGACTTTTTCTCAAAATTTCGACTAACTTGCATATTATCTAGTTTTTTTTCAAAATCTTGTCATTTACCCTTCATTTTGATTTTTTCCAAAATTTTGACTTATTTTGAAAATTTTTTTTTTCGAAAATTTCGATTTTTTGAAAATTTCAATTTTTTTTCGAAAATTTCAATTTTTTTCCAAAAATTTCAATTTTTTTCCGAAAATTTCGGTTTTTACTCAAATTTCGACTTTTTCTCAAAATTTTGATTTACTTGGAAATTTTCTGTCCTTTTTCCAAAATTTTGTCATTTACCTTTAATCTTGACTCTTTTTCAAAATTTTGACTCAAAATTTTGACTTTCAAAATTTTGACTTTTTTTCAAAATATTGACTCTTTTGCAAAATTTTGACTTATTTTGAAAATTTCAATTTTTTTTTCGAAAATTTCGATTTTTTTGCGACAATTCCAATTTTTTTCGAAAATTTCAATTTTTTTTTCCGGAAATTTTGGTTTTTACTCAAATTTCGACTTTTTTTCAAAATTTTGATTTACTTGGAAATTTTCTGTCCTTTTTCCAAAATTTTGACTTTTTCTTAAAATTTTGACTTTTTCAAAATTTTGGCTTTTTTTCAAAATATTGACATTTGTTCAAAATTTTGACTTATTTTGAAACTTTCAATTTTTTTTCGAAAATTTCGAATTTTTTTCAAAAATTTCATTTTTTTCTCGAAAATTTCAATTTTTTTTTCGAAAATTTCAATTTTTTTTCGAAAATTTCGGTTTTTACTCAAATTTCGACTTTTTCTCAAAATTTTGATTTACTTGGAAATTTTCTGTCCTTTTTCCAAAATTTTGACTTTTTCTTAAAATTTTGACTTTTTCAAAATTTTGGCTTTTTTTCAAAATATTGACATTTGTTCAAAATTTTGACTTATTTTGAAACTTTCAATTTTTTTTCGAAAATTTCGAATTTTTTTCAAAAATTTCATTTTTTTTCTCGAAAATTTCAATTTTTTTTTCGAAAATTTCAATTTTTTTTCGAAAATTTCGGTTTTTACTCAAATTTCGACTTTTTCTCAAAATTTTGATTTGCTTGGAAATTTTCTGTCCTTTTTCCAAAATTTTGTCATTTACCTTTAATTTTGACTTTTTCAAAATTTTGACTTGTTTGAGAATTTTTATTTTTTTTTGAAAATTTAGGTTTTTAGTCAAATTTTGACTTTTTCTGAAAGTTTTGACTATTTGGATATTTTTTGAATATTTTTCAAAATTTTGTCTGCCAAATTTTTGACCTTTTTTCAATTTTGACCTTTTTTCAAAAATTTGACTTATTTTGAAAATTGCGACGTTATTTCCAAAATTTAGATTTTTGCTCAAAATCTTGACCTATTTCAGCCAAAAATTTTGATTTGTCCAAAATTTCGAATTTCAAATATTTCGATTTTTTAAAAATTTCCAATTTTAGATATTTTGATTTATCAAAAATTTCGAATTTCAAATATTTTGATTTTTCAAAAATTTGAATTTCAATTACTTCGATTTTTCAAAAATTTCGAATTTCAAATATTTCGATTTTTCAAAAATTCGAATTTCAAATATTTCGATTTTTCAAAAAATTGGATTTCAGCTACTTCGATTTTTTTAAAATTTCGATTTTTCAAAAATTTTGAATTTCAGATATTTCGATTTTCCAAAAATTTCGAATTTTAAATATTTCGATTTTTCAAAATTTCGGATTTCAACTACTTCGATTTTCAAAAATTTCGAATTTGAAATATTTTGATTTTTCAAAAATTCGAATTTCAGCTACTTCGATTTTTCAAAAATTTCGAATTTCAAGTATTCCCATTTTTCAAAAATTTCGAATTTTAAATATTTCGGTTTTTTAAAAATTTCGAATTTTAACTATTTGGATTTTTAAAAAATTTCGAATTTTAAAAATTTCGAATTTCAAATATTTCGGTTTTTCAAAAACTTTGATTTGTTCAAAATTTCGAATTTCAAATATTTCGATTTTCAAAGATTTCGAATTTCAAATATTTTGATTTTTTTAAAATTTCAATTTTTCAAAATTTTCGAATTTCTAATATTCCGATTTTTCAAAAATTTCTAATTTCAAAAATTTCGAATTTCAAATATTTCGATTTTCCAAAAATTTCGAATTTCAAATATTTTGATTTTTCAAAAATTTCGAGTTTCAAATATTTTGATTTTTCAAAAATTCGAATTTCAACTAATTCGATTTTTCAAAAATTTTAAATTTCAACTATTTCGATTTTTCAAATATTTCGATTTTCAAAGATTTCGAATTTCAAATATTTTGATTTTTTAAAAATTTCAATTTTTCAAAATTTTCGAATTTCTAATTTTCCGATTTTTCAAAAATTTCTAATTTCAAAAAGTTCGAATTTCAAATATTTCGATTTTCCAAAAATTTCGATTTGTTCAAAATTTCGAATTTCAAATATTTCGATTTTTTAAAAATTTCGAATTTTAGATATTTCGATTTTCCAAAAAATTCGAATTTTAAAAATTTCGAACTTCAAATAATTTGATTTTTCAAAAATTCGAATTTCAACTAATTTGATTGTTCAAAAATTATAAATTTGAACTACTTCGATTTTTCAAAAGTTTCGAATATTCAAATATTTCGATTTTCCAAATATTTCAATTTTTTAAAATTTCGAATTTTAACTACTTTGATTTTTCAAAATTTTTGACAATTTCTACTCCCTTTTACCAAAATTTCGACTTTTACTCAAAATTTTGAGTTATTTCGAAAATCTCCATATTTTTTTTTTAATCTCGGCTGTTTCTCAAAATTTCGACGTTTTCTAAATTCGGTTTTCTATGAAAACTTCACTTTTTCAAAAATTTCGAATTTCAAATATTTTGATTTTTTAAAAATTTCGAATTTCAAGTATTCCCATTTTTCAAAAATTTCGAATTTTAAATATTTCGATTTTTCAAAAATTTCGAATTTCTAAAATTTCGAGTTTTAAATATTTTGATTTTTCAAAAATTCGAATTTCAACTAATTCGAATTTTCAAAAATTTTAAATTTTAACTACTTCGATTTTTCAAAAATTTCGAATTTCAAATATTTTGAATTTTCAAAAATTTCGATTTTCAAAGATTTCGAATTTTAAATATTTCGATTTTTCAAAAATTTCAATTTTTCAAAATTTTCGACTTTCAAATATTTTGATTTTTCAAAATTTCGAATTTCAAATATATCGATTTTTCAAAAATTCGAATTTTAATTACTTTGATTTTTCAAAATTTTAATGTTTTTCAAAAATTTGACATATTTGTCAAAATATGTCAAATTTTTGACAATTTCTACTCCCGTTTAGCAACATTTCGACTTTTACTCAATATTTTGAGTTATTTCGAAAACCTCTATATATTTTTTTTAATTTCGGCTGTTTCTCAAAATTTCGACGTTTTCTAAATTCGGTCTTTTATGAAAACTTCTTCTTTATTTTTCGAAATCCCGACTTTTTCTTAAAATTTTGACTTTATTAGAAATTTTCTATACTTTTTTTAAAATGCTGTCTGTTGCCCAAAATTTTGCCTATAAAAGAGATTCTTACAGAGGGACATTCTAAGCTTCCGAGGAAGGTGCTTAGATTTTAAAAAAGATACTTAACTTCTACAAGGGAAATTTTTGGATTTTGAAAAGGATTTTTAAATTCTAGTAATGATTTCTAATTTTTAAAAGGTGTTTTTAATTTCTAAGAAAAGCTCTTATATTGTAAGGAAGGTTTTTAACAGAGATTCAAATTTTCACTAAATTTCCTAGGGTCGAAATTCAAAAGTCATTATTTAGGACCCTATCATGTGGATTTTGACCTGTAGATTCCGAATCCGAAAACCAAATTTGCACTACGACTTTTGGTTTGGAAGATATGAGAGTTTGAAGTTACGAAAAAAATTCTAAGGGTCCCCCCTTTTTCCAAAACATGAAAAAAATTCCATTTTTCGAAGATTCATTGATTCTAATAGTGATTTTTAGTTCTTAACTTCTAGGAGACGTCTTGTTCTCTCAAGAGAGTTTTTAAAGTAAAAATTTAATTTCTGGCAAACATTCGCGTGTTTTCAAGAGATTTTTGGCATTTAAGACATAAATTTAACTCCCTCAGGAGGTAACGTAAACGACTGATAAAATTTAAAAATAATTAAAGCGACAATGTAAGTGTAAAAAAATTGTAAGCAAATTATGAAACTAACTCCCTAACTCCATGTGGATTCCCAAATTGAATATTAATAAAATCAAAGATGAAAAACTAAAACAGTCATGAAACGAATCGAAGTGAGTCACGCGTCGTAAAATTTCTATTTAAAAAAAAAACGTTCGTGTATCTTTCAGTTTCGGCGTCGTCGTTTCAGTTTATATTTCAGTAACCGCCTAGATTAATTCCGCTAACATTTTTTTGCGGTTAAACATATTCCGTCCTAACATAACTCGGGATATATTGGCACATTTTGTTTATTTTGCTTTATTTCGAGATGTTAGTAGCTGAGGGACAATTTGGATCGATGCCAAATCGCGGGAAGGCTGCTAATTTTCGCGGCGGGCCAAGCTCCTAAGGCGATGCCTTCTTCATCAAAGAATTATTAGTATTACGAATTTTTAACACAGCGCAACGTAAATGGAAGAATTCCCACTTCTGATTATGGTTTTGGGCAACCACGTACTCGATAATTGTTCCTAGTTACTAATTATTAGCAATTAATTGGATAAGGTTTCCCCCATGACACTTTTTACTTGGGTCAGAAGCAAGGGAAGAGGCGGGGGTGTTAGGGGTGTGACACCCCTCTAAACTTTCGTCGGCATTATCGTCTGAGTCGATTTTTTTTTACCAAAGTCGGCATATTTCAGAAATTCTTCTGTAAAGTCGACTGGTCGGCAAAAAAATTACTCACCCCCCCCAAAAGCATCAGGCTCGGTACGCCCCAGGTCAGAAGTCTATTCGTATACTTAAGTAGATAAATATTCGTGATTGGCTTATTGCCTTATTGGTGTAACCTTTGATTAGTTCCTGCTGTTGTTATCGCCGACAAATTCACGACCTATCATAGGATGAATATAAAATGAGTGTATCTGACCGCAAAAATCGTAGTACAACGTAATTAGTGAGCTTCCAGCTCATTGTTTTCCTTAACAGTGTATGATTTCGATTCACGACATGCACAATTAGGGTAGGTCAAGCAGAGGACGAAACAATTGCCGATGCCGTGTATTTACTATCGTGCAATTAGTGTTTTACCAATAAACAATATCAAGCAAGTTCAAGGAGAATTGTTTTGTAATAAATTTAAAATACATCGTCTATTTATGGCTACGACAATTACGAAACTCGTATCAATTGAAGTTAGAATAATTATCGCTCGCGATATTAGTTTTCCCCAAGCAAGCGCAATTTCCAAAAAAATTAATGTTGGCATTAGGGAACCCGCCACTGTCTTTGCCACATGTGATACAAACCCAGCACCACTAGCCACGGGAGGGAGCAAGGGGAAGAATGTAGTCGAGAATGAGCCGAGTAGATATCGAGAGCATATGTAGAAGAGACCAATAAAGCGTGTGTTCAAGTAAATTATGTGTTATTGCATCGACAATTAATTAAGATCCATCATTAGAGTTTACACTAATATTTCAAATTTTTCGCAATAACTCAGAACGAATAAAAAGTAATCAGCAGATTGATATCAAGATTTTGAATACAATGGGTATCGGAGTCAGGTCAGTGAAAATTAGAGTGAACGACTCGATTTTTTTTGGGGTTTCTGAATTTGCAGTCCTCGCTTTTTGTACTAAAATTTCGATTTTTAATTCAAAATCTGGAGTTTTTTCAGATCGACGTTAATCTTCAAATCGACGTTAATTCTAGAGATTTTTAAACTTCTTTCGAGTTAAAGCTTTAAATTTTGAGTTGAAGCTTGGCCTTTTAAATCTCAAAATTTGGAATTTCAAATATTTCGATTTTTTAAAAATTCGTTTTTCAAATATTTCGATTTTTGAAACATTTCGAATTTCAAATATTTCGATTTTTTAAACATTTCGAATTTAAAATATTGTTACGGGCTTATCGGTTCGAATTGATTACCACCTGTGAATTACACCACTTTATTATCAAACTTAACTTGGATCACCACAATTGAACAATTAACTCACTTATTATTAACTTCTAACTCACCAATTACACTGACTCTAACTGACTTACTTGAGGGAAAGCTGACCGCCTTTTATAGTTTTGACTCTCGGCTTCTAGAACTTTTCGGCAAATAAAGCTTATCGTTTGCCGAAATTTCTGGAACGCTTATCTGCCGTTTGTTTCGTTATCGTGGCCGTTTTCCCCTTATCAGATCCTTCTAGAAACTTTTTTTTTATTTACTAAATTCTACAATTCTATTCTAAATTCTATTCCATCTATTTACATAGCGTTACAATATTTCTTCAAAAATTCGCATTTCAACTACCTCGATTTTTCAAAAATTTCGAATTTCAGATGTTTCGATTTTTCAAAAATTTCGAATTTCAAATGTTTCGATTTTTCGAAAATTTCGAATTTCAAATATTTCGACTTTTCAAAAATTTCGTATTTCAAATAGTTTGATTTTTCAAAAATTCGAATTTCAACTACTTTGATTTCTCAAAAATTTCGAATTTCGAATTATTTGATTTTTCAAAACTTCGAATTTCAAATATTTCGATCTTCCAAAAATTTCGATTTGTCCAAAATTTCGAATTTCAAATATTTCGATTTTTCAAAAATTTCGAATTTTAGATATTTCGATTTTCCAAAAATTTCGATTTGCCCAAAATTTCGAATTTCAAATATTTCGATTTTTCAAAAATTTCGAATTTTAAATATTTCGACTTTCCAAAAATTTCGAATTTTAGATATTTCGGTTTTTTAAAAATTCGAATTTCAAATATTTCGATTTTTTAAAAATTCGAATTTCAACTACTTCGATTTTTCAAAAACTTCGATTTTTCAAAAATTTCGAATTTCAAATATTTCGATTATTCAAAAATTTCAATTTTAAAAAGATTCAAATTTCAAATATTTCGATTTTTCAAAAATTTCGAATTTCAAATATTTCAATTTTTCAAATATTTCGATTATTCAAAAATTTCGATTTGTCAAAAATTTCGAATTTCAAATATTTCGATTTTTCAAAATTTCGAATTTTAAATATTTCGATTTTTTAAAAATTCGAATTTTAAATATTTCGATTTTTCAAAAATTCGAATTTCAACTACTACGATTTTTCAAAAATTCGAATTTCATCTACTTCGATTTTTCAAAAATTCTGAATTTCAGATATTTCGATTTTTCAAAAATTTCGAATTTCAAATATTTCGATTTTTCAAAAATCCGAATTTTAAATATTTCGATTTTTCAAATATTTCGATTATTCAAAAATTTCGAATTTCAGATATTTCGATTTTTCAAAAATTTCGAATTTCAAATATTTCAATTTTTCAAAAATTTCGAATTTCAACTACTTCGATGTTTCGAAAATTTCGAATTTCAAATATTTGGATTTTTCAAATATTTAGATTATTCAAAAATTTCGATTTGTCAAAAATTTCGAATTTTAAATATTTCGATTTTTCAAAAATTCGAATTTTCAAAATTTCGAATTTCAACTACTTCGATTTTTCACAAATTCTAAATTTTAAATATTTCGATTTTTCAAAATATTCGAATTTCAAATATTTTGATTTTTCAAAAATTCGAATTTTAAATATTTCGATTTTTCAAATATTTCGATTAGTCAGAAATTTCGAATTTCAGATATTCGACTTTTCAAAAATTTCGAATTTCAAATATTTTAATATTTTGATTTTTCAAAATTTCGAATTTCAATTACTTCGAATTTTCAAAAATTTCAAATTTCAAATTATTTGATTTTTCAAAATTTCGAATTTCAAATATTTCGATTTTCCAAAAATTTTGATTTGTCCAAAATTTCGAATTTCAAATATTTCGATTTTTTAAAAATTTCCAATTTTAGATATTTTGATTTTCCAAAAATTTCGAATTTTAAATATTTCGGTTTTTTAAAAATTCGAACTTCATATAATTCGATTTTTTAAAAATTCGAATTTCAACTACTTCGATTTTTAAAAAAAATCGACTTTTAAATACTTCGATTCTTCAACAATTTCGAATTTCAAATATTTCCATTTTTCAAAAATTTCGAATTTCAGATATTTCGATTTTTCAAAAATTTCGAATTTCAGATGTTTGGATTTTTTAAAAATTTCGAATTTCAAATGTTTCGATTTTTCAAAAATTTCGAATTTCAAATATTTCGACTTTTAAAAAATTTGGAATTTGAAATATTTTGATTTTTCAAAAATTCGAATTTCAAATTATTTGATTTTTCAAAACTTCGAATTTCAAATATTTCGATTTTCCAAAAATTTCCATTTGTCCAAAATTTCGAATTTCAAAAATTTCGAATTTTAGATATTTCGATTTTCCAAAAATTTCGAATTTTAGATATTTCGGTTTTTTAAAAATTCGAACTTCAAATATTTCGATTTTTTAAAAATTCGAATTTCAACTACTTCGATTTTTCAAAAATTTCGACTTTTAAATACTTCGATTTTTCAAAAATTTTGAATTTCAAATATTTCAATTTTTCAAAAAATTTCGAATTTCAAATATTTCGATTATTCAAAAATTTCAATTTTAAAAAATTTCCAATTTCAAATATTTCGATTTGTCAAAAATTTCCAATTTCAAATATTTCAATTTTTCAAATATTTCGATTTTTCAAAAATTTAAAATTTCAGATATTTTGATTTTTCAAAAATTTCAAGTTTCAAATATTTCGATTTTTCAAAAATTCAGATTTCAAATATTTCGATTTTTCTAAAATCTCGAATTTCAAATATTTAGATTTTTCAAAAATTTGAATATCAAATATTTCGATTTTTCAAACATTTCGAATTTTAAAAATTTCTAATTTCAAATATTTCGATTTTTCAAAAATTTGAATTTCAACTACTTCAATTTTACAAAAATTTCGAATTTTAAATATTTCTGTTTTGCAAAAAATTGGATTTTTCAAAAATTTCGAATTTCAAATATTTCAATTTTTCAGATATTTCGATTTTTCAATAATTCGAATTTTAAATATTTCGATTTTTCAAAAATTCGAATTTCAACTACTACGATTTTTGAAAAATTCGAATTTCATCTACGATTTTTCAAAAGTTCTGAATTTCAAATATTTCTATTTTCCAAAAATTTCGAGTTTCAAATATTTCGATTTTTCAAAAATTCAGATTTCAAATATTTCGATTTTTCTAAAATCTCGAATTTTCGATTTTTCAAAAATTCGAATTTCAACTACTACGATTTTTGAAAAATTCGAATTTCATCTACGATTTTTCAAAAGTTCTGAATTTCAAATATTTCTATTTTCCAAAAATTTCGAGTTTCAAATATTTCGATTTTTCAAAAATTCAGATTTCAAATATTTCGATTTTTCTAAAATCTCGAATTTCAAATATTTAGATTTTTCAAAAATTTGAATATCAAATATTTCGATTTTTCAAACATTTCGAATTTTAAAAATTTCTAATTTCAAATATTTCGATTTTTCAAAAATTTGAATTTCAACTACTTCAATTTTACAAAAATTTCGAATTTTAAATATTTCTGTTTTGCAAAAAATTGGATTTTTCAAAAATTTCGAATTTCAAATATTTCAATTTTTCAGATATTTCGATTTTTCAATAATTCGAATTTTAAATATTTCGATTTTTCAAAAATTCGAATTTCAACTACTACGATTTTTGAAAAATTCGAATTTCATCTACGATTTTTCAAAAGTTCTGAATTTCAAATATTTCTATTTTCCAAAAATTTCGAGTTTCAAATATTTCGATTTTTCAAAAATTCAGATTTCAAATATTTCGATTTTTCTAAAATCTCGAATTTCAAATATTTAGATTTTTCAAAAATTTGAATATCAAATATTTCGATTTTTCAAACATTTCGAATTTTAAAAATTTCTAATTTCAAATATTTCGATTTTTCAAAAATTTGAATTTCAACTACTTCAATTTTACAAAAATTTCGAATTTTAAATATTTCTATTTTGCAAAAAATTGGATTTTTCAAAAATTTCGAATTTCAAATATTTCAATTTTTCAGATACTTCGATTTTTCAATAATTCGAATTTTAAATATTTCGATTTTTCAAAAATTCGAATTTCAACTAATACGATTTTTCAAAAATTCGAATTTCATCTACTTCGATTTTTCAAAAGTTCTGAATTTCAAATATTTCTATTTTCCAAAAATTTCGAGTTTCAAATATTTCGATTTTTCAAAAATTCAGATTTCAAATATTTCGATTTTTCTAAAATTTAGAATTTTAAATATTTCGAATTTTGAAGAATTTCAAAAATTTCGAATTTCCAATATTTTGATTTTTTAAAAATTTCGAATTTTAAATATTTCGATTTTTCAAAAATTTGAATTTCAACTACTTCAATTTTACAAAAATTTCGAATTTTAAATATTTCTATTTTGCAAAAAATTGGATTTTTCAAAAATTTCGAATTTCAAATATTTCAATTTTTCAGATATTTCGATTTTTCAATAATTCGAATTTTAAATATTTCGATTTTTCAAAAATTCGAATTTCAACTACTACGATTTTTCAAAAATTCGAATTTCATCTACTTCGATTTTTCAAAAGTTCTGAATTTCAAATATTTCTATTTTCCAAAAATTTCGAGTTTCAAATATTTCGATTTTTCAAAAATTCAGATTTCAAATATTTCGATTTTTCTAAAATTTAGAATTTTAAATATTTCGATTTTTAAAGAATTTCAAAAATTTCGAATTTCCAATATTTCGATTTTTCAAAAATTTCAATTTTTCAAAATTTTCGAATTTCAAATATTTTGATTTTTCAAAAATTTCGCATTTCAAATATTTTGATTTTTCAAAAACTCGAAATTTAACTACTTTGATTTTTCAAAATTATAACTTTTTTTCAAAAATTTGACATATTTGTCAAATGATGTCAAATTTTTGACAATTGCTACTCGCTTTTATCAAAATTTTGACTTGTCCAAAAGTTCGAATTTCAAATATTTCGATTTTTCAAAAATTTCGAATTTTAGATATTTCGATTTTCCAAAAATTTCGATTTGCCCAAAATTTCGAATTTCAAATATTTCGAATTTTAGATATTTCGGTTTTTTAAAAATTCGAATTTCAAATATTTCGATTTTTTAAAAATTCGAATTTCAACTACTTCGATTTTTAAAAAATTTCGACTTTTAAAAACTTCGATTTTTCAAAAACTTCGATTTTTCAAAATTTTCGAATTTCAAATATTTCGAATTTCAAATATTTTGATTATTCAAAAATTTCAATTTTACAAAAATTTCAATTTTACAAAAATTCGAATTTCAAATATTTCGATTTTTCAGATATTTCGATTTTTCGATAATTCGAATTTTAAATATTTCGATTTTTCAAAAATTCGAAGTTCAACTACTACGATTTTTCAAAAATTCGAATTTCATCTACTTCGATTTTTCAAAAGTTCTGAATTTCAAATATTTCGATTTTTCAAAATTTTCGAGTTTCAAATATTTCGATTTTTCAAAAATTCGAATTTCATTCACTTCGATTTTTCAAAAATTCTGAATTTCAAATATTTCGATTTTTCAAAAATTTCGAGTTTCAAATATTTCGATTTTTCAAAAATTTCGCATTTCAAATATTTCGATTTTTCAAAAATTCGAATTTCAGCTACTTCGATTTTTCAAAAATTTGAATTTCAACTACTTCGATTTTTCAAAAATTTCGAATATTTCGATTTTTCAAAAATTTCGCTTTTGCAAAAATTTTGATTTCAGATATTTTGATTTTTCAAATATTTAGATTTTTCATAAATTTGAGTTTCAAATTATTTCGATTTTTAAAGAATTTCAAAAATTTTGAAATTTGGCCTTGAAATTTTTATTAATGTTTCTAAAATTAAGAAATGTTGACAAAACTTTTTGACTTTCCACGAAATATGAACTTTTGACGACAATTATTTTTCGAAATTTTTGGGAGAAGTTTTGTTACAAATTTGGACTTGAATTCTTGAGATTTTGATTGTTTTTTCGAAATTTCTAATCAGAAAATTTAATTAATTTAATTTAATTTCGACTTTGACTCGCAATTTTGATTTATTTTTTGAAAAATCTTATTTCAAATTTTCGATTTTCACCGCAAACTGTCGACATTATTTTTTCGAAATTTCGGGAGAACTTTTATTACAAATTTGGACTGCAATTCTGAGATTTTGATTGGTTTTTGGATATTTTGATTGTTTTTACGAAATTTTGATTGCTTTTTCGAAATTTTGGTTTTTTCCAAATTTTAGTTTTTTCGAAGTTTTGGTTTTTTCCAAATTTTAATTTTTTCGAAGTTTTGGTTTTTCCAAAATTTTAAATTTTGACTCCTTTCTCCTCGACATTTTTTTTAATTTGGGCTCTTTGACTTTTGAAAATTTCAGAAAAAATTTTTTCTATGAAAATTTTGATTTTTCTTCATTTCGACTTCTTTTTTCAAAATTTTGACTTTTTTTCAAAAATTTGACCTATTTTCACAATTTCTATACTTTTTTTTCCAAAATTTCGTATTTTGCCCAAAATTTCGTCTTATTTTTAAAACTTTTGCCATTTTTTTTTAATTTCGGCTTTTTCTCAAAAATTTGGCTTTTAAATTTTTAAAAATTCGGTTTTTTGAGGAATCTCCAAATTTTTTTAAAATTTTAATATTTTTTTGTCAAAATGTTGATTTGCTTGAAAATTTTCTATACTTTTCCAAAATGTTGTCTTTTGTTCAAAATTTTGACTTATTTTCAAAAATTTGGCATATTTTGACATTTTGACTATTTTTTTTCCAAATTTTCGACCTTTGTTCAAAATTTCGACTTATTCTGAAAACCTTCACGTTTTTTTTTTCAATTTCGGTATTTTTCTCAAAATGTTGACTTTTGTAATTTTGAAATATTCGGTTTTTTTATGAAAACTTCGAATATTTTTCAAAATTTCGACATTTTTCTCAAAATTTTGACTCGATTGGAAATTTTCTATACTTTTCCAAAATTTTGTCCTTTGCTCAAAATTTTGACTTTTTTTTTTAATTTCGAATTTCAAATATTTCGAATTTCCAAAAATTCGAATTTCAAATATTTCAATTTTTCAAAAATTTCGAATTTCAAATATTTCTATTTTTTGGACATTAATCCCTGAGATTTTGATTGTTTTTTCGAAATTTTTAGTCAGAAAAAGAAGTTTTTTCTTTAAAATTTCAACGCACAATTTTGAATTATATCTAACAATTCTAATATGCACAGACCAATAGGTTTGAATATTGATTAGATTCGAAGTTTGGAAACCAAATACCGGTTTCGATCTTGTTAGATCCTCGTCAGTTTGGTATGACAAGTTGGAACTTTTGTTAGCATTCGAGTTTGATATACCAAACTGACGAGATCTAACAAGATCGAAACCGGTATTTGGTTTCCAAACTTCGAATCTAATAAATGTTCAAACCTATTGATCTGTGCATATTAGAATCCTTGTCTTCTGGGAACTTTCCTAGAGAGCAACCGCTTCGCTAGGTGGCAGTGTGTCAACTGTTGTTAGTTCAGAGCTACCTATGATTCCACTATCACACACAAGATCGAACCCGGTATTTGGTTTCCAAACTTCGAATCTGATAAATGTTCAAAGCTATTGATCTGTGCATATTAGAATTCTTGTCTTCTGGGAACTTTCCTAGAGAGCAACCGCTTCGCTAGGTGGCAGTGTTTCAACTGTTGGTAGTTCAGCTACCTATGATTCGCCACTATACATGCCGCCTGGAGGCGTGCATGAATTTGTAGTTTGGGTTGCATTCTACTTGCATATCTAACAATCTTCACTTTTTTCGAAATTTTAATTTTCAACGCGAACTATCGACAATTTTTTTCGATGCGATCACGTGGTAAGCGGGCGCCTTTTTCGAATTTGAATTTTGCGGTAAAAGAAGGCGCAAGTTCGAGGGGCTACACGTGTCGTAAACAACAATTCAAACAAGATTGTTATCCCGGGTACACTCGTCTTCGGCTTATCGTCACCTAAAAATTTACGTGTGGTCCGATATCTCAATTTGTTTAATTAAGCCCCGTTTTCACCGTCGTAAGTGTTTTACATAACGTGCTACTCGATCGAGATAATTTTTAAGTTTTATGATGATGTTAAATGTGGAACGTTGTTAAACAAGCGTCTTATCTGGTTGTTTTCTATCCGAGTCTGCTTCTATTTTTACCATTTATAATCTTATTTATTGTTAGTGTTAACAGTTGTTTAATTGGTGGTTTCGACCAATGATGTTTTGAATTAATTTGGCAGCGTTTTCACTCTAGAAGGTTATGTAACTTATTAGAGCTAATTAGATAGCATGTGAGGCGGGAATTTTTCCGCCAAGACGAGACAAACTTTCTAGATTGATTATTGTCGAAGACAATCAAATGATTTAGATAGAGTCATCGAGGAAAATCCAAATCAAACTGCTTCGAATGTTATCGAAGTTTATAATTATCCTTAGAATTGTATTCACTCGAGAATAAATAAAGTGATTGCGTTTGATGCGACTTTAGTCGAAAGAATTTAAAATTAACTATGAACTGAGCGAGCGAAAAACCTCATGGGGGTAATTTACTAATTATAGGTTTCTTAGCAAAAACTGTTCATATATTTTATGTTTTTCATTTCTGTGGAAAAACGAGCTTAAAAACGTGCGCAATTTTTAACATGATATGGGTGGATCACCAGATGATCGAGTAAATAAATTACGCGAGATTGATTTTTTTTTCATTTGTACGTAAAAATAACGACGTTTCGCCTTGTAAACGTTATAATTAAATGCAAATACAAAGTCATTTTATCGATCTAATTACAATTTTTCTTTTAACGTCAAGTTTTTGCTATAACGGATACAAAGTTGTGAGCAACTTTTTTTGAAACTGTTATTAAGTTTGGTTTCTTTCGACGACCAACTGTATAAAAAATGGGACGTATTTTCGACGAAAATCCATTTAGGAAGTTTCACTTAAATCGAAATTAAACTCAAAATGTTTAATTTAAACTGGAACATTAAAAAATAATAATAAATAGCAGACATTTTTAAAAGTTGGTCATTAAAGATATTTACGAGATAAATAAGAAAACCTAATTTCTTTTTTCGAAATTTGGTGGCGATTCGCATCGGAGGTGACGTCACGGCCTCAACCAACACCACCTACCTCGGTGGTGACGCTTCAACTGTGCTTCGCGACATGCCATCCGCAGCTGCGACGTCACTTCTGGCGCAGAATCGCCATGGTATATCTGCTGACCTAAAGTAGTAATTTCGACAAAACAACGTTTAAACTATAAAATATTTCGCAGTTGGTTTTACTAACCATCATCTGCGTGGTGTAAAACAGTGAAAAACGAATGAAACATCGATCTGGTTACCGCCAATAATTCATGAGATTATTTTTTGTACTAAATAGTAATTACGTGGCTTGAATTGTTTATTATTAGCCAATCAATAAACGTATACATATTTCTACACAATGTAATTGTCGGCAATTACGAGCGATAGATTATTTTCTAGAAAAGTCCGTCTAGGTCACTTGACAAGCGGTAATGGGATATAATTAGAAGACCTTCAATTTCCTACAACTCGTACTCTTGACGATTTTTTAAAAATGGCCACAGTGCAGCCGCGATTATTGGACTAGGTCGCGTTCCCAACTCTTGTTATGTAAATAGGAAGTTATTAATATTTATTATGCACCTGACTGTTGAATTTCGTGGCATCAGTGGCGTGGATGACGCTGGAAAATCTTAAAAAAAAGCCGACAAAAAAAAAACAAAACAATTTAGAAAATATTTAGCCACTTTAGGACTCGAGCACATTCAGATGATATGTAACAATTTATTTGATTACGTACTCGAGTGCTGCCAAAAAACAAACATTGTTAAGATGCTGAAGATATATTTTTTTTAACAAATAGATTTCTTGAGTGTTATGTTTGTGACACGTGGGGGAGATTTTGAAACAGGAAGATAATAAAAAACGATAGCCGATCGTGATTTTGAGAGAAGGCGAATCAAGGGGAAATCCAAGCTTTCGAAGGCTTCAAGGGTCCGATTTTTTGGAAATTTCCAACTTGTTAAACGAACTCGAACACATTTTGCTTAATGGTCATTTGGTGGTCAAAACGTCAATGGAAAATGGAAGTTCATCAGTAATATTTCCTTTTTTCACTTTAACCTTGTCTTCATGTGACGCATGTTTCTAGCTGTACTATGTAATAGTCATTTGGTGGTCAAAATTTCAATGGAAAACGAAAGTTCATCAGTAATATTTTCTTTTTCCATTATAACTTTCTCTTTATGTCGTATATTTTTTTACTAGCTGTACCTTATCGAATTTTTACGCCAAATACCCTATGTAAGATTCAGAAGCTTCATTTGGTGGCCAAAATTTCAATGCAAAACGAAAGTTCATCAGTAATATTTTCTTTTTCCATTATAACTTTCTCTTCATGTCGTATATATTTCTAGCAGTACCTTATCGAATTTTTACGCCAAATACCCTATGTAAGATTCAGAAGCTTCATTTGGTGGTCAAAATTGCATTGGAGAATGAAAGTTCATCAATAATATTTTCTTTTTCCACTATAAACCTTGTCTTCATATGACCCATGTTTCCAGCTGTACTGCTTAATAGTCATTTGGTGCTTAAAATTTCAATGGAAAATTGAAGTATATCAGTAATAGTTTATTTTTCCACTATAACCTTGTCTTCATATGACCCATGTTTCTAGCTATACTGCTTAATAGTCATTTGGTGGTCAAAATTTCAATGGAAAACGAAAGTTCATCAGTAATATTTTCTTTTTCCATTATAACTTTGTCTTCATATGGTATATTTATCTAGCTTACCTTATCGAATTGTTATACAAAATACCCTATTTAAGGTTCTATGTAACCGGAAACTTCATTTGGTGGTCAAGATTTCAATGGAAAATGGAAGTTCATCAGTAATATTTTCTTTTTCCACTGTAACCTTGTCTTCAAATGACACGTTTCTAATGGTACTGCTTAATAATCGTTTGGTGGTCAAAATTGCTATGGCAAATGAAATTTCATCAGAAATATTGCCTTTTTTCACCACAATCTTATCTTCATATGATACATTTCTCTAAGCTATTTTGTTTAGTAAGATTATTTGGTGGTCAAAATTTCAATGAAAAATGAAAGTTCATCAATAATATTTTCTTTTTCCAGTATAACCTTGTCTTCATGTGACCCATGTTTCCAGGTGTACTGCTTGTTATTCATTTGGTGCTTAAAATTTCAATGGAAAATGGAAGTTCATCAGTAATAGTTTATTTTTCCACTATAACCTTGTCTTCATGTGACCCTTGTTTCTAGCCGTAGTGCTTAGTAGTCATTTGGTGCTTAAAATTTTAATGGAAAATGGAAGTTCATCAGTAATAGTTTATTTTTCCACTATAACCTTGTCTTCATATGACCCATGTTTCTAATTGTACTACCTGATAGTCATTTGGTGGTTAAAATTTTAATGGAAAATGGAAGTACATCAGTAACAGTTTATTTTTCCTCTATAACCTTGTCTTCATATGACCCATGTTTCTAGCTCTACTGCTTAATAGTCATTTGGTGTTCATATGATACATTTCTCTAAGCTATTTTGTTTAGAAAAATTATTTGGTGCTCAAAATTTCAATGAAAAACGAAAGTTCATCAGTAATATTTTCTTTTTCCACTATAACCTTGTCTTCATATGACCAATGTTTCCAGCTGTACTGCCTAATAGTCATTTGGTGGTTAAAATTTCAGTAGAAAATGAAAGTTCATCAGTAACAGTTTATTTTTCCACTATAACCTTGTCTTCATATGACGCATGTTTCTAGCTGTACTGCTTAATAGTGATTTGGTGCTCAAAATTTCAATGGAAAATAAAAGTTCATCAGTAATATTGTCTTTTTCCATTATAACTTTGTCTTCATGTGGTACATTTTTTTAAGATGTACCTTATCGAATTGTTATGCCAAAGACCCAATTTAAGATCTTATGTAACCAGAAGCTTCATTTGGTGGTCAAAATTCCTATGAAAGACGATAGTTCATTAGTAACATTTTCTTTTTCCACTATAACCTTGTCTTCATATGACATCTTTCCGACTGTGGTGGTTAAGAGTCATTTGGTGGTCAAAATTCCAATGAAAAACGAAAGTTCATCAGTAACATTTTCTTTTTCCACTATAACCTTGTCTTCATATGACATTTTCCTAACTGTGGTGCTTAAGAGTCTTTTGGTGGTCAAAATTTCAATGGAAAACGAAAGTTCATCAGTAACATTTTCTTTTTCCACTATAACCTTGTCTTCATATGACATCTTTCTAACTGTGGTGCTTAAGAGTCATTTGGTGGTCAAAATTTCAATGGAAAATGAAAGTTCATCAGTCATATTTTCTTTTTCCATTATAACTGTGTCTTCATGTGGTACATTTTTCTAATATGTACCTTATCGAATTGTTATGCCAAAAACCCAATTTATGATCCTATGTAACCAGGAGCTTCTTTGGTGGTCAAAATTTCAATGAAAAACGAAAGTTCATCAGTAACATTTTCTTTTTCCACTATAACCTTGTCTTCATATGACATCTTTCTAACTGTGGTGCTTAAGAGTCATTTGGTGGTCAAAATTTCCATGAAAAACGAAAGATCATCACTAATATTTTCTTTTTCCATTATAACTCTGTCTTCATGTGGTACATTTTTCTAACCTGTACTTTATCGAATTGTTATGCCAAAAACCCAATTTAAGATCCTATGTAACCAGAAGCTTCATTTGGTGGTCAAAATTCCAATGAAAAACGAAAGTTCATCAGTAACATTTTCTTTTTCCGCTATAACCTTGTCTTCATATGACATTTTGCTAACTGTGGTGCTTAAGAGTCTTTTGGTGGTCAAAATTTCAATGGAAAACGAAAGTTCATCAGTAACATTTTCTTTTTCCACTATAACCTTGTCTTCATATGACATTTTTCCAACTGTGGTGCTTAAGAGTCATTTGGTGGTCAAAAATTCAATGGAAAACGAAAGTTCATCAGTAATATTTTCTTTTTCCATTATAACTGTGTCTTCATGTGGTACATTTTTCTAACATGTACCTTATCGAATTGTTATGCCAAAAACCCAATTTATGATCCTATGTAACCAGGAGCTTCTTTGGTGGTCAAAATTTTAATAAAAAACGAAAGTTCATCAGTAACATTTTCTTTTTCCATTATAACCTTGTCTTCATATGACATCTTTCTAATTGTGGTGCTTAAGAGTCATTTGGTGCTCAAAATTTCAATGGAAAATGAAAGTTCATCAGTAATATTTTCTTTTTCCGTTATAACTGTGTCTTCAAGTGGTACATTTTTCTAACATGTACCTTATCGAATTGTTATGCCAAAAACCCAATTTAAGATCCTATGTAACCAGGAGCTTCTTTGGTGGTCAAAATTCCAATGAAAAACAAAAGTTCATCAGTAATCTTTTCTTTTTCCACTATAACCTTGTCTGCACATGACATTTTCCTAACTGTGGTGCTTAAGAGTCTTTTGGTGGTCAAAATTTCAATGGAAAACGAAAGTTCATCAGTAACATTCTCTTTTTCCACTATAACCTTGTCTTCATATGACATCTTTCTAACTGTTCTGTTTAAGAGTCATTTGGTGGTCAAAATTTCCATGAAAAACGAAAGTTCATCAGTAATATTTTCTTTTTCCACTATAACCGTGTCTTCATGTGGTACATTTTTCTACCCTGTACCTTATCGAATTGTTATGCCAAAGACCCAATTTAAGGTCCTATATAACCAGAAGCTTCATTTGGTGGTCAAAATTCCAATGAAGAACGAAAGTTCATCAGTAACATTTTCTTTTTTCACTGCAACCTTGTCTTCATATGACATCTTTCTAGCTGTGGTGCTTAAGAGTCATTTGGTGGTCAAAATTTCAATGGAAAACGAAAGTTCATCAGTAATATTTTCTTTTTCCATTATAACTTTTTCTTCATGTGGTACATTTTTCTAAGCTGTACCTTATCGAATTGTTATGCCAAAAACCCAATTTAAGATCCTATGTAACCAGAAGCTTCATTTGGTGGTCAAAATTCCAATGAAAAACGAAAGTTCATCAGTAACATTTTCTTTTTCCATTATAACCTTGTCTTCATATGACATTTTCCTAACTGTGGTGCTTAAGAGTCTTTTGGTGGTCAAAATTTCAATGGAAAACGAAAGTTCATCAGTAACATTTTCTTTTTCCACTATAACCTTGTCTTCATATGACATCTTTCTAACTCTGGTGCTTAAGAGTCATTTGGTGGTCAAAATTTCAATGGAAAATGAAAGTTCATCAGTAATATTTTCTTTTTCCATTATAACTGTGTCTTCATGTGGTACATTTTTCTAATATGTACCTTATCGAATTGTTATGCCAAAAACCCAATTTATGATCCTATGTAACCAGGAGCTTCTTTGGTGGTTAAAATTCCAATGAAAAATGAAAGTTCATCAGTAACATTTTCTTTTTCCACTATAACCTTGTCTTCATATGACATATTTCCAACTGTGGTGCTTAAGACTCATTTGGTGGTCAAAATTTCCATGAAAAACGAAAGTTCATCAGTAATATTTTCTTTTTCCATTATAACTTTGTCTTCATGTGATACATTTTTCTAAGCTGTACCTTATCGAATTGTTATGCCAAAAACCCAATTTAAGATCCTATGTAACCAAAAGCTTCATTTGGTGTTCAAAATTTCAATGAAAAACGAAAGTTCATCAGTAACATTTTCTTTTTCCACTATAACCTTGTCTTCATATGACATCTTTCTAACTGTTGTGCTTAAGAGTCATTTGGTGGTCAAAATTTCAATGAGAAACAAAAATTCATCAGTAATATTTCTTTTTTCCACTATAACCTTGTCTTCATATCACACATGTTTCTAACTGTACTGCTTTTTCCTCAACAATCTTGTCTTCATATGATACATTTTGCAAATTGAATTGGTTAATAATCGTTTGGTGGTCAACATTTCAATGAAAAGCGAAAGTTCATCAGTAATATTTTCTTTTTCCACAATAATATTGTCTTCATATGGTACATTTTCCTAAGCTGCACTACTTAATCATCATTTGGTGGTCAAAATTTTTGACTAATAATCAGTTGGTGGTCAAAATTTCAATGGAAAACGAAAGTTCATCAGTATTATTTTCTTTTTCCATTATAAGCGTGTCTTCATGTGGTACATTTTTCTAACCTGTACCTTATCAAATTGTTATGCCAAAGACCCAATTTAAGATCCTATGTAACCAGAAGTTTCATTTGGTGGTCAAAATTCCAATGAAAAACGAAAGTTCATCAGTAACATTTTCTTTTTCCACTATAACCTTGTCTTCATATGACATCTTTCCAGCTGTGGTGCTTAAGCCTCATTTGGTGGTCAAAATTTCCATGAAAAACGAAAGTTCATCAGTAATATTTTCTTTTTCCATTATAACTTTGTCCTCATGTGATACATTTTTCTAAGCTGTACCTTATCGAATTGTTATGCCAAAAACCCAATTTAAGATCCTATGTAACCAGAAGCTTCATTTGGTGTTCAAAATTTCAATGAAAAACGAAAGTTCATCAGTAACATTTTCTTTTTCCACTATAACCTTGTCTTCATATGACATCTTTCTAACTGTATTGCTTAAGAGTCATTTGGTGGTCAAAATTTCAATGAAAAACGAATGTTCATCAGTAATATTTTCTTTTTCCACTATAATCTTGTCTTCATATAATACAAGTTTCTAGCTGTTCTGTTTAATAGTAATAGTTCATCAATATCCTTTTTCCACTAAAATTTTCTCTTAATATGACACATTTTTCCAGCGGTACTTCTTAGTGATCATTTGGTGGTAAAAATTTTAATGAAAAATTCAAATTCACCAGTAATATTGTCTTTTTCCACTACAATCTTGTCTTCATATGACACATTTTTCTAGCTTTCCTGCTCAATAATCATTTGGTGGTCAAAATTTCAATGAAAAACGAAAGTTCATCAGTAAAATTTTCTTTTTCCACCAAAGTGTTATCTTCATATCATACCAAATTTTCTAACTTGTACATCATCGCTTTCAAGATACTGAGCTGAATTAGGAAAGCTTCTTAGTTCCCAAGACAATTTTTTTGGTTTCTGTAACGAATTCTTAGTCTATAAAAGAGATGCTTAGCTTTTAAAGGCGACTCTTAGCTTCTAACAGAGATTAGGTCTAAGACACTGATGGCGAGCCTATGACCCGTGGAGATTCTTTACTTTCTGACAAGGAATCTTGGTACATTCAAGTCGTCGCTTCTGGGAAATTTCAAAGCTTTTGAAATGAATATTCACTGCGGAAGAGATTCTAAGCTTTTAACAAAAAAACCCACAATTTCTAGGATATATTTTGCGTCCTAAGAAAGTTGTTAAATTCAAAAAGGAACATTCAGTTCTCATAATTCTCATTTCCAAGAAAGATTTTGTGTTTTCTGGAAGAGATTTTAAGGAACTAGCTGATATAATAACTGATAAAAATCCTCTTAGTTCCTGAGATAAGTTTTTAACTTCTGAATTGTAGAACTCTACTTTTTGGGAAATTAGCGAAACCTGCAGTTGTAGCGGATTCACGTTCAATTGAACTATTAAGATATTAAAAATATTAAGAAATTAAATGTCTCTATATTGTCTCTTCTCGCGTTTAGTACAAAATTAAGGGACCAGTCGCCATGGAACGCTCCACATTCACGATATTACGTGTCAGAATCGAAAACAAAAGCGGCCCAACCAACAAAACGAACACGATTGTGCGAATTTATGGTCGAGTAGGATCCATTTTACGGCGGGCGCGAGTGCATGAAGGCCCACCCGTGACGAACGGCGATCGGCCTACCACAATGCGAAACCGACCTTTCCAACTTCGATCGCATTGAGGCCTCCTCCTTTTCCCACTTGTGGATTGTGGGCTTTCTATTAACGTACAGGTGCTTTTCAGGTGTAACGGGTAGGATGGACAGCGGCGACTGCGAAACCGAGGAAGATTCAGCGCCGGAGGCGTCGTGCGTCTCCCCCGAAGGCCCCCTGTTGCCAAGGTGAGTGTCGAGCTTATAGGAACACAGCAGGCGCTGGCATCGTAGGTCGCGGCGCGGCGCTCCGATTTTGTTGTGTTTTGTCAGTTGCGTCTTGATCGCTAATGTATTGATAGTGTTCGCGAGATCGCGCGCCTCCGTTTCGCAAAATTCACGAGTTTGGAGCGCCTGTTTTTGTTTCGAAGACGCTCGACTTAGAATGATATTTTAGTCATAGTTGTAGTTTGTAGTGAGTGTTTTATTGTTGATTGTTTTGTTGACTACATAAGTACGATATGTGGAATAACGGGAATAACTACGGGTGTGGGAGTAATCACCCCAATAATTTGCCGACTCCTTGGTATCCTGCACCACCACCGGTACCTTCGTATAATTATCTGATGGAGACCCCTCCCAGGTTAGATTTTTTTTTAATTCATTGGCATTCGGTTGCGTAGTCATGGTGTTTACTGACTGACAACGTGTTTATCTATTTAATATCCACATTAAATGCGAAGTTGTTTAATATTATTCAACAATAATATGTATTGACTCGATTTTTTTACGTTAACGTTTAATTATCCTTCATAATAAAGTCAATGTCTAACCGGCTAATTGGTAACTGGTGAAATCAAGCAAATACGCTTTCGATTACGTCGCTTTTAAAATTCGACATTTCTTTACAAGGATACTACGAGGATTATATGGCCAAGGAACTCGCACTTTAATCCTGAGCTTTGGCCCCCCGAGTTTATTCTAAAATCATGACTTAATTGTGTGGATCGTAACGAGTTAAATTAATCAATCTAAAGCGTGAATCTCGTTGGTATTTCTTGATGGAAAATATGAGGATATTTTAACAATCTCCTCCATCAAGGCGTAAACCTCAATTTCCTATTTTATTTCTTGCGGTCTTACCTTTAAATAAAGAATAAGGGGGATGAAATATTTTGTTGAACCGGGTGCCTTCTATACATTTTTATATCTTATTTATTTAATCCTCTTTTGTCGAAATATCAATATCGAATAATCGAAATTTCGAGAAAAAAAGGAGATGTCTAAGAAAATTAAAATAATTGACAGAAAATAGAATTATCGAAAACAATATCGATCACCGAAAAAATCGAATTATCGATTAAACATCGCAAAGCGAGAAAATGTCGAGAAATTCGCGTTGAAAGAGATTCTCCGCTTCTAAGAGAGAAATTTTGAAAATTGTTAAGATATCGAAAAAAAATCGAAATATCGAGAATCGAAACATCGAAAATCAATACCATGAAAATCAAAATAATCATCATAAATGAAATAAAATAATCAATAGAAGAGAAATATCAATCAAGGATCGAAAAATCGATTAAGAATCGAAATATCAAAAAAATCGAAACGCGAGCAAACGTCGAAACATCGAGAAATGATCGAATTATCGAATAATATTGAAATTCGAGAAATTTGACTTCAAAGAGATTCTTGACAAAATGAGAAAACTGTCAGGAAGTCGAGTAAAATAAATACCGTATAATCGAAATACCAAGAATCGAAACATCGAGAAGAGAAGGCCACAACTTGAATATCAAAATAAACGACAAAAATCGAAATGTCAATTAAAATTCTAAATAATAATCAAAAATCGAAAGATCGATCAATAATCGAAATACCAAAAATCGAAACATCGAGAAGAGAGGGCAATACCATGAATATCAAATTAAACGACAAAAATCGAAATGTCAATTAAAATTCGCAATAATAATCAAAAATCGAAATGTCGATCAAAAATCGAAATACCAAGAATCGAAACATCGAGAATAGAGGGCAATACCATGAATATCAAAATAAACGACAAAAATCAAAAGTCAATTAAAATTCGAATTAATCAAAAATCGAAAGATCGATCAAAAATCGAAATATCCAAAAAATCGAAGCGGGGGAAAACGTCGAAATATCGAGAAATAGCCACATTATCGAATAAAATCGAAATTTTAAGAAATTTGCTTTCCAAGAGATTCCTAGCGTCTAAGAGAAAATTGTCAGAATATCGAGAAAAATAGAAATATTAAATAATCGAAGTATCGAGAATGGAAACATCAAGAAGCAAAGGGAATTCCTAAAGAATCATAATAATGAACAAAAATCGAAATATCGTTCAAAAATCAAAAGATCGATTATAAAGCGAAAGATCGGTCAAAAATCGAAATATGGAAAGAATCGAAGCTAGAAAAAACATTGAAACATCGACAAATACTTACAATATCGAACAAAATCGAAATGTCGCGTTCTAAAACAACTGATCTTAAAAGAGAAATTGGAAAAACTGTCAAAATATCAATTAAAATAGTTATATCTAATAATCGAAGTATCGAAAATGGAAACATCGAGAAGAAAAGGAAATTTCTAAAAAATTATAATAATCGACAAAAATCGAAATATTGATCAAAAATCGAAAGATCGATCATAAAGCGAAAGATCTATCACAAATCGAAATATGGAAAGAATCAAAGCTTGAGAAAACGTTGAAAGATCGAGAAATAGACACAATATCGAATAAAATAGAAATGTCGCGTTCCAAGAAAACTGCTTCTGAAAGAGAAATTGGAAAATTGTCAAAATATTGATTAAAATAGTAACATCGAATAATCGAAATATCGAGAATTTAAACATCGAGAAGAAAAGGAAATACCAAAAAAATCAAAATAATCGTCAAAAATCGAAATATTGATCAAAATGGAAATGAAATATCGAAAAGATCGAAACGCTGAAAATGTCAAAAGCGTCGAGAAACAGGCGAAATGTCGAATAGAATCGACATTTTTAGAAATTCGCGTTCTAAAAGATTCTTAGCTCCTAAGAGAGAAATTGAGAAAACTGTCATAATATCAAGACAAATAAAAATATCGAATAATGGAAATATCGAGAATCGAAACATCGAGAAAAAGGAAATACCAAGAAAATCAAAATAATTGACAAAAATCAAAAAAAATTGACCAAAATCAAAATAGTCGACAAAAATCGAAGTATCAATCAAAATATCGAAAAAATCGAAACGTGAGAAAATGTCGAAATATCGAAAAATAATCACAATATCGAATAAAATCGAAATGTAGAGAAATTCGCGTTCCAAGCATTCTTAGCTTCTAACAGGAAAATTGCGAACACTGTTAAAATATCGAGAAAAGGAGAAATATCGAAATATCGAGAATCGAAACATTGAGAAGGAAAGGAAATATCATGAATATAAAAATAATTGACAAAAATCGAAAAAACCGAAACGCGAGAAAACGTCAAAACATCGAGAAAATCAAAATAATTGACAAAAATCGAAATATTGTTCAAAAAGCGGTTATAAATCGAAATTTGATTAAGGATCGAGATATCGATTATAAATCGAAATATCGATCAAAAATCGAAAAATCGAAAAAAATTGAAATGCGGGAAAATGTCGAAACATCGAAAAATAGTCAAAATATCAAATAAAATTGAAATGTGAAAAAATTCGCGTTTCAAGTATTCTTATCTTCTGACAGGAAAATTGCGAACACTGTTAAAATATCGAGAAAAGGAGAAATATCGAATAATCGAAATATCGAGAATCGAAACATTGAGAAGGAAAAGAAATATCATGAATATAAAAATAATTGACAAAAATCGAAATATTGATCAAAAATCGAAAGATCGATTAAAAATCGAAATATCAAAAAAATCGAAACGCGAGAGAGCGTCAGAACATCGAGAAAATCAAAATGATCGATAAAAATCTAAATATCGATCAAAAATCGATTACAAATCGAAAATTGATTGAAGATCGAAAAATCGATTATAAATCGAAATATGGACCAAAAATCGAAAAATCGAAACATTTGAAACGCAAGACGTCGGAACATCAAGAAAATCAAATCGGAAGATCGATTAAACAGCAAAAATCGATTATAAATCGAAAATCGATTATAAATCAAAAATCGATTATAAATCGAAAATCGATTATAAATCGAAAATCGATTATAAATCGAAAATCGATTAAGGATGGAGAAATCGATTGTAAATCGAAATATCGATCAAAAATCGAAATATCGAAAAGATCGAAAAGCAAGAAGACGTCGGAACATCAAAAAAATCAAATCGAGAGATCGATCATAAATTGAAAATCGAAAATGAATCAAGAAATCGATAACGGATCGAAAAATCGATTACAAATTGAAATATCGATCAAAAATCGAAATATCGATCAAAAATCGAAATATCGATCAAAAATCGAAATATCGATCAAAAATCGAAATATCGATCAAAAATCGAAATATCGAAAAAAAATGATAACGTGAGAAAACGTCGAAACAGAAGTAGTCAAAAAATATTGAATAAAATTCAAATGTCGGGAAATTCGCGTTTTAAGGGATTTTTCGCTTCTGAGAAATTAAGAGAACTGTCGAAATATCGAGAAAAAAAGTCGAAATAGCGACAAGAAAACCGAACAATAGGGAGAAGGTTCACAAGTTAAGAAAAGGTGAAAATACCGAAATAAATCAGAGAAACGATCCAAATATCGAGAGAAATAGAAATATCGAATAATAGAAACACCGATGCGAAATATCTAACAAAGTCGAATTATGAAGGAAAAACGAAATATCGAAAGGAATCGAAATATCTAAAGAAGTTGAAATATCGAAAGAAATCGAAACATCGAAAAGAATCGAAATATAGAAAGGAATCGAAATATCGAAAGGAATCAAAATATTAAAAGGAATCAAAATATTAAAAGGAATCTAAATATCGAAATATCGAAAGGAATCGAAATATTGAAAGAAATCGAAAGGAATCGAAATATCGAAAGGAGTCGAAATATCGAAAGGAATCGAAATATCGAAAGGAATCGAAATATCGAAAGGAGTCGAAATATCGAAAGTAATCGAAATATCGAAAGTAATCGAAATATCGAAAGAAATCGAAACATCGAAAAGAATCGAAATATAGAAAGGAATCGAAATATCGAAAGGAATCAAAATATTAAAAGGAATCAAAATATTAAAAGGAATCTAAATATCGAAATATCGAAAGGAATCGAAATATTGAAAGAAATCGAAAGGAATCGAAATATCGAAAGGAGTCGAAATATCGAAAGGAATCGAAATATCGAAAGGAATCGAAATATCGAAAGGAGTCGAAATATCGAAAGTAATCGAAATATCGAAATATCGAAAGAATCGAAATATCGAAAGGAATCAAAATAGGGAAGGGATCGAAACACCGATCTAATTGCAATATCGAAAAAATCGAAATGTTGAATATTTCATTTTCTGAGACATTCTTCGCTTCTACGAACGATTTTTTTTGTTCTACGAGAGAATCTTAGCTTCTAAAATAGATTCGTCGTTTCTAAGAGAGACTCTCCTTTTCTAAGAGAAGTTCCTTGCTGCTAAGATACATTCGTTGCTGCTAAGATTCATTCGTTGCTTCTAAGAGACTTCGTTTCTAAAAGGTATTTTGTAAGAGTTTGGTTCTGAAATTCTTCGCTTCTAAGAGAAATGCATTGTTTCTAAGATAGATTTTTTGCTTCTAAGGCGATTACTTTTTTAAGAGGGATTCTTCGTTTCGAAGAATTATTATTTGCTTCTAAGAGACTCGAAAAAATCGAAATGTTGAATAATTCATCCTCTGAGACATTCTTCGATTCTACGAACGATTTTTTTTTGGTTCTACGAGAGATTCTTAGCTTCTAAAATAGATTCATCGTTTCTAAGAGAAGTTCCTTGCTGCTAAGATATATTCGTTGCTTCTAAGAGACTTTGTTTCTAAAAGAAATTTTGTAAAAGAGTTTGGTTCTGAAATTCTTCGCTTCTAAGAGAAATGCATTGTTTCTAAGATAGATTCTTCGCTTCTAAGGCGATTACTTTTTTAAGAGGGATGCTTCGTTTCGTTTCGAAGAATTATTATTTGCTTCTAAGAGACTCGAAAAAATCGAAATGTTGAGTAATTCATCCTCTGAGACATTCTTCGATTCTACGAACGATTTTTTTTGGTTCTACAAGAGATTCTTAGCTTCTAAAATAGATTCGTCGTTTCTAAGAGAGACTCTCCTTTTCTAAGAGAAGTTCCTTGCTGCTAAGATATATTTGTTGCTTTTAAGAGACTTCGTTTCTAAAAGATATTTTCTAAAAGAGTTTGGTTCTGAAATTCTTCGCTTCTAAGAGAAATGCATTGTTTCTAAGATAGATTCTTCGCTTCTAAGGCGACTAATTTTCTAAGAAGGATGCTTCGTTTCGAAGAATTATTATTTGCTTCTAAGAGACTCGAAAAAATAGAAATGTTGAATAATTCATCCTTTGAGACATTCTTCGATTGTACGAACGATTTTTTTTTGGTTCTACGAGAGATTCTTTGCTTCTAAAATAGATTCGTCGTTTCTAAGAGAGGCTCTTCTTTTTTAAGAGAAGTTTCTTCCTTCTAAGAAGATATATTCTTTGCTACTAAGAGTCTTCGTTTCTAAAAGAGATCTTGTAAGAGAGTTTTTTTTATTTTTGAAGTTCCTCGCTTCTAAGAAAAATGCGTTGCTCCTAAGAGATTCCTCGCTTTTAAGAGAGGTGCTTCGTTTCGAAGAATTATTGTTTGCTTCTAAGAGACTTTGTGCCTAGGAGCTTGGAAGCGTGTTTCTTTGTTCTAAATAAGAAGCTTCGTAAGAAGAATTGTTACCTTTTTTTTTTAGCGTGAAAAGGAGAGATTGCGTAAGAAAGCGAGAGAAGGGAGAACGAATATCTATAATATTTGTTCTGTATCCTTCATTAGAAAATAATAAACAATGAACTAATTTTTGAATGATTGCAACAAATGTATGTTGTCGATCAAGGTCTTAGAATAAACAGTGATAAATTTGTTTGTCTTTTACAAGACGTCCCTGCAGCAGCATATTTAAATACAAAGATCTATTATTATCTAATGAGAGCCAGCAATGTACTTGAGTGGGTCAATTCGTTACCACCTAGAAAAAAAATATTCATTGTTTTCGTACCTTATTTTTGATATGTATTGTGGCGAAGATTCAGCAAATTGAGATCTGATATTGAGATGACCTCGTCTAGAATTTTACTTAATTATGATTAGAAATCCATTTATTTATTGTTATGTATTACTGATTTGATAATAACATACTGCAGATTTAACACTTTATTAAACTCATCAAACTATGTTTTGTCTAGCGTGAAGAATACTCAGTAAACTGGTAATTAAAATTCGAATTATCTGGAAGCGACTCAAATATTCAACTTCTAGAGTAGTGTGGAATAAACACTTGCGTATGAGTCATTCCATTCAACGGCCGGCGAGTGTCCCTTAACGTTCTCTAACTGATTAGTAAATCCTGGAATATTACGTCATTCATACACGTTACTATTACCAATGACTATTATCTATACAATTTGTTACAGTATGAGACTTCTTTTCGTATCAACCTTTATCGATTCTTCAAATCGAATAAATTTCCAGGGAGGTTTTATTTAATTCTGACCAATTTCGAGAAAAATATCTGTTTAAAACTCGAGCGCACTTCCCTTTGAATTGAAGAAATTTTTACAGATCAACAACTCATAAAAGAACGAAAGGAATAACAGGCGTACACGTGTCAAAAAAAGGGAAATTAAACAAGACTCATCCGCTTGAATACCAGTTTTAAATATCTCATCAGCAATCCTGAAAATCCTTCTTTTTTTTATTAAATATTTGTTTTTAATCAGTGCGTTAAACAACTCTGGAATATAAAACGGGATTTATTTTCAGTAATCCTTTAAGTCAACGTTCCCGAATGATACGAAACGTATCCAGCGCGACAAAGTTCCATACAATAGGAACTTGTTTTGCAATTTTTTTATCAATAGATTTGCTTATCGGCCCGCGAACGCCGTTATCAGGCTTAAGATAACTCGATCGTAAACAAGAGATGTTATAAGAAGCATTATGTGGGACCCTTCGAGTTCGAAAAAAAAAACAAGCGTGACCTAAAAATAAGTACTAAAATATTCCGGTTATTACGTCCTTTTATGTAATTTAATATTCCAGATTCAATTCAAATTGGCTCGTTGGCGAATAAACGCTTCAAATGAGGTTAGATTGGTTTCGATCGATCCTGCGAGGGCGCCTCTCTCGCTTACAATTTCAATTTTTGATTTTTTCTTTCGCTTGCATTTTTCGCCACAACAAATCACAGCACACTTGAGGACTTTTTTATTTGAACACTCGATGTTTTTAAACTGGATAAATGAGGGTGCGAATTCTCGCGCGTGTACCCACACGTGACTCCTGATTTTATGATTTCATCCAAATATAACATTAAAAATAACTTTGCCCAAATACTTTTTAATTTGTCGATTGGCGTGGATCGTGTGTCGTGTGAACCGGTCTTTAGCAGGCCAACCTTGATGCAGGAGAAAAACATTTCTATAAATACATAAATAGATATAAATATTTGTTACGGTCATGTATACGTTTTTATAAAAATCCTACAAAACAAGGTGATTTTTTTAAAAAACACATTTTCTCCATTAGCTATTTTAAGGCAAACCGCGTTTCGCTACAACAATTTTTTTGTGCGGGCTTTCGTGTTACATAATGTGTAGAATTACATGCGGACTTTACACGTCTAGGTGAACTGTAAATATTAATCAGTCTTATTAAGATAAAATGTGTTTTGGTCTAATCCACTGGCGAATGTAATAATTTCATCAACAGGTTTCAATCACGGTGTTTTACGAGGGCAAACCAAATATAAACCGGAATTCTTCTCTTAAAATTTCTGAGGTAAATCGATCTCCTCGCCCCGCTTAATTATTAACGCCGCCACTGGAGACGCGCGCCCGCTTGTATCACTGACCTTTAGATCTAAAGATTTGAAATTCTCTTTTTTTCAAAATCTGATTTTTGGAAAAATGCGTTTTAATTTCTATTTTTTTCTCCAGTGTTTTTCTCGAAATTTTAAACTATTTTTTCCCAAAATGTCAAACTATTTTTTCTCAAAACTGCGATAATTTCTTTCAGATTTTTTCTTTAAACTTCGACAATTTCGTTTCGAAATTTTTCCCCTGAAATTACGATCTTTTTGCTGTTATAGTTTACTCACGACTTCTTATTCCCTCAAAGCAGTGTTTCTCAAAGTGGGGTGCACGTATCCTCAGGGGTACGGGAAGGTTTGGTGGGTTTGGTGGGCTGCACTGGGCGGCTTCAGATGCCTCAAAAATAAATTGTTTGAATAAATGTAACAAAACTAACTTAATCAGTCTTGCATAGCTTTAAAGAGTTTGTGCAGATTACAGAATGATGTTTTGTTCAAATTCATTGATACGTTCAGCAGACAAACTCATTTATATATAGGATGCGATGAGGGGTACTACTAAAAAGAATATGAAATACTAAGAAAATCAAAATCATCGACAAAAATCGAAATATCGAAAAGATCGAAACGCGAGAAAACGTCGAAACATCGACAAATAGTCAAAATATCGAATAAAATCGAAATGTCGAGAAATTCGCGTTCCAAGTATTCTTAGCTTCTGACAGGAAAATTGCGAATACTGTTAAAATATCGAGAAAAGGAGAAATATCGAATAATCGAAATATCGAGAATCGAAACATTGAGAAGGAAAGGAAATATCATGAATATAAAAATAATTGACAAAAATCGAAATATTGATCAAAAATCGAAAGATCGATTAAAAATCGAAATATCGAAAAAATCGAAACCCGAGAAAACGTCAGAACGTCAAGAAAATCAAAATAATCCACAAAAATCGATTAAAATCGAAATGTGGAGAAATTCGCTTCCAAGCATTCTTAGCTTCTAACAGGAAAATTGCGAACACTGTTAAAATATCGAGAAAAGGAGAAATATCGAATAATCGAAATATCGAGAATCGAAACATTGAGAAGGAAAGGAAATATCATGAATATAAAAATAATTGACAAAAATTGAAATATTGATCAAAAATCGAAAGATCGATTAAAAATCGAAATATCGAAAAAATCGAAACCCGAGAAAACGTCAGAATGTCAAGAAAATCAAAATAATCCACAAAAATCGAAATATCGATCAAAAATCGATTATAAATTGAAATTTGATGAAGGATCGAGAAATCGATTATAAATATAAATATCGGTCAAAAATCGAAAAACCGACAAAACCGAAATGCGAGAAAACGTCGAAACATCGAAAAATAGTCGAAATATCGAATAAAATCGAAATGTGGAGAAATTCGCTTCCAAGCATTCTTAGCTTCTAACAGGAAAATTGCAAACACTTAAAATATCGAGAAAAGGAGAAATATCGAATAATCAAAATATCGAGAATCGAAACATTGAGAAGGAAAGGAAATATCATGAATATAAAAATAATTAACAAAAATCGAAATATTGATCAAAAATCGAAAGATCGATTAAAAATCGAAATATCCAAAAAAATCGAAACGCGAGAGAGCGTCAGAACATCGAGAAAATCAAAATAATCCACAAAAATCGAAATATCGAGAAATTCGCGTTCTAATCGATTCTTAGATTCTAAAAGGGAAATTGAGAACAGTGTCAAAATATCAAGAAAAGTAGAAATATCAAATAATCGATATATCGAGGATCGAAACATCGAGAAGAAAAGGAAATATCATGAAAATAACAATATTTGACAAAAATCGAAATATCGATCAAAAATCGAAGTATCGAAAGGAAAGTGGAAAGATCGAATAATCGAAATATCGAGAATCGCAATATCGAAAATCGAAACCTCGAAAATAAAAGGAAATATCATGGAAATAACAATAATTGGCAAGAATCGAAATATCGATCAAAAATCGAAGTATCGAAAAAAAATCCAAACGTGAGAAAACGTCGGAGCATCAAAAATCGAAATATCGAACAAAATTCGAAAAACCGAGTACAAATCGAAAAATCGACGAAAGTGAAAAGATCGAATAATCGAAATATCGAGAATCGAAACTTCGAGAAGAAAAGGAACTATGATTGAAATAAAAATAATTCACAAGAATTAAAATATCGATCAAAAATTGAAATATCGAAAAAAATCGAAACACGAGAAAACGTCGGAATATCAAGGTAATCAAAACAATCGACAAAACTCAAGTTATCGGTCGAAAATCGGAATATCGAAAAAGTTGAAATGCGAGAAGACATTGAAACATTAAGAAATAGTTAAAATAGCGAATAAAATCGAAATGTCGAGAAATTCTCGTTCCAAGCGATTCTTCACTTCTGAAAGGAAGATTGAGAAGTGTCAAAATATCGAGAAAAGTAGAAATATTAAATAATCGATATATCAAGAAAAGTAGAAATATTAAATAATCGATATATCAAGAAAAGAAGAAATATTAAATAATCGATATATCGAGAATCGAAACATCGAGAAGAAAAGGAAATAATAATTGACAAGAATCGAAATATCAATCAAAAATCGAAAAATTGGTTGTGAATCGAAACATCGATTATAAATCGAAAAGTCGAGGAAAGTGGAAAGATCGAATAATCGAAGTATCAAGAATCGAAACATCGAAAAGAAAAGGATGTATCATGGAAATAAAAATAATTCACAAGAATCAAAATATCGATCAAAAACCAAAAGATCGATTAAAAAAATCGAAATATCGGTCGAAAATCGAAATATGGAAAAAATTGAAAGTCGAGAAAAATTCGAAACATTGAGAAATAGTCGAAATGTCGAGAAATTCGCGTTCCAAGAGATTCTTAACTTCTAAAAGGAAAATTTAGACAAGTGTCAAACAAAATATTAAATAAAATTAAAAAACAAGTGGCAAAATATCGAGAAAAGTAGAAATATCAAATAATCGATATATCAAGTATCGAAATATCGAGAAGACAAGAAAATATCATGGAAATAAAAATAATTCACAAGATTCAAATTACCGATTAAAAAATGAAATATCGAAAAAAATCGAAACACGAGAAAACGTCGGAATATTAAGAAAATCAAAACAATCCACAAAAATCGAAATATCAGTCGAAAATCGAAATATGGAAAAAAATTGAAAGTCGAGAAAATGTCGAAACATTGAGAAATAGTCAAAATATCGAATAAAATCGAAATGTCGAGAAATTCTCGTTCCAAGAGATTCTTAACTTCTAAAAGGAAAATTGGGACAAGTGTCAAAATATCGAGAAAATTAGAAATATCAAATAATCGATATATCGATAATCGAAACATCAAGAAGAAATGGAAATAATAATTCATAAGAATCGAAATATCGATCAATAATCGAAAAATTGATTATAAATCAAAAAATCGATCATAAATTGAAAGGTTTATTATATATCGAAAATGGACTACGGATCGAGAAATCGATCACAAGTCGAAATATCGAAAAAAAATCGACAAATTACTGTTTTAAGCGATTCTCAATTTCTAAAAGTGAAATTGAGAACACTGTCGAAATGTCGAGAAAGGTATAAATATCGAATAATCGAAATATCGAGAATCGAAACATCGATAAGAAGGCGGAATGTCATGAAAATAAAAATGATTGAAACAAATCGAAATATTGATCTAAAATCGAAAGATCGATCAAAATTTGGAATATCGACAAAAATCGAAACACGAGAAAACGTCGAAATATCAAAAAAATCAAAATAATCAACAAAAATAGAAATATCGATCAAGAATCGATTATAAATCGAAAAAGCGGGAAAAGTAGAAAGATCGAGTAATCGAAATATCGAGAATCCAAATATCGAGAAGAAAAGAAAATATTATGGAAATAAAAGTATTTTACACGAATCAACATATCGATCAAAAATTGAAGTATCGAAAAAAAATCGAAACACGAGAAAGCGTTGGAATATCAAGAAAATCAAAACAATCCACAAAAATCGAAATATCACTCGAAATATCGAAAAAATTAAAATTCGAGAAAACATCGAAACATTGAGAAATAGTCAAAATATCGAATAAAATCGAAATTCGCGTTCCAAGAGATTCTTAACTTCTAAAAGGAAAATTGAAACAAGTGTCAAAATATCGAGAAACGTAGAAATATAAAATAATCGATATATCGAGAATCGAAACATCGAGAAGACAAGGAAATATGAATATAACAGTAATTGACAAGAATCGAAATATCGATCAGAGATCGAAAGATGGATCAAAAATCGAAGTATCGAAAAAATCGAAACGCGAGAAAACGTCGGAACGTCAAGAAAATCAAAATAAACAACAAAAATCAAAAAAACGATTAAAAATCGAAAAATTGATTATAAATCAAAAAATCGAAACATCGATTATTAATCGAAACATCGATTATTAATCGAAACATCGATTATTAATCGAAACATCGATTATTAATCGAAACATCGATTATAAATTGAAAAATTGATTATAAATCGATTACGGATCGAGAAATTGAATATAACTCGAAATATCGAGCAAAAATCGAAATATCCAAAAATAATCGAAAGATGGATCAAAAATCGAAGTATCGAAAAAATCGAAACGCAAGGAAACGTCGGAACGTCAAAAAAATCAAAATAATCAACAAAAATCGAAATATCGGTCAAAAATCAAAAATTTGATTATAAATCGAAAAATTGATTATAAATCAAAAAATTGAAACATCGAATATTAATCGAAACATCGATTATAAATTGTAAAATTGATTATGAATCGATTACGGATCGAGAAATCGATTATAACTCGAAATATCGATCAAAACTCGAAACATCCAAAAAAAATCGAAAGATGGATCAAAAATCGAAGTATCGAAAAAATCGAAACGCGAGGAAATGTCGGAACGTCGAAAAAATCAAAATAATCAACAAAAATCAAAATATCGATCAAAAATCAAAAAATCGATTATTAATCGAAACATCGATTATTAATCGAAACATCGATTATTAATTGAAAAATTGAGTATGAATCGATTACGAATCGAGAAATCGATTATAGCTCGAAATATCGATCAAAAATCGAAATATCCAAAAAAAATCGAAAGATGGATCAAAAATCGAAACGCGAGAAAACGTCGGAACGTCAAGAAAATCAAAATAATCAATAAAAATCGAAATATCGATCGAAAATCGAAATATCGATCAAAAATCAAAAAATCGATTATAAATCGAAAAATTGACTATAAATCAAAAAATCGAAACATCGATCATTAATCGAAACATCGATTATAAATTGAAAAATTGATTATGAATCGATTACGGATCGAGAAATCGATTATAACTCGAAATATCGATCAAAAATCGAAATATTCAAAAAAAATCGAAGTATCGAAAAAATCGAGCGAAGCGAGAAAACATCGGAACATCAAGAAAATCAAATCGAAAGATCGATTAAAAATCGGGTCGGGAAGTCGATTAAAAATCGAAATATCGAAAAAAACGGTAACGTAAGAAAACGTCGAAACAGAAATGGTCGAAATATCGAATAAAATCGAAATGTCGAGAAGATAGGATTCTAAGGGATTCGTGTCTGAGAAATCAGGAAAACTGTCAAGATATCGAGTTAGGAAAAATTGTGGAAAGGGTGCACAGATGTCGAAAGTTTATATTTGGAACTCGTTTCCAGATTGGTACTTTTTCTGAAGATTTTGACATTTTTCCACGAATTTCGACTTTTTCTCCAAATCTCAACATTTTTGGAAAAATTTGTTTCAACTTTTAGATTTAGATATTAACATTTGGAAAAAATGGTAATTTAACCATGGGAAGTAATATTATTTTTTTATTCGCTAACCTATTTCTTTGGCAAAATGCTGGGACCATATTGTCTTATCCAGCGTATGCCCCCCGATTTAGCACTGTCAGAACACCATTTGTCTCAATAATAACTTTTTTGTTCATATTCTCCCACGATTCGTGTAGGCTGGGAGTTTGGTGCCAAAAATTTTTCCCTTCAAGAACATAACTGAGTGTACTTCAAGATTTTTTGGCGAAGATCCTTTTGTGGTAGCTATTTCCTTTTGCTAGAACATTCTAATATGGCTTATTCCGCATTTTTGGGTAGATCGATCAATAAAACGGCACAAATGTCGAGTTGTAGTTTGTTAAAGCGAGAAAAACTGAAGCACCTTCCCCGAAATCGGGACCTCACTCCATAATTAACGTCTTGGCTGTGGTTAGGAAATAAGTCTGCCAAAAATCCTGACATTGAACTAGAGAATTTGTTAACTGGCGTGAAACGATTAATTTGATGTGTAAACGAACCAGAGGTCGGTCAATATCAAAAAGTAGCAGAAACATGGAATCATTTCCTATAGCAAATGGAATGTTTTTCCTTTTTTTCTCTTTCATTGTGTTACGCTATTTCTGTTTTATTCTCTCTTTTTATTTTCTCTTCTCTTCTCTCTTCCCTTCTCTTCCTTTTGTAATATTGTTAGTTTTTTTTAGAAACTTCGAGTTTTTTCTTATAATTTCGAATTTTTCCCAACAGTTCGAATTTTTCCCAACAGTTCGAATTTTTCCCAAAAGTTAGAATTTTTCCCAAATCAAATTTTTCTTAAATATTGAATTTTTTTCACAATTTAGAATTTTTTCCCAAAATTTGAGATGTTTTTCGGAAAAATGGACTTCTTTTGTCGATTTATCAGAATCGGAAACAATCGATCAATCGATTTTACTGCTGCGCTCTATCCCTAAGCTATACTTCAGAACTTGAATTCTGTTAAAGGTTAACCATGTTTTAATTTCTGGACGATCTCTTTAAATCACTGGTATATCTGGCGGAGTCTTTTCGGGGTCGGTTCGTCTTTGAAAACGAGAAATTTGAGGCCGCCCCCAGAGGGAAAATTCCTCGTGCCGCGATCATTGAAACGAAACCCGCGTTAATAAATTGCCGAGCATTATCGGCTAAATAAAAGCCTGGTAAATCTGCTTTTGAATGTATTTGTTTACGGGCGACCTTCCATCGCTATCTCTGGTTGGAATATTTTTTAAAAAAGGGCGAACGACGGCGGCTGCGTATCGTACTTTTTGTAATTGTTAAGGAAGATGACCTTTTGAACGTGGTCATGCAATAAGTACATTATTTTGGCGAATTAATCGTTTGTTTTCAACTTTGGTTATACACGCCTACCATTAAAAAAAGTTATGACGGAATTTATTATTAAAATTGTACAAAAAACGCTTGGCTATTAATTATGTCCGAGGAGACTATAAATTTTATTTAATATGCGACCTATGGCACTTATAAATGAATGGTTCCGTGGCAAATTTTGGCGATGAATCGGAATATTGTGTTTCTTGAAATTGCGCAAGATGTTTATGCCGAATTAATTCGCGCTACGCTAAAATAATTACCTAGCTGTATAATAAGGTCGTTTTTCTGTATAATTTTAAAATTTCACGGTCGTTTCAATTGAAAGGTTTGACCTTTACTACATAACTACAGTTTATGTATTATTTTCCTTATCCATTTTTTTTTCTGCTGTTAATTATTACTCGTACTGTTGAAAACGTCCAACTGGGCCAAATTACACCCGAGTGGCACAACATTTAATTGATTGCGAGGACCCTGCCGGCTTGCGAAATAGATGATTAAAATATACCCGACCCAACTTAACGTATGAAATGTAATGGACCCTCAAACAAACAACTAAATATATAATTACATCCGGGTTGGACCTCGTTGAGAATGTTGTTACTCTTTCAATCTAAAAATAAAACTGAATTTGTCCCTAGGATTTTTCATGGAATGTTTTCGTTGTTCTGACCTGAAACGCCCCCATGCGATTTCGAAAAACTCGCCCAAAAATTAGAGTAAACACGTATTAGACCAGCAACCAGTTTTTGGTGATCAGCAAACAACGTTAATGTATTCATCGGAAATAATTTATTAAAATATGCTGAAATATTCTTTGAAATATAATTGTGCGGTCTTTGGGCGAATTTTATCTATTAAGTTGTTGACTGAACTGGTATCAGGAAAACGATAAAAATTCGTCAAGGTTATCAAGGGACATTTTCTAGCTTTTTATTGTTTCGGATGCTGGCAGCGGCTAGAACACGCTCATTTTGCTATCAGTTATATTTTTTATCGCGAATATTTAATTCGACGGCTTTGTTATCGCTTCTATAAAAAAAAGGCAGTCGAACTCGAATTTTTCGTACGTTATCCATCTCCTCATTCTTTGAACTAGTAAATAGAAAAATATGACAATTTGTGGAATTGTTGTTACAGTTTTTTTGTCGTTTTATTTTTCTAATTATTTTTTTTAATATTTTTTATAATAATATAATATATAGTTCCTGAATATTACCATTAGATGTTTCCACGAAGTAAGTTCAAAACATCAGCTCAAAAATAAGTTGTTATATTCTCGTTACATCAGGTTTATTATTCAAAGAGAGGTCAATTTTCTGTTGTTAATTTCCGATTAACGCTACAATAATTGTTTCAAATTTCTAAATACCTTTAAGCAGTTTTTTTCTAACTATCACCTAAAAAAAACATTGGGTCCAGCTTAAAAAAAATATCCACTTAACTGAATGATTTCCTTAAGGGGGGACAATATGTAAAATTTTGGAATTTTTCGCACTTTTTTTTTAGACTTTTAATCCAACCTCGAAATTTTGGAGTTTTTCTGCAAATGTCGATCGAGTGTTTAGCTAAACTTCAGCCTGAAATGTTGGGCTTTCCAATTTTAACTTAAAATTTGTGGATTTTTTATAAATGTCGAACCTTTTCCCAAAACTTCGAATTTTTTCCTAAAATTTCGAATTCTTCCCGAAGTTTGGAATTTTTTTCCAATATTTCGATTTTTTTCCCAAATCTTTGAATTTTTTCCCAAAGATTCGAATTTTCCCCAAAATTTCGAATTTGTCCCAAAATGTTGATTTTTTTCCCACAATTTCGAATTTTTCCCAACATTTCGAATTTTTTTCCAAAATTTAGAATTTTTCTCAAAATTTCGAATCTTTCCCAAAATTTCGAATCTCCCAAAATTTCGAATATTTCCCCACAATTTCGAATTTTTTCCCAAAATGTTGAATTTTTTCCTGCAATTTCGAATTTTTTCCCGCAACTTCAAATTTTTCCCAACATTTCAAATTTTTTCTCAAAATTTCGAATTTTTTCCCAAAATTTCGAATTTTTTCCAAAATGTTGAATTTTTTTTCGAATTTTTCCCAAAATGTTGATTTTTTTCGACAATTTCGAATTTTTTCCAACATTTCGAATTTTTTCCTAAAATTTCAAATTTTTCCTAAAATTTCAAATTTTTCCCAAAATTTCAAATTTTTCTCAACATTTCGAATTTTTCTCATAATTTCGATTTTTTCTCATAATTTCGAATTTTTCCCAAAATTTCGAATTTTTCCCAAAATTTCGAATTTTTCCCAAAATTTCGAATTTTTCTCAAAATTTCGAATTTTTCCCACAATTTCGAATTTTTCACAAAATTTCGAATCTTTCCCAAAATTTTGAATGTTTTCCCAAGAGTTCGAATATTTCCCAAAAGTTCGAATTTTTCCCAAAGGTTCGAATTTTTCCCAAAAGTTCGAATTTTTCCCAAAATGTTCAATTTTTTCCTACAATTTCGAATTTTTCCTAAATTTCGAATTTTTCTAAAAATGTTGATTTTTTCCCCAAAATTTCAAATATTTCTAAAAATTTCGAATCTCCCAAAATTTCGAATGTTTTCCCAAAAGTTCGAATTTTTCCCAAAGGTTCGAATATTTCCCAAAATGTTGAATTTTTTCCTACAATTTCGAATTTTTCCTAAATTTCGAATTTTTCTCAAAATTTCGAATTTTTCCCAAAATGTTGATTTTTTCCCCAAAATTTCGAATTTTTCCCAAAATTTCAAATATTTCTAAAAATTTCGAATCTCCCAAAATTTCAAATGTTTTCCCAAAAGTTCGAATTTTTTAAAATTTCAAATTTTTCCCAAAATTTCGAATATTTCTTAAAATTTCGAATCTCCTATAATTTCAAATGTTTTCCCAAAGGATCGAATTTTTCCCAAAAGTTCAAATTTTTCCCAAAATGTCGAATTTTTCCCAAAATGATGAATTCTTTTCCAAAATATTGATTTTTACCTATAAATTCGAATTTTTCCCATAATTTCGAATCTTTCCCAAAATTTCGACTTTTTTCCTACAATTTCGAATTTTTTCCTACAATTTCGAATTTTTTCCCAAAATTTCGAATTTTTCCCAAAATTTCGAATTTTTTCCCAAAATTTCGAATTTTTCCCAAAATGAAATTAATCCAAAATGTCGAATTTTTCCTACAATTTCGAATTTTTTCCCAAAATTCCGAATTTTCCCAAAATTTCAAATTATTCCCAAAATTTCGGATTTTTCCCAAAATAACGAATTTTTCCGAAATTTTCGATTTTTTTTCCAGAATTTCGAATGTTTCCTAAAATGTTGAATTTTTTCCCAAATTTTCCAATTTTTGTTCCAAAATTTTGAATTTCACCCAAAATTTAAAATATTTTCACGAAAAATCGAATTTTTTCCGAAATTTCTATCTTACACTAAAAATTATGAAATTTTTAAGGTTTTGGGTTTTTCCTAAACCTTCGATTTTTTTTCCAAAATTTTCAATATAAACTAGAAGATTCGAATTTCTTATAAATGTCGATCAAATTTTTCGGGAAACTTCAACCGTTCGCAAAATTATGGGATTTTGCTAATTTAATTTAAAATTTTTAGTTTTTTTTTGGAAATACCGAGCTTTTTTCCTGAACTTAGAATTTTTTCCCACAATTTCGAATTTTTCCAACAATTTCAAATTTTTTCCACAATTTCGAATTTTTCCTACAATTTCGAATTTTTCGGGAATATTCGAAGTTTTGGGACAAAGTTGATATTTTGAGAAACATTCGAAATTTCGGGAAAAATTCGAAAATGTGTGAAAACTCGAAATTTCTGTAAAAATTCGAAATTTTGGGAAAAAATTCGAAATTGTGGGAAAAATTCGGAATTTTTGGAAAAATTCGAAATTTCGGGAAAAATTCGAAAATATGTGAAAACTCGAAATTTCTGTAAAAATTCGAAATTTTGGGAAAAAATTCGAAATTGTGGGAAAAATTCGGAAATTTTGGAAAAATTCGAAATTTCAGTAAAAATTCGAAATTGTGGGAAAAATTCGAAATTTCAGTAAAAATTCGAAATTGTGGGAAAAATTCGAAATTTCGGTAAAAATTCGACATTGTGGGAGAAATTCGAAATCGTGGGAAAGAATTCTAAATTCTGAAAAAAACTCGGTATTTCCAAAAAAAAACTAAAAATTTTAAATATAAATTAGAAAAATTCCATAATTTTGTTCGATTCGATTAGTAACCACTTGAAATTTCGATGTTTTCTTTCAACTTCAACAACTCTTTAAAATTAAAGTCGAATTTAGAGAAAATATTGAAATTTAATGGAATAAAATCGATAATCGAAATTTCGATATTTTCTGATTGATTCGATATCGTTTAAAATGCGTCACTTCTGTCGATTTTTGATTCTATATAAACTCGATTTTTGATTCGATATGAATCGATTTTTGATTCGATATGAATCGATTTTTGATTCGATATGATATCGATTTTTGATTCGATATGATATCGATATTTGATTCGATATGATATCGATTTTTGATTCGATATGATATCGATTTTTGATTGGATATGATATCTATTTTTGATTCGATGTGATATTGATTTTTGATTCATTTCACACACTTCCGGAATTTCGATACTTCCTAGTAAATTTCGATGTTAATAAAGTTCCTGATTCGAACAGTAAAATCGAATTGTATCGAAAATTCGAAAGTCGAAACAGAATTGACCACTGTAATTTTAATTTCTCCCTGTCGAAACATTGATAGTTTCCCCTTTGGATGGATACAATTGAAGCTTTGACCTCATCATGAAAATTTCGAAGTCAAAATCGAAACGAAATTAAAATAAAATTCCGATTTGATTCGATTTGGACTTTATATTCGATTTCGACTTACGAATTCGAATTCCGAAAGTCGGAATCGAATCGAAATTCAAAATTTCGATATTTTTCCCTTTCTTCGATTTGTCTTAAAATTTCCTCCTTTTTATCCATTTTGAGTCCACGAAATAAAAATTTTAACTTCAGGTTACCTAAATTCTATTTCGGTTCGATTTCGATTCGATTTTGCTTTACGATACGATTCAGCTTCAATTTTCAGGATTTCGATATTTTGTCGCACATTTCAATTACCATTTTCAATAGTCAAACAAAATTTACAGAATAATATCGAAATTTCGAAAATCCAGATAGAATCGAAATCAGAATTTCGATATTTTGCCCTTGCTTCGATTTTTCTTGATTTATCGTCCTTTTTATCAATTCACAGTCCACGAAACCTACATTTCAGGTTATTGGAATTCCAATTCGATTCGATCTTTATATTCGATTTCGACTTACGAATTCGTATGCCGAGCGTCCGAATCGCATCGAAATTCAAAATTTCAATATTTTCCCCTTTCTATGATTTGTCTTAAAATTTCCTCCTTTTTATCGATTTTGAGTCCGCAAAACAAAAATTTTCACTTCAGGTTACCTAAATTCTAGTTCGGTTTGATTTCGATTCGATTTTCGATTTCGACTTACGATACGTTTCAGCTTCAATTTTCGGGATTTCGATATTTTGTCGCAGATTTCAATTACCATTTTCAATAGTCGAACGAAATTTACAGAATAATATCGAAATTTCGAAAATCCAAATCGAATCGAAATTCAGAATTTCGATATTTTTCCTTTGCTTCGATTTTTCTTCATTCATCCTCCTTTTTATCGATTCTCAGTCCGCGAAACCGACATTTAAGGTTATTGGATTCCGATTCGATTGATTTGATCTTTATATTCGATTTCAACTTACGAATTCGAATTCCGAATCGAATCGAAATTCATAATGTTGATATTTTCCAGTTGATTCGCTTTTTCGTAAAATTGCCTCCTTTTCATAGATTTTGAGTCTATGAAGTCGAAATTTCGGCTTTAGGTTATCCGAATTCCGATTAAACTCGATTTCGACTATCGATTCGATTCAGCTACGATTTTCCAACTTTCCGTAATGTTCCGCAAATTTCAAGTTTTATTTCCAACAGTCAATAACATTTACAAGATACGATCGAAATTTCGAAGGTTTGAATCAAATCGAAATTCAGAATTTCGATATTTTCCGAATGATTCGATTTTTCTTAAAAACCCCCGCTTTTTAGTCGAATTTTAAATCTGCTAAACCAAAATTTTGATTTTAGGTTATCCGAATTCCGATTCGAGTCAATTTCGATTTTCGATTCTACTTCGATTCGGCTACGATTTTTGAAATTTCGATAATTCTGCACAAATTTCAATTTCTATTCCGAATTGCCAAATAAATTTACAAAATAATTATGAAATTCCGAAAATACGAATAGAATCGAAATTCAGAATTTCGATATTTTTCTGTTGATGCGATTTTTTTTAATTTTCCCCTTTTTGTAGATTTTGAGTCTACGAAGACAAAATTTTGACTTTAGGACATCCAAATCCTAATCCGATTCGATTTCGATTCATGATTCTATTTCGAATTTCAATTCGATTGATTTTCGAAATTTCCACACTTTCGCAAATTTCAATTTCTGCTTGGAATAGTCAATAAAATTGCTGGATAATATGAAAATTTCCAAAATCCTTATCGAAACGAAATTCAGAATTTTGATATTTTTCCTTTGCTTCGATTTTTCTTCATTCATTGTCCTTTTATCGATTCTCAGTTCGCGAAACCGACATTTTAGGTTATCCTCATTCCGATTCGATTCGATTTGGCATTTATATTCAATTTCGACTTACGAATTCGAATTCCGAATCGAATCGAAATTCAGAATGTTGATATTTTCCAGTTGATTCTTTCTTTCGTAAAATTGCCTCCTTTTCATGGATTTTAAGTCTATGAAGTCAAAATTTCGACTTTAGGTTATCCGAATTCTGATTAAACTCGATTTCGATTCGATTCAGCTACGATTTTTCAAATTTCAATAATGTTCCGCAGATTGTAAGTTTTATTTCGAACAATCAATAAAATTTACAAGATACGATCGAAATTTCAAAAGTTTGAATAGAATCGAAAATTAAAATATTTGGAATTTCAATTTTTTTTACCAAATTCGATTTTATTTTAAATACTGTTGTCTCTCGATATTTAGAGAAGAAACAATTCACTTTATAACTTAAGATTTTGAAAGTCTGGTGTTTTTTCGAAGTTTTCGATCGATCGATTTTTTGAAGTACAGAAATAAAATTTTACGAATCAACAGGAACCCGATTAGTGAATCAGAATCAATCTACTACAGTTCATCTGGTAGACGTGTCCAAGTGCCCTCGTAGGAGTTGTAGTTCAAAGAGGGAAGAAGAACTGATGTTCTGAATTCACCATATGTTCCTGATTTGTCGCCCCCAAATCACTTGCGTTGAAATTTAGTATTAAAGACAATGAAATGCAAAGGGACTGTTTTGTTTTATTTCTCACAAATTTTGTAAAATTAAGAAATAGCAACCATAACCGGATGGTTACTTAATCGAACTTAGGAAAATAACCAGCCAAGCAACAAGTTGATTATATTAAAATTTCGATCTTAAACAACTTAAAACTATTCACTTAAGTTATGAAATTATTCAGTAAACATAAAAAATCGTATTATCTTCAGTTTAATTTCTGATAACTCTGTGAGAAACTAGTCGATCATGTTTCGTAATTACCGGTTTGACCGATGTAGTTAAAATTCGACCCGACTTCGTTAAAACTCCCACCGAATACAAATATTTATTTAACTAGCTCGAATTTAAAATGTGATAAATTAAGTAAAAATGTTTGGTCTGCGTGTAATAATTGTGTCCTTGAATGAATTTCATTGGCCAGCGTCTAGGATAAAACGCTTGCCAATTATTAAGTGTATTATTACGTCCGTTGGCAACAAAATCTCACTTCTGTTATCAATAGATACTGATGATATACGCAATCAAGTTTGACGCTCATTGAAGGAATCTTCTTCCTCTGATGTTTTGACGCTGGTGACCTGTTTCCCTTCCGGTAATTTGCCGAACGTTCCCTAATCAGGGTAACGTTATTGTGCCACCATATCTCCTTGCGAATGTTATCTCGAAATGTTCTCTTCTTTTCTAATGAGTTATTATTTAGTAATTTTAAAAAAATCGATCGTTTATTTTTTTGTTTTCCCATTCACAAATGACATGTCAGTGTTGAGTATTGTGTCAAAGCTTTAAACGTCTTTACACGCGAGGGCACACTTGAGGCCAATTACGTCTTTCAAAATATAGCGATTGATGTCGATCTGAAACTTCCCTTTTTGGAGTTTTCAGTCTGAAGCATTTCTGCTTTCAGCGCCTGATTCGTATTCATGTTGGCACAACCTACGCTGGTTGTTTCGAGTTCGAGCTGTATTTCGCCGTTCCCATGGAGATGTTGGAGGGCGAACCCTCGCCAGCGCCACCTCTGATGCCTCGAGATTCTCCCTTCTCCAATTGATGAAAAACAAGTGAATTTTAATATCGAACGTCAACTGAAAATATTGACCTGAAACGTTAACGACACCAGAGTTGAACCATCGATGCAGGATCGATGACCAAAAAAAAGAAGTTTTTAACCTCAGCAATTGCGATTTATAACATTTAGAAACGTTTTATATTCAAATGAAACTAATTTGAATACATATTCATTCGATGCTTACCAATTAAAATTTAAATACCCCGGGAATTAATCAAATTCGAGTATGAATTTCAAATTTATCGACGACCTTGGCGAATTTATTTATTTTTTTTTACAACATTAACTGACGAAAACGATCGTAATTTTTCATTTAATTGCTTCGCAAGTACCTATCGTCTGCCCTCGTCTAATTGTGCCCCAAGGCCGTGGAAAACAGAACAAATATTTGTATGATGTATTCGATGACATTCAGCGTTTATTGATTTTGTCATTCAAAACCGGATTTTTTATCCAATTGCTATACAAAAAAAGGCGCTCGAAAATAATCGAAGTTTTAATACTTTTTTAATCGCCTCGTTTTGCTTTTCCTCTCGATTACGCTCGTCATTTATTCATGGTACAAATGAATGAGTTTTTTTCGATACAAGTTATTGAAATATTAATGATGTCGATTTGTTGTATTAAATTGTCCTGTGATAATTGACGAATAAAAAAATCACCTAATCAAATAAGCTGACGAAAATTCCTTTTTTAGAAAATTGCGTGTAAAAAAACTATTCAGGAAGGCTCATTTTAAAAATAACATCGATGTGACTTAATCTTGACATTTCCCGGACTCGAAACCCACAAATTTTAGTAAAAATCGAATCAATTGGAAAATATCAACATTCTGAATTTCGATTCGATTATTATTTTCGAAATTTTCATATCCAGCAATTTTATTAACTATTTCAAGTAAAAGGTGAAATTTGCGGTAGTGTGGAAATTTCGGAAAATGAATCGAGTCGCAATTCGAAATAGAATCATGAATCAAAATCGAATCAAAAGTCGAAATCGAATCGAATTAGGATTTGGATGTCCTAAAGTCAAAATTTCGTTTTCCCGGACTCGAAACCCGCAAATTTTACGAAAAATCGAATCAACAGGAAAATATCGAAATTCTGAATTTCGATTCGATTAGGCTTCTCGAAATTTTCACATTGTCCGGCAATTTTATTGACTATTTCAAGCAGAAATTGAAATTTGTGGAAGTATGGAAATTTCGAAAATGAATCGAATCGCAATTCGAAATGGAATCATGAATCGAAAGTCGAAATCGAATCGAATTAGGATTTGGATGTCCTAAAGTCAAACTTTTGTTCTCGCGGACTCAAATCCACAAATTTTACAAAAAATCGAATCAACAGGAAAATATCGAAATTCCGAATTTCGATTCGATTAGAATCATGAATCGAAATCATATCGAAAGTCGAAATCGAATCGAATTAGGATTCTGATGTCCTAAAGTCAAAATGTCGTTTTCCCGGACTTAAAACCCACAAATTTTAAGAAAAATCGAATCAACAGGAAAATATCGATTCGATTCGATTAGGATTTTTGAAATTTTCACATTATCCGGCAATTTTATTGACTATTCCAAGTAGAAATTGAAATTTGCGGAAGTGTGGAAATTTCAAAAATGAATCGAATCGCAATTCGAAATAGAATCATGAATCAAAATCGAATCGAAAGTCGAAATCGAATCGAATTAGGATTCGGATGTCCTAAAGTCAAAATTTCGTTTTCCCGGACTCGAAACCCACAAATTTTACGAAAAATCGAATCAACAGGAAAATATCGAAATTCTGAATTTCGATTCGATTAGGATTTTCGAAATTTTCACATTATCCGGCAATTTTATTCGACTATTCCAAGCAGAAATTGAAATTTGCGGAAGTGTGGAAATTTCAAAAATGAATCGAAACGCAATTCGAAATAGAATCATGAATCGAAATCGAATCAAATTAGGATTCGGATGTCCTAAAGTCAAAAGTTCGTTTTCCCGGACTCAAAACCTGCAAATTTTACGAAAAATCGAATCAACAGGAAAATATCGAAATTTTGAATGTCGATTCGATTAGGATTTTCGAAATTTTCACATTATCCGGCAATTTTATTCGACTATTCCAAGCAGAAATTGAAATTTGCGGAAGTGTGGAAATTTCAAAAATGAATCGAATCGCAATTCGAAATAGAATCAGAAATCGAAAACGAATCGAAAGTCGAAATCGAATCGAAAGTCGAAATCGAATCGAATAAGGATTTGAATGTCCTAAAGTCAAAATTTCGTTTCCCCTGTCTCAAAACCCACAAATTTTAAGAAAAATCGAATCAACAGGAAAATATCGATTCGATTCGATTAGGATTTTCGAAATTTTCACATTATCCGGCAATTTTATTGACTATTTCAAGCAGAAATTGAAATTTGCGGAAGTATGGAAATTTCGAAAATGAATCGAATCGCAATTCGAAATGGAATCATGAATCGAAATCGAATCGAAAGTCGAAATCGAATCGAATTAGGATTCGGATGTCCTAAAGTCAAAATTTCATTTTCCCGGACTCAAAACCCACAAATTTTACGAAAAATCGAATCAACAGGAAAATATCGAAATTCCGAATTTCGATTCGATTAGGATTTTAGAAATGTTCACATTATCCGGCAATTTTATTCTACTATTGTGTGGAAATTTCAAAAATGAATCGAATCGCAATTCGAAATAGAATCAAATCGAAATCGAATCGAAAGTCGAAATCGAATCGAATTAGGATTCGGGTGTCCTAAAGGCAAAATTTCGTTTTCCGTGACTCAAAACATACAAATTTTAAGAAAAATCGAATCAACAGGAAAATATCGAAATTCTGAATTTCGATTCAATTAGGATTTGCGAAATTTTCACATTATACAGCAATTTTATTTTATACAGCAAGTAGAAATTCAAATTTGCGGAAGTGTAGAAATTTCGAAAATGAATCGAATCGCAATTCAAAATAGACTCGTAAATCAAAATCGAATCGAAAGTAGAAATCCAGTCGAATTAGGATTCGGATGTCCAAAAGTCAAAATTCCGTTTTCGCCGGCTCGGAATCTACAAAAAGGAGGAAATTAAAAATAATTGCATCAACAGAAAAATATCGAAATTCTGAATTTCGATTCGATTCGTATTTTCGGAATTTCAGAATTATTTTGTAAATTTATTTGGCAATTCGGAATAGAAATTGAAATTTGTGCAGAAATATCGAAATTTCAAATATCGTAGCTGAATCGAAGTAGAATCGAAAATCGAAATCGATTCGAAAGTCGAAATTGACTGGAATCGGAATTCGGATAACCTAAAATCAAAATTTTGGTTTCACAGACTTAAAATTCGACAACAAAGCGGGTTTTTTTTAAGAAAAATCGAATCACTCAGAAAATATCGAAATTCTGAATTTCGATTCGATTCAAACTTTCGATCGTATCTTGTAAATTTAATTGATTGTTCGAAATAAAACTTGAAATTTGCGGAACATTATGGAAAGTTGGAAAATCGTAGCTGAATCGAATCGATACTCGAAATCGAGTTTAATCAGAATTCGGATAACCTAAAGTCGAAATTTCGACTTCATAGACTCAAAATCCATGAAAAGGAGGCAATTTTACGAAAGAACGAATCAGCTGGAAAATATGAACATTCTGAATTTCGATTCGATTCGGAATTCGAATTCGTAAGTCGAAATTGAATATAAATGCCAATTCGAATCGAATCGGAATGAGGATAACCTGAAATGTCGGTTTCGCGAACTGAGTATCGATAAAAAGGACAATGAATGAAGAAAAATCGAAGCAAAGAAAAAATATCGAAATTCTGAATTTCGATTCGATTAGGATTTTGAAAATTTTCACATTATCCAGCAATTTTATTGACTATTCCAACCAGAAATTGAAATTTGCGGAAGTGTAGAAAGTTCGAAAATGAGTCGAATCGCAATTCGAAATAAAATCATGAATCGAAATCGAATCGAATTAGGATTTGGATGCCCTAAAGTCAAAATTTCGTTTTCGTGGACTCAAAATCTACAAAATGGGGGAAATTAAAAATAATTGCATCAACAGAAAAATATCGAAATTCTGAATTTCGATTCAATTCGTATTTTCGGAATTTCAGAATTATTTTGTAAATTTATTTGGCAATTCGGAATAGAAATTGAAATTTGTGCAGAAATATCGAAATTTCAAAAATCGTAGCTGAATCGAAGTAGAATCGAAAATCGAAATCGATTCGAAAATCTAAATTGACTCGAATCGGAATTCGGATAACCTGAAATCAAAATTTTGGTTTCGCAGACATAAAATTCGACAACAAAACGGGGGTTTTTAAGAAAAATCGAATCACCCGGAAAATATCGATATTTTGAATTTCGATTCGATTCAAACCTTCGAAATTTCGATCGTATCTTGTAAATGTTATTGACTGTTCGAAATAAAACTTGAAATTTGCGGAACATTATGGAAAATTGGAAAATCGTAGCTGAATCGAATCGATAGTCGAAATCGAGTTTAATCAGAATTCGGATAACCTAAAGTCGAAATTTCGACTTCATAGACTCAAAATCCATGAAAAGGAGGCAATTTTACGAAAAAGCGAATCAACTGGAAAATATCAACATTCTGAATTTCGATTCGATTCGGAATTCGAATTCGTAAGTTGAAATCGAATATAAAGATCAAATCAATTGAATCGGAATTCCAATAACCTGAAATGTCGGTTTCGCGAACTAAGAATCGATAAAAAGGACGATGAATGAAGAAAAATCGAAGCAAAGGAAAAATTTCGAAATTCTGAATTTCGATTCGATTTGGATTTTCGAAATTTCGATATTATTCTGTAAATTTCGTTTGACTACTGAAAATGGTAATTGAAATCTGCGACAAAATATCGAAAGCCCGAAAATTGAAGCTGAAACGTATCGTAAGTCGAAATCGAAAATCGAATCGAAATCGAACCGAATTAGAATTTAGGTAACCTGAAGTCAAAATTTTTGTTTTGCGGACTCAAAATCGATAAAAAGGAGGAAATTTTAAGACAAATCAAAGAAAGGGGAAAATATTGAAATTTTGAATTTCGATTCGATTCGGACGCTCGGAATACGAATTCTTAAGTCGAAATCGAATATAAAGATCGAATCGAATCGGAATTCCAATAACCTGAAATGTAGGTTTCGTGGACTGTGAATCGATAAAAAGGACGATAAATTAAGAAAAATCGAAGCAAGGGAAAAATATCGAAATTCTGAATTTCGATTCTATCTGGATTTTCGAAATTTCAATATTATTCTGTAAATTTTGTTTGACTATTGAAAATGGTAATTGAAATGTGCGGCAAAATATCGAAATCCTGACAATTGAAGCTGAATCCTATCGTAAGTCAAAATCGAATCGAAATCGAATCGAAATAGAATTTAGGTAATCTGAAGTTAAAATTTTTATTTCGCGGACTCAAAATGGATAAAAAGGAGGAAATTTTAAGACAAATCGAAGAAAGGGAAAATATCGAAATTTTTAATTTCGATTCGATTCTATTCGGATGTTCGGAATTCGAATTCGTAAGTCGAAATCGAATATAAAGGCCACATCAAATCGAATCGGAATTCGGATAACCTGAAATGTGTGATAAAAAGGACGATAAACGAAGAAAAATCGAAGCAAGGGAAAAATATCGAAATTCTGAATTTCGATTCTATCTGGATTTTCGAAATTTCAATATTATTCTGTAAATTTTGTTTGACTATTGAAAATGGTAATTGAAATGTGCGGCAAAATATCGAAATCCTGACAATTGAAGCTGAATCCTATCGTAAGTCAAAATCGAATCGAAATCGAATCGAAATAGAATTTAGGTAATCTGAAGTTAAAATTTTTATTTCGCGGACTCAAAATGGATAAAAAGGAGGAAATTTTAAGACAAATCGAAAAAAGGGAAAAATATCGAAATTTTGAATTTCGATTCGATTCGGACTTTCGGAATTCGAATTCGTAAGTCGAAATCGAATATAAAGTCCAAATCAAATCAAATCGGAATTCTGATAACGTGAAATGTCGGTTTCGTGGACTGTGAATCGATAAAAACGACGATAAATTAAGAAAAATCGAAGCAAGGGAAAAATATCGAAATTCTGAATTTCGATTCGATCTGGATTTTCGAAATTTCGATATTATTCGGTAAATTTTGTTTGGCTATTGAAAATGGTAATTGAAATCTGCGACAAAATATCGAAATCCCGAAAATTGAAGCTGAATCGCATCTAAGTCGAAATCGAATCGAGATAGAATTTAGGCAACGTGAAGCTAAAATTTTTATTTCGCGGAGGACTCAAAATCGATAAAAAGGAGGGAATTTTAAGACAAATCGAAGAAAGGGAAAATATCGAAATTTTTAATTTCGATTCGATTCTATTCGGATGTTCGGAATTCGAATTCGTAAGTCGAAATCGAATATAAAGGCCACATCAAATCGAATCGGAATTCGGATAACCTGAAATGTGTGATAAAAAGGACGATAAACGAAGAAAAATCGAAGCAAAGGAAAAATATCGAAATTCTGAATTTCGGTCCGATCTGAATTTTCGAAATTTCGATGTTATTCTGTAAATTTTGTTTGACTATTGAAAACGGTAATTGAAATCTGCGACAAAATATCGAAATTCCGAAAATTGAAGCTGAATCGTATCTAAGTTGAAATCGAATCGAATTAGAATTTAGTTAACCTGAAGTTAAAATTTTTATTTGGCGGATTCAAAATCTATAAAAAGGAGGAACTTTTAAGATAAATCGAACAAATGGGAAAATATCGAAATTTTGAATTTCGATTCGATTCGGAATTCGAATTCGTAAGTCGAAATCGAATATAAAGGCCAAATCGAAATCGAATCGGAATTCCAATAACCTGAAAAATCGATAAAAAGGTCGATGAATTAAGAGAAATCGAAGCAAGGGAAAAATATCGAAATTCTGAATTTCGATTCGATCTGGATTTTCGAACTTTCGATATTATTCTGTAAATTCTATTTGGCTATTGAAAATGGTAATTGAAATCTGCAACAAAACATCGAAATCCCGAAAATTGAAGCTGAAACGTATCGTAAGTCGAAATCGAAAATCGAATCGAAATCGAATCGAATTAGAATTTAGGTAACCTGAAATCAAAATTTTCGTTTCGCGGACTCAAAATCGATAAAAAGGAAGAAATTTTAAGAAAAATCAAAGTAAGGGGAAAACATCGAAATTTTGAATTTCGATTCGAGTTGGACTTTCGAATTTGTCAAAACTTTATTTGGCCATTCGAAATAGAAAGCAGTTAAAATCTGCGGAAATATATCGAAATGACAATAGACAAAATTGAATCGAATGGTTATTCGAAATCGAATCGTTATTCGAAATCTAATCATTATTCGAAATCGAATCATTATTCGAAATCGAATCAAATCGGAATTCAAATAACCTAAAATCATCGGTTTCGTAGATTCAAAATCCATAAAATAGAGAAAGTTTTAAGAACAATCGAATCAACGGAAATATCGAAATTCTGAATTTCGCAATTACGTCGCTATCTTGTGATTTTTACTTGGCAATTTGAAATAGTAGATTATAATTGCAGGAAAATATCGAAATCCCTTCAGAAAGTCAAAATTGAATCAATTCGAAAGTCGACATCGAATCGAAAGTCGAAAATTCGATAGTCGACATCGAATCGAAAGTCGAAATTTCGATAGGTATGCGTGTATGAAAAAAAATTTTAATTCGTAGGATATCACCGCTTTCAAGATCTAATTGGCTAACATCGATCTGTTTCTGAAAAGAGACGAACAACAGAAGGCATCCTCCATTGTTCCGTTGGAAGCTTAGTCACGAAAAGACGCCGGTTGCGTGTTCAACAGGTTGCCTACATTGAAGCAACGAATCCAAGGTCAGGTCCGTCATGCGATTCAATGTGGCTGCGGCTACGTCAATGAATCGGCGATGGTTAAGGTCAGGTTTTTCTCCGCTCCTGCTCCTGCTGCTAATCCATCGATACGCCACGGCCTGCTACGTACACGCAACTCGATACACACGAACTTAGCCGTGATCAGATTATTCGTATCCAAACGTTTGCCGAAAATTTATCGAAAGCGAAAGCGTGGTCATGTAATGCGGACTTTACGAGCGTGTTGGAAACTGAATTTTCACCGACATTCGAACGATCAAATGTCAAGGTCGCCTCCCATATTACAACGTATTTGCGTTTAATCGGCCTAATTAGATCGAGCAATTTCATTATCGCGCGATTATTTTTCGTAAAAATCGTTCGCTAAAATTTCCTGCCGGTTTCGACCCCGACATCAACGTTGAATTATTCAAAATTGTTCCGGCTTTAGCGAGCGAATAAAATGCCAATAAACTTACCAACGTTAACCTTGTACTTTCTGTTGACATTTTAATTGCATGCACAGTCCTCGCTTTTGTCATTCTGATGTATTATTGTGATTAGCATGTTTTTTAATAGCGCGAAATTGTTCGTTTGTACAAACAGTGAATAAATTATCGGGTACCCATTCGAAATTAGCGCTAAATCGTATAAAATGAAGCGCAATGGTCCCATTAATTGATCAGAAACTCGTAAGCGGTAAATTTTAGCTTCTTCTTTCAGTACTTGAACGGTCCTGTAGATGGCGTTTCTAGAACTTACTCGTATGAAATAAAGTACAAATAAATACTATACTTAGTTATATTCCATTTCTTTTATCCCTATCCTTGGTGGTAGTGCATTCAGGGGACCTATATTGGGTATTTGAGGCTGAAGAGATCTAATAAAAATGCATTAGAGGGTTTAATATTTGTAGCTAAAACAATTTTTGATTTATTGTTTTCAACAGTTTTTGAAAAGCTTGGTTAACTATTGTAATCAGCTTCTGGCTAAAACGTAGTCGTTTTATTTTTATAAATTATCGCCTTTTTACTGGAGCTTGTCGACGCTTAAAAGATACGCCAGTACTTTGCACCAATTGTCCTCGTTAATTCTTGTAATTTTCCGAAAAAAAATTCCATAAGTGCATCGCGCTTTTTAATCATCTAATTGTGAGGATAAAGCGGCCATTTTCTCTATTATGTCGCGTGTTTTCTTCCAACGTCAGTAATTTCAAAGGGGAAGTTTATTACCTGCAATAAACTGCAAAATTGTATCCGAAAAGACGTTATTAAAATTATAAAAGGGCAATTAACCTAATGGAGGAGGGTGGCGCTTTTATAATTTTTATGGAGCAAACAAATTATTTTTAGCTCACTCGCTGTTGATGACATGTTCGTAACCAGATCTATGCGGCATTTATATTTGTAATTACAGTTTTGATATCCAATTTTAAGTTTTTCGTTGTAATTAAGGGTTGCATCTAACAAACGAAACAGTATTCGTTCAACATTCAAAATGCGAAGGGAAATGAATGCGAGGTGGAAATTTATACATAATTTGTCAAGCGTGCTAAAAAGGGAAACATCCGACCCGCCCGCGCCCGCAAGCAAATTGAGAATGCGTAGTTTGAAGGGGTGGATATCGAATATCGACTGTATGTATCTCCAAGGTAATGTGTCACTGGATCACCGGATTCAGATGCCGTAAAATACAGAATTATTGCCACTGACGTCGACTGCAATTTTACGCATTTTCTTCCTCTCGTCTCGAGTCCTGACAATCACAAAACGAATTATCGATCAAACGACTTCGATATTCGGTGTATCAAATTGATCTAAATTTCGATGATCGTACCTTAAAATTTCGATTACCGTACTCTCTGAAGATGATAGCTTGGCTGTCGAAACGCGTTGTTGTGTTTTTCAATATTTCTCGTTTTCAGGGAACAAGTTTTTTATTTCAATTTTTACCGTACTTTTTAATTCGATTTGCGACAATTTGAAGTTTCGATTTTTGCTATTTTGAAACATTAATTTTTGGAATGTCGGTTTTCCCAGTTACGGTTATTTTTCAGTTGTCATAATTTCGATGCGATTTTCGTAATTTCGAATTTTCAGTTTTTTATATTTTCGATTTTCCAATTTTCGAAATTTACAAATTTTTCATCGCGACTCGAATTTCGGTACAACGAATTTTCAAAAATTTTTATTTTCAGGATTTTGAATTATCGATTTTCATATTTTCGGCTTTCTTTTTGAGTTTTCATTGTTCAAATTTTATGTTATCCGTATTCCGTATATCGAATTTTCGATTTATCAATTTTTTAAACTTTTAAAACTTTCGATTTCCATAATTTTAACTAAATTTTTGGAATTTCTATTTTTCCAAATTTGATTATTCAGTTATCGAATTTTCAGTTTTCAGAATTTTGATTCGATTCGTGGAACTTCTAATTTTCTGTTTTTTTGGATTTCAAGCGTCTATTTTTCAAAATCTTCGGAACAATGAATTTTCAGAAATTTTCATTTTCGGAATTTTGAATTATCGATTTTCATATTTTCGACTTGGCTTTCCTATTTTACATTTTCTAAATTTCAGATTTTCCGTATTCCGTATATCGAATTTTCGATTTTTTAAATTTTAAACTCGCTTTTCATAATTTTGATAAAATTTTCATATTATCGATTTTCCAGTTTTTTATATTTTGACATTTCGAATTTTCGATTTTTTTAAATTTTGATTACAGTTTTTGGAATTTCCATATTCCCAAATTACATTTTTCGATTATGGATTTTTGTATTATCGATTTTTCTTTGTTGTGGATTTTTTGATTATTAATTTTTCGATTATCGATTTATCGATTTTTCGATTATCGATTTTTCGATTATCGATTTTTAGATTGTGGATTTTTCGATTGTCGATTTTTCGATTATCGATTTTTCGATTGTGGATTTTTTGATTAACGATTTATCGATCTTCAATTTTTTTTGTGATCGAATTGCAGATTGACGATTTTTGATTAACGATTTTTCGATTATTTATTCACCGATTTTCCATTTACGATTTATATAAATTATCGATTTTTTGATTTTCGATTAACGAATATTGATATTTTGATTGTCGATTTTTCCATTAAGGATTGTTCCATTATTGGTTTACCGATTATCGATTTTTCGATTATGAATTTTTCGATTAACGATTTACGAATTATCGATTTTTTGATGATCGGATTTTCAATTGACGATTTTTGATAATTGGTTTTTCGAATATGGATTTTTCGATTATCGATTTTTCGATTATTTATTTACCGATTTTCCATTTGCGATTTATCCATTATGGATTTTATTATTATCGATTTTTCGATTATTAATTTTTTCATTCTCGATTATTGATATTTTGTTTATCGATTTTTTCATTAGGGATTTTTCGATTATTGATTTACCGATTGTCGATTTTTTGATTATGAATTTTTCGATTAACGATTTGTGGATTATTATGGATTATGGATTATTCACCGATTTTCCATTTGCGATTTATCAATTATCAATTTTTTGATTCTTGATTATTGATATTTTGTTTATCGATTTTTCCATTAGGGATTTTTCGATTATTTATTTACCGATTGTCGATTTTTCGATTAACGATTTATGGATTATCGATTTTTTTGATGATCGGATTTTAGATTGACGATTTTTGACAACCGATTTTTTGAATATGGATTTTTCGATTATCGACTTTTTGATTATTCATTTACCGATTTTCCATTTGCGATTTATCTATTATCGATTTTTCGATTGTTAAATTTTCGATTCTCGATTATTGATATTTTGTTTATCGATTTTTTCATTAAGAACTTTCCGATTATTGATTTACCGATTAACGATTTTTTCATTATGAAATTTTCGAAAAACGATTTTTCATTATCGATTTTTCGATTAACAATTTATCGATTCTCGATTATTGATATTTTGATTGTCGATTTTTCCATGACGGATTTTTTGATTATTGATTTATTGATTATCGATTTTTCGATTCATAATTTATCGAATTTTTGATTATCGATTTTTCCATGATGGATTTTTCGATTATTGTTATTTTGATTTTCGATTCTTCGATACTCGTTTTTTTTGATTGTAGATTTTTCGAAAATGGATTTCTCGATTATTGATTTACCCATTATGGATTTGCCGATTATCGATTTTTCGATTAACGGTTCTTCGATTATCAATTTTTTCATTATTAATTTTTCGAAAAGCGATTTCTTTATTATCGATTTTTCGATTAACAATTTTTCTATTCTCGATTATTGATATTTTGATTGTCGATTTTTCTATGACGGACTTTTCGATTATTGATTTACTGATTATCGATATTTTGTTCACGATTTATCTATTATCGAATTTTCGATTATCGATTTTTCCATGATGGATTTTTCGATTATTGTTATTTTGGTTTTCGATTTTACCATTTTCGATACTCGTTTTTTTGATTATCGATTTTTCGAAAAAGGATTTTACTATTATTGATTTATCGATTTTTCGATTAACAATTTTTCGATCCTCGATTATTGATATTTTGATTGTCAATTTTTCCATGACGGATTTTTAGATTATTGATTTAATGATTATCGATTTTTCGATTCACGATTTATCGATTCTCGATTTTTCGATACTCGTATTTTTGATTATAGATTTTTCGAAAATGGATTTTTCGATTATTGATTTACCGATTATGGATTTTTCGATTAACGATTTCTCGATTAACGATTTTTCGATTAACAATTTTTCAATGATTGATATTTTGATTGTCGATTTTTCCATGACGAATTTTTCGATTATTGATTTACTGACTATCGATTTTTCGTTCACGATTTATCGAATTTTCGATTATCGATTTTTCCATGATGGATTTTTCAATTATTGTTTTAATTTTCGATTTTTCCATTTTCTCGATTTTTCGATACTCGTTTTTTTGATTGTCGATTTTTCGAAAATGGATTTTTCGATTATTGATTTACCGATTATCGATTTTTCGATTATGGATTTTTTCATTATAAATTTTTCGAAAAACTTTTCATAATCGATTTTTCGTTTAACAATTTTTCGATTCTCGATTATTAATATTTTGATTGTCGATTTTTCCATGACGGATTTTTAGATTATTGATTTACTGATTATCGATTTTTCGATTCACGATTTATCGATTATTCCATGATGGATTTTTCTCTTATTGTTATTTTGATTCTTGATTTTTCAATATTCAATTTTTTGATTATCGATTTTGCGATTCTCGAAATTTCATTCCAGACATTCCAGAGACAACTTCGCATTTTGTAATTGAAATTTCGATTTTCGTAATTCAGATTTTCGACCTTCGTAATTTCGCAATGATTTTTTCGAATCTACAAATTTCACCCTTTGGATTATCTGAATTTTCATTCTATTTTCGGCAATTCTATTCGATTTTTAGATTTTCGAATTTTCAATTTTTTACATTTCGATTTATATTAATAAATCAATTTATGGAAATCGAAATTAGGAAAATGGAAATTCCAATAATTATGTTGGAATTTCCATTTTCCTAATTTCGATTTTCGGATTATCGATTTATGAATTTTCGATGTTCATAATTTCGATTCAATTCTAGGAATTTCGAATTCTCAATTTCTTGAATTTCAAATTTTTAATTTTCAAAATATCAGTTCAGTTTCGATTTTTCGGAATTATCTTTGTTTCTCTTCGCTTCATTTACATTTTTGATTCCCGGAATGTAAATTTCCCATTTTCCTAATTTCATATCCCAATTTTCACAAGTTTCGATATTGTTTCGAATTCCGGAATTTTGAATCTCAGATTTTTAATTTTTGTAATTCAAATTTTCGATTTTCATAAATCGAATTTTCAATTTTCTAATTTAAATTTTTGACCTTCCTAGTCGAATTTTTGACTTTCATAATTCGAATTTTCTACTTTCGTAATTTCGAATTTTGCGATTTATATTCGATTTAAGGAAATTCCAATTTTTGATTTCTTCCAGAATTTCGATGTTTTAATTTTTTTTCGGACAAATTTTCGGAAGCTAGATTTCTGAAATTTTCATTTTTCGTAATTTCGATTCGATTTTCGAATTTTCAAATTCCCAGTGCTTGTCATTTTTCGGTTTACTTTATTTCAATTCGTTTCGCGCAATTTTCGTTTTTCGAAATTCGATTTTTCCAATTTTCGATTTCCATAATTTCACTTCCCTTTTCGAAATTTAAAATGTTCGATTTTTCGAGAGTTTCGATATTCTAATTTTTTTTTCGGACAAATTTTCGCAAGTTCGATTTCTGGAATTTTCATTTTTCGTAATTTCGAATCGATTTTCGAATTTTCAAATTCCCAGTGTTTGTCAATTTTCGGTTTACTTTATTTCAATTCGTTTTGCGCAATTTTTTTTTTCGAAATTCGATTTTTCCATTTTTCGATTTCCATAATTTCACTTCCCTTTTCGAAATTTGAAATTTTCGATTTTTCAAGTTTGAAATGTTCAATTTAGAGATTTCGATTTTCGGAATATTGTTTCGATTTCCGAATTTCGAATTGTCGGCTCGCGAAATTCCAATTTTCGACTTTTGTAATTCGAATTTTCGACTTTTGTAATTCGAATTTTCGAATTTCATAATTCGAATTTTCGACTTTCGTAATCAATTTTTTGGCCTCCCTAATTCGAATTTTCAACTTTCGTAATTCGAATTATCGATTTTTGTGATTTCACATCGATTTAAGGAAATACGACATTTTAATTTCTTCCAGAATTTCGATATTTTAATTCTTTTTCAAATCAAATTTTCGGAAGTAACATCGATTCGATTTTCGATTTCCATAATTTCGCTTCCGTTTTTTTCAATTTTTTAAGTTTGAAATTTACAATTTTGAAATTACGACATTTCAATTCTCAGAATTTTGATTCGATTTCAAAATTTCAAATTTTCGACCTTCGTAATTCGAATTTTCGATTTTCGTAATCGAATTTTCGACTTCCATGATTCGAATTTTTAACTTTCCTTATTCGAATTATCGATTTTCGTGATTTCGATTTGATTTCCGGAAATCCGAATTTTTGATTTTTTCAAGATTAACTTTTTTTCGAATTAAATTTTCGTAAGTTTGATTTCCCGAATCTTCAGCTTTCGTAATTTGTGTATTTGTGTAATTTTCTTTTTTCGACATTCGCTTTTTCTAATTTTCGATTTTCATAATTTCACGTTTTTTGGAATTTCAGATTTTCGATTTGCCAAGCTTGAAATTTTCTTATTTGAAATTTCGATTTGCAAAATTTTGATTCGATTTCCAATTTGATGACGAATTTTTTCTCTTCTTCTATTCTTCTTTAATGAGGAAAACGCATTAGCCCCTAATTTCTTTCGTGCGTCGTATTAAAATTTATTTCAAGTTCAAGAAGTATCAGATATCAGTACATTTCCCAACTGTACTCATCACTGTTTCCACAAGGGAATTCTAGAATGCTTCTAATTAGTTTAATAATAAATATCGAAATTTTTCGTTCCGAGATAATATCTGTTGACTGTTGTCGAGCATCAAGAGCGATGTGACAACGTCGCTTTATTAATAGAATTATCTGCTTCAAGGCGAAACCTAATTTTAGACCTGATATAAAACCTAAACGCTCTTATTGTAATAATAACATTTAGCGGGATAATTAAGACAAAATACTTGCATTTCCTCGGCTAATTTTCATCCGTTTGGCCGCGCAGCAGTTTCCGCCCCCTCGGTTTTTTAATTAAAGCGACACGTTCCGAGAGAAGGCAAAATTGACTTTCCCAGGGTCGCGTTTGCGGATTCAATTAAAAAGAAAGAAAGGTCGTAAATAATAACCTAGCTTAACGTACTGTGCCTTATCCGCGACGATGACTCGGAAAATCGTTATGGCGACGGTCTTATCTTGCGTTGCAAGGACGCCTCTAATCTGATGCCGGACAAAAAATCAGCAGACAATACAAGCTGATCTAAATGCATATTTGTTTATTTGGTGGTTGTATTGATAAGCCATAAGCGTCTTTTAATGTATTTTGTTTTTCCACTGTAGTTTTATCGCAATACTTTGGAAGTTGTACCTAATTGATTGAATATGATACAGATTTGAACTGACCAGACGCTTCGTGCTTGAAATTAAGTAGGATATTGTTTTGCTTTCGGTTAAAATCGATCATTTTAATATTCACCGATGCTTTTGGTGGTTAAAATTTCCATGAAAAACTAATGCTCATTAGTAATATTTTCTTTTTTCACTACATTCTTGTCTTTATATGATACATTTTTCCTAGTTGTACTGGTCAATAGTCATTTGGTGGTCAAAATTCTTGATTAATTATCATTTGGTGATAAAAATGTCACTGAAAAAGGAAACTTCATCAGTAATGTTTTTTTTCTACTTTCATCTTGTCTTCATGTGATGAGTTTTTCCAAATTGCACTGGTTAATGTTCCTTTGGTGGTCAAAATTTCAATGAAAAACCAAAGTTCATCAGTAACAGTGTCTTTTTCCACTAGAATCTTGTCTTCATATGTTACGTCTTTCTAAGCTGTTGTGGTTAATAATCATTTGGTGGTCAAAATTTTTGGTTAATTATCATTTGGTGGTCAAAATTTCAATGAAAACTGGACGTTCATCAGCAATATTTTCTTTTTCCACTACAATCTTGTCTTCATATGATACAGTTTTCCAAGCTGTACTGGTTAATAATCATTTGGTGGTCAAAATTTTTGATTAATTATCATTTGGTGGTCAAAATTTCAATGAAAAAGGAAACTTCATCAGTAAGGTTTTCTTTTTCCACTTTTATATTGTCTTCATGTGATACGTTTTTACAAGCTTGACTGGTTAATGTTCTTTTGGTGATTAAAATTTCAATGAAAAACCAAAGTTCATCAGTAACAGTTTCTTTTTCCACTAGAATCTTGTCTTCATATGATACGTTTTTCCAAGCTGTTGTGGTTAATAATCATTTGGTGGTCAAAATTTTTGGTTAATTATCATTTGGTGGTCAAAATTTCAATGAAAACTGGACGTTCATCAACAATATTTTCTTTTTCCACCACAATCTTGTCTTCATGTGATACTGTTTTTCAAGCTGTACTGGTTAATAATCGTTTGGTGGTCAAAATTTTTGATTAATTATCATTTGGTGGTAAAAATTTCAATGAAAAAGGAAACTTCATCAGTAATGTTTTCTTTTTCTACTTTCATCTTGTCTTCATGTGATGAGTTTTTCCAAATTGCACTGGTTAATGTTCCTTTGGTGGTCAAAATTTCAATGAGAAACCAAAGTTCATCAGTAACAGTTTCTTTTTCCGCTAGAATCTTGTCTTCATATGATACGTTTTTCCAAGCTGTTGTAGTTAATAATCATTTGGTGGTCAACATTTTTGGTTAATTATCATTTGGTGGTCAAAATTTTAGTGAAAACTGGACGTTCATCAACAATATTTTCTTTTTCCACTACAATCTTGTCTTCATATGATAAGTTTTTCCAAGCTGTTGTGGTTAATAATCATTTGGTGGTCAAAATTTTTGGTTAATTATCATTTGGTGGTCAAAATTTCAATGAAAACTGGACGTTCATCAGCAATATTTTCTTTTTCCACTACAATCTTGTCTTCATATGATACTGTTTTCCAAGCTGTACTGGTTAATAATCATTTGGTGGTCAAAATTTTTGATTAATTATCATTTGGTGGTAAAAATGTCACTGAAAAAGGAAACTTCATCAGTAATGTTTTCTTTTTCTACTTTCATCTTGTCTTCATGTGATGAGTTTTTCCAAATTGGACTGGTTAATGTTCCTTTGGTGGTCAAAATTTCAATGAAAAACCAAAGTTCATCAGTAACAGTTTCTTTTTCCACTAGAATCTTGTCTTCATATGATACGTTTTTCCAAGCTGTTGTGGTTAATAATCATTTGGTGGTCAAAATTTTTGGTTAATTATCATTTGGTGGTCAAAATTTCAGTGAAAACTGGACGTTCATCAACAATATTTTCTTTTTCCACTACAATCTTGTCTTCATATGATACGTTTTTCCAAGCTGTTGTGGTTAATAATCATTTGGTGGTCAAAATTTTTGGTTAATTATCATTTGGTGGTCAAAATTTCAGTGAAAACTGGACGTTCATCAACAATATTTTCTTTTTCCACCACAATCTTGTCTTCATGTGATACTGTTTTTCAAGCTGTACTGGTTAATAATCGTTTGGTGGTCAAAATTTTTGATTAATTATCATTTGGTGGTAAAAATGTCAATCAAAAAGGAAACTTCATCAGTAATGTTTTCTTTTTCCACTTTTATATTGTCTTCATGTGATGAGTTATTCCAAATTGGACTGGTTAATGTTCCTTTGGTGGTCAAAATTTCAATGAAAAACCAAAGTTCATCAGTAACAGTTTCTTTTTCCACTAGAATCTTGTCTTCATATGATACGTTTTTCTAAGCTGTTGTGGTTAATAATCATTTGGTGGTCAAAATTTTTGGCTAATTATCATTTGGTGGTCAAAATTTCAATGAAAAAGGAAACGTTATCAGTACTAGTTTCTTTTTCCACTTTCATCTTGCCTTCATGTGATACATTTTTCCTAGTTGAACTAGTTAATAATCATTTGGTGGTCAAAATTTTTGGTTAATTATCATTTGGTGGTCAAAATTTCAATAAAAACTGGACGTACATCAGGAATATTTTCTTTTTCCACTACAATCTTGTCTTCATATGATACAGTTTTCCAAGCTGTACTGGTTAATAATCATTTGATGGTCAAAATTTTTGATTAATTATCATTTGGTGGTAAAAATTTCAATGAAAAAGGAAACTTCATCAGTAATGTTTTCTTTTTCCACTTTCATCTTGTCTTCATGTGATGAGTTTTTCCAAATTGGACTGGTTAATGTTCCTTTGGTGGTCAACATTTTAATGAAAAACCAAAGTTCATCAGTAATAGTTTCTTTTTCCACTAGAATCTTGTCTTCATATGATACGTTTTTCCAAGCTGTTGTGGTTAATAATCATTTGGTGGTCAAAATTTTTGGCTAATTATCATTTGGTGGTCAAAATTTCAATGAAAAAGGAAACTTTATCAGTACTAGTTTCTTTTTCCACTTTCATCTTGTCTTCATGTGATACATTTTTCCTAGTTGAACTCGTTAATAATCATTTGGTGGTCAAAATTTTTGGTTAATTATCATTTGGTGGTGAAAATTTCAATGAAAACTGGACGTTCATCAGCAATATTTTCTTTTTCCACTACAATCTTGTCTTCATATGATACAGTTTTCCAAGCTGCACTAGGTAATTATCATTTGGTGGTCAAAATTTTTGATTAATTATCATTTGGTGGTAAAAACGTCAATGAAAAAGGAAACTTCATCAGTAATGTTTTCTTTTTCCACTTTCATCGTGCCTTTATGTGATGAGTTTTTCGAAATTGGACTGGTTAATGTTCCTTTGGTGGTCAAAATTTCAATAACAAACGAAAGTTCATCAGTAATATTTTATTTTTCCACCACAATTTTGTCTTCATGTGGTACACATTTCTAAGCTGCACCTCGGTAATTTGGCGATCAAAGTATCAATTAGTCGACAAAAAATATTGTGAGGCGCGTTATACAATATCTGCCCAAAGCGCTGCCAAGATTTAATTCGCAACTGTCCGCTTGTTAATAGATAAGTGCCAATGTACTTATCATTCAGCACTGGTGTGGACATTCTGATATCAATCATTTTATCCTGAAACGACCTTGGGGACTGTTAATTCTTAAACAGTTCATTAACTTTAAGATACAATATTTAATTGTTTTAGTCTAATAACGCTCGATGGAATGAAGATCAAATTTTTGTACTGTAGTCGGTCGCGTCGCTAAAGAATTTCCAATTTAATCAACTTAATGATTCTATTATGATTATTGTTAAAGATGCGAGTAATTGAATTTGGTGTGTAAGGGGGTCTACATCGAGTACTCCATTATGATGTTCTAGCGCTAATTTCGTCATTTTCTTTCCAGCAACAGCAGAGAGATGAGGAACAGGGCCGAGAAAATGCGAAGGGACAAATTGAACTCCTTCATCGGGGAGCTCGCCACGCTTGTGCCGATGATTGCCAGAAGTTCGAAGAGAATGGACAAAACCAGCATCCTTCGACTCACAGCCACACACCTGAGAATATACCAAAGTAAGCGTGCTAACCATCACCAAACAAAATTAAAATGTTGGATTTTGGACATACCCGAACCCAAACCATCGCCAGCTGACGTATTTAATCATTTTGAACTCGAAATTTCGGCAATATGGTCAAAAAAACTTGGAGATCATATAAAAAACTCAGAATTTTATCCCAATTTATTAAAAATGTATTTTCTGTATCGTCTACAGTTCTTAGTTGATCAATGGGGAAACGGATCAAGGGGATCTATCAACGCCACTGAAAGAATACCAGATCAAAAAAAAATCATAGAAAACATTCATTCTTTGGTGTTTTAATGTTGTTTTGATTCATCGCGCTAAAAATGTATCTAGGGAATTTTACTTGTATTACAATATTTATTCAACTGATTGTTTTTGTGTGGAACACACCGCGATAAGATTCAGACATTGTAAAAACAAAATCTACATAAATATTTAATAATGTTTACAACCGAACATAAATCTATTACGTCACCTTCGCCGTTTTAAAAAGTTTTGAATTCGTTTCGCCTTGAGAGAAGTTTAATTAGCATTCTGCAATCGCACTCTTGTGTATCATCTGTTGCTGACTATATTACAGTCGATTTATTTGACCAAACTTCGTTTAAATTGCAACAGTTTTTTGTTAACCCCTAAGAGGGTTAAATATTCTATTAAATTTTGTATAGAAATTCACCATTTTTGAATTTAGAGATATGTGAATCGAATTGTTTAATTTCTTTTTTTAGAGCAGCTTATTCTTAATTCATAAATAGAAACGTTTTTGAAAATTCAACCCCTAGACTAGTGAAATAAGGGATCAAAATTGTATGGAAAGTGGGTCATTTCTCAAACTAGAAACACTGCTCGAGAAAAATCTGATGCCGATTGATAAAAAATCTCACGTCCGGCTTTTACATGACGCAGTTTTTTAAAGTCGTCTTTATTTCCGAAATTTTTGAAAAAAAAAGGCGTGACTATGGGTTTATTTTTCGAAACTTTCCCAAATTTCGATTTTTGTAATTCACTTTTAAAACTTGGACTTTAATTTCGAAATTTCGACTTTGATTTCATTTGTTCTCGCCGTTTTGAGCGGTTCTACTTTCTTCGTAATTCCCACCAACAGTTCAGTTTTAAATTACCTTCTGAAACTCTGCGAATTCAAATTTTTTTAGAAGTTTGGATTTTTCCCCAAATATTAAGTAATATTTTTAACATTGCAGCTTAAACCGAAAATGTTGCTTTCTTCAAGACATTTCAAGGTCACGTTTTTAAAACTTCGAGTTTAATCTCTAAATGCCGGTTTTATTGTCAAAATTGACAAAAACGTTTTCTTTTAGAGTTTTTTTTTTGGAAATATGATTTTAATCTCGACACTTTGACTTGTTTCGCGTAATTTAAGAGACCAAACACGAAATTCATTCTTTCTGAAAATGTTTTTGTTTAAACTGAAAATTTCTTTAGGCACGTTAGGCAATTTTTTTTATTTCGTCTTTGATAGACAACTTTTGGAATTAAACTCGAAATTTTTAATTTTTTCATCCAACTTTTCAACTCGGAGTTACGAATTTTGGGAAAAAGTTTACTGTGTGAAAAATAATAATAATTAAAAGTAGTGAGCGAAGAATAATAATAAAAACAGTGACTATAACAAATAATTAATAATCCACTTTAATTTGCAGCACTGCTCAACAGCAAGGGTAGGCCTCACATGGACGTCCCCAAGAAAGTCGACCAATTCGTCCTCGAGCAGCTCCTCTGCGACCAATTAGGAGGATTTCTACTCATTATCACTCCCGCGGGCAAAATAATCTTCGTCTCTCACACCGTCGAGAATCTACTGGGGTACCTGCAAACGGATCTGATGGGGCAATCCATATACAACGTAGCCTCACCCGAAGACCACGAACGTCTGAGGACTTTCATCAATTCGGAAGGCGTCATGGATATGGACTGGAAGAAGTACTTTAATATCAGACTCAAGAGATCGGGACCTAGGACGGAGGCCCCGGTTTATGAACCCGTTAGAATTATGGGGGTCCATAGACCGTTCGCTGATTATAACCAGAACGAAAGCCCCAACACGTCATCGAGCAGAGAGCTGGTAGAAGCCTCGAGTAGCATGAAGAATGACGTAAGATTTTTATACATCATTTTACTTTTTAACCTCATTTCGTTCAAGGTTGACTGAGCTGAATCTCGATTCCAAGATTTGTAAAAACTCTGAAGATAACGAAGAATTTTTTATTACATAATCCAAATTTTGTATGGAACTTATTTTTCCAGATTTGATTCGTTTGGAATTTCATTGCAAAATTTCGATTTTAATTTTAAGAATTCAAATTGAACCCACTTTTTTAAAACAAATTTTGAGCTTTTTTTTTATTTCGACATTTTCCTTTGACCTTTTTTTTTGTTGAAGTTTGTTTGCTCGAAATTGGTTAAACCAAATGAAGATTAACCAGTTTAGCTTGGAAAATGTATCTTCTGAAGATAAGATTGTAGTGGAAAAAGAAAATATTACTGATGAAGTTTAGTTTTTTATCAAAATTTTGACCACCAAATGATTATTAACCAGAAATGTTGACCACCAAATGATTATTAACCAGTACAGCTTGGAAAAATGTATCATATCAAGACGAGGTTATAGTGGAAAAAGAAAATATTACTGATGAACTTTCCTTTTTCATTAAAATTTTGACAACCAAATGATTATTAACCAGAAATTTTGAGCAGTAAATGATTATTAAGCAGTACAGCTAGAAACATGTAGCATATGAAGACAAGGTTATAGTGGAAAAAGAAGCTAATACTGATGAACTTTGGGTTTTCATTGAAATTTTGACCACCAAATGATTATTAGCCAAAAATTTTGGACACCAAATGGTTATTAAGCAGTACAGCTAGAAACATGTGTCATATGAAGACAAGGTTATAGTGGAAAAAGAAACTAATACTGATGAACTTTGGGGTTTCATTGAAATTTTGACCACCAAATGATTATTAACCAGTACAGCTTGGAACACTGTACTATATGAAGACAAGATTGTAGTGGAAAAAGAAACTGTTACTGATAAACTTTGGGTATTCATTGAAATTTTGACCACCAAATGCTTATTAGCCAAAAATTTTGACCACCAAATGATTATTAACCAGTACAACTTGGAAAACTGCACCATATGAAGACAGGATTGTAATGGAAACAGAGACTAGTACTGATGAACTTTGGGTTTTCATTGAAATTTTGACCACCAACTAATTATTGGCCAAAAATTTTGACCACCAAATAATTATTAATCAGTACAGCTTGGAAAACTCTACCATATGAAGACAAGGTTGTAATGGAAAAAGAAACTATTACTGATGAACTTTCGCTTTTCCTTGAAATTTTGACCACCAAATGATTATTAGCCAGAAATTTTGACCACCAAATGATTATTAACCAGTACAGCTTGGAACACTGTATCATATGAAGACAAGATTGTAGTGGAAAAAGATAATATTACTGATGAACTTTGGATATTCATTGAAATTTTGACCACCAACTGATTATTAGTCAAAAATTTTGACCACTACATGATTATTAACCACTACAGCTTAGAAAACTCTACCATATGAAGACAAGGTTGTAATGGAAAAAGAAACTATTACTGATGAGCTTTCGGTTTTCCGTGAAATTTTGACCACCAAATGATTATTAGCCAGTATAGCTTGGAACACTGTATCATATGAAGACAAGATTGTAGTGGAAAAAGAAACTATTACTGATGAACTTTGGGTTTTCATTGAAATTTTGACCACCAACTGATTATTAGCCAAAAATTTTGACCACCAAATGGTTATTCATCAGTTTGCAAAATGTATCGGATGAAGAGAAGATTGTTGTGGAAAAAGAAACTAATACTGATGAACTTTCATTTTTCATTGAAATGTTTACCACCAAATGATTATTAAGCAGTACAGCTAGAAACACGTGTCATATGAAGACAAGGTTATTGTGGAAAAAGAAACCATTACTGATGAACTTTTACTTTTCATTGAAATTTTGACCACCAAATGATTATTAAGCAGTACAGCTAGAAGCACGTGTCATATGAAGACAATATTACAGTGTAAAAAGAAACTAATACTGATGAACTATGGGTTTTCATTGAAATTTTGACCACCAACTGATTATTAGCCCAAAATTTTGACCACCAAATGATGATTAAGTAGTGCAGCTTGGGAAAATATACCATATGAAGACAACATTATTGTGGAAAAAGAAAATATTACTGATGAACTTTCGTTTTTCACTGAAATGTTGACCACCAAACGATTATTGACCAATTCAATTTCCAAAATGTATCGTATGAAGACAAGATTGTTGTGGAAAAAGAAACTAATACTGATGAACTTTCATTTTTCATTCATCCACTTCAAATTGAACTCATTTTATTTTAACAAATTCTCGAGCATTTTTTTTTCTAATTTTGACATTTGACTACGTTTGTTGACTTTGACCTTTTTTTTTTTTGTTGACGTTTTAACTTCTCGAAATTTTGGAATAGGAGAACGCTGTCGCGTCATCCGTCCCCAAACCAATTAATGTTCCTCGGGTGTAACGAAACGCGTAAATTGAAAAGAATCTGGAGAACAACCAATTTCGCGACACAAAGCACACCTGAATGAAACCTCCCAAATGCAACCTTGAACTGACTTGATTTTTTGTCATCGCACGCTATTATTACTTTGAACAAAATAACGTATTTGGCGTATCGATTACCCTCCAAGTAAACACCTGAAAGCTCGCATTATTAATAATTAATTCGACCCTGACTCTTGGTTTATTGATTTTATCATTACCTACAGATACTGGTCTTTTTCGTCCGAGTGTACCGACCGGAGCCTCTCTCGGAGAAACTCCTGGAAGCATCCAAGGAAGAATACGTGACGAGACACCTCATCGACGGCCGTATCATCAACTGCGACCACAGGATATCGCTGATAGCCGGGTATATGACGGACGAAGTTTCAGGACTTTCTGCTTTTAATTTTATGCACAGGGAGGACGTCCGGTGGGTCATGATAGCTTTACGTCAAAGTAATACTTTGATTTAACGATTTAGAAAGGTGATTGATTGGGTAATTTTTTAGTGTATGATAGAGGGGAGACCAAGGGGTCTTCCTGCTATAGATTGATGTCCAGAAATGGCCAATTCATCTATTTGAGGACGTTCGGGTTCTTGGAAGTCGACGACCAAGGCACAGTGGAGAGTTTCGTTTGCATCAACACGCTGGTGACGGAACGGGAGGGTAATCAGTTGATTTTCGAAATGAAAAAGCGATATTCAGCGTTGATTTCGCCACAATCTAGTCCGGTACGTATTCAGGTTATATGAAAGTGTGTTTGTCGGCTTTCACGGCTCAACTGAAGCGATTTTGACTCAAATTGATATAAACGTAGCTTACGTGGGGCGCGATCTTTAATGAGATATGTTTTATCCCGAATTACTGCTCCAAATACCCCCAACGTGATATATTCAGGAAAAAAATAACCTTGAACAAAACATCATTCTTTAGTCTGCACGAACTCTTTTAATTCTTTTAGTTCTCAGGCTCTATGTAGAATAATTTTATCCAGAACTTTGTTCAACAGCAATTCCCCTAGTTTAGCGAGTTCTATTCTCAGAAATGTTCAAACAATTCCTTTCAGATTCCCAATCCGTACATAACCAACAGCAATTCGTCGGCGGCGTCGGTAGAAGATCCCGAAGAGATCGAAGCCGCCGTGGTGCACCTGATCACGAATCTGCCTTCGCCCGGGTCAGACAACCGCTCAACCCCCAGCCCGAGGATATACTACAACAATGAGAGCCAAGACTGCACAACATCGACTGATAGCACACACAAACCATACCACGTTAGAATTAAGCCGACGCCGAAGAGGACGCTCAGTAGCGAACTCGAAGCGAACCTCTACAAAAGGCACAAGACGTCTCAAGTACAACGAACGCCCCCGCCCACCAACAATCTGCCGTCGCCTTACCAAAATTCGAATCTTGTCGATGCCACTGTGAGTATTGGGTTCTCTTGATGGTATTTCGAAATCATTCGAATCCCATCAAATTCGAATTCCATCAAATCATTCCGTTAAATTCGAATTCCATCGAATCATTCAAATTTTATCAAATTCGAATTCCCTCAACTTCGAATTTCATCAAATTCCAATTCCATCAAATTCCAATTCCATCAAAGTCGAATTCCATCAAATTCGAATTTCATTGAATTCGAATTCCATCAAATTCGAATTCCATCAAATCATTCGAATTTCATCAATTTCGAATTCCAATCAAAATAAGTTGATTGAGTTATTTCTTTATGTTGCAGCAGCCCAAGTCCGAGCAGTCGATATACCAGCATGACCAAGTGCTAAGACACAACGTTTGAGCGCCCCCCCCCCACTCCCCCTCACAATAAGGAAAAAAGACTGACATAGGCCATACTTAATAGGAATTGTCTCACAGACACGATTTAGTGACGGTGATTCCCGTGTGTACGTAATTCATCGCTTCAATCAGGAACTTGCAAACGGTCGAATTAGGATTTTTTCATATTTCTCGTAATATTTGATAATTACATGTTATTATTAGAGTTATTCTGTGATGCAGTTACGTTTTAATTTAGTTTTTAAGAGATGTTTTATATTAAGTACAAAGCGAAGCGTTTTAACCAACAAAATACTATACCAAAGGAGTGAGTTGAACCACTTTATTTATACCTCCGACACGTTTTATTTTTTAACAATTGCCAAACTTGTGTACATATAGAGTATATTTTTAATCTAATATCTAATCTAATGTAAGAGTTGTACACATCAGTGTAGTTATAAGGAATTTATTGTCAACTAATTCTAGAACGAGACACTGTATTCGACTTGTACGGGATAGTATTCGATTGTGTAATGTAAATAGTTGGACAGTAGCTTGGCTTGCATTATTTTTTTGACTTAGAAAGCACTTATCTCGTTTTTTATGACAAATGGGCGAATCAGCAATAAGCTATAGGGTAGCTGCAGACGTTTAAAGTAGGAAAAAAAGACAAAGAGTCTCGTTGACAATAGTATTTTGTTGTAAAAGATACTGATCCACTTGCTAACGAAACAGATAGAACTGAATTTTTATAAACGATTTGTTCATTTTTATGCAGTAGAGTATAATACGAAGACAAAATGCATTATTCCTAGGCGGAGGGGTCGATTCTAATTTGCATCCAAAACTTTAAAACTTTGGGAGACAGTTTATTCCAAGCATTTTCCAGGAAATAGTCGAATTTTAGAGTTTTTATCCAAAATTCGAGATTATAATCGAAAATTCGAGATTATAATTGTAATTTTGAGTTTATAATTGATTCGAGTTTATAATTGATTCGAGTTTATAATCGAAAATTCGAGATTATGATCGAAAATTCGAGTTTATAATCAAAAATTCGAGTTTTTAATCGAAAATTCGAGATTATAATCGTAATTTCGAGTTTATAATTAATAATTCGAGTTTATAATCGAAAATTCGAAACTATGATTAAAAATTCGAGTTTATAATCGAAAATTCGAGATTATGATCGAAAATTCGAGATTATAATCGTAATTTCGAGTTTATAATTGAAAATTCGAGTTTATAATCGAAAATTCGAGTTTATAATCGAAAATTCGAGTTTATAATCAAAAATTCGAGTATAATCAAAAATTCGAGTTTATTATCGAAAATTCGAGATATGATCGAAAATTCGAGATTATGATCGAAAATTCGAGATTATGATCGAAAATTCGAGATATGATCGAAAATTCGAGTTTTTAATCGAAAATTCGAGTTTATAATTGATTCGAGTTTATAATCGAAAATTCGAGTTTTTAATCGAAAATTCGAGATTATGATCGAAAATTCGAGATTATAATCGTAATTTCGAGTTTATAATTGAAAATTCGAGTTTATAATTGATTCGAGTTTATAATTGATTCGAGTTTATAATCGAAAATTCGAGATATGATCGAAAATTCGAGTTTTTAATCGAAAATTCGAGATTATAATCGAAAATTCGAGATTATGATCGAAAATTCGAGTTTTTAATCGAAAATTCGAGTTTATAATTGAAAATTCGAGTTTATAATCGAAAAGTCGAGATTATGATCGAAAATTCGAGTTTTTAATCGAAAATTCGAGATTATGATCGAAAATTCGAGATTATGATCGAAAATTCGAGTTTATAATTGAAAATTCGAGTTTATAATCGAAAATTCGAGATTATAATCGAAAATTCGAGATTATGATCGAAAATTCGAGATATGATCGAAAATTCGAGATTATAATCGAAAATTCGAGATTATAATCGTAATTTCGAGTTTATAATCGAAAAGTCGAGATTATGATCGAAAATTCGAGATTATGATCGAAAATTCGAGATTATGATCGAAAATTCGAGTTTTTAATCGAAAATTCGAGTTTATAATTGAAAATTCGAGTTTATAATCGAAAATTCGAGTTTTTAATCGAAAATTCGAGTTTTTAATCAAAAATTCGAGATATGATCGAAAATTCGAGTTTTTAATCGAAAATTCGAGTTTATAATCGAAAATTCGAGTTTATAATTGAAAATTTGAGTTTATAATTGATTCGAGTTTATAATCGAAAATTCGAGTTTATAATTGATTCGAGTTTATAATCGAAAATTCGAGATATGATCGAAAATTCGAGATTATGATCGAAAATTCGAGATTATAATCGAAAATTCGAGATATGATCGAAAATTCGAGATTATGATCGAAAATTCGAGTTTATAATTGATTCGAGTTTATAATCGAAAATTCGAGATTATAATCGAAAATTCGAGTTTTTAATCGAAAATTCGAGTTTATAATCGAAAATTCGAGATTATAATCGAAAATTCGAGATTATGATCGAAAATTCGAGATTATAATCGTAATTTCGAGTTTATAATCGAAAATTCGAGTTTTTAATCGAAAATTCGAGATTATAATCGTAATTTCGAGTTTATAATCGAAAATTCGAGATTATAATCGAAAATTCGAGATATGATCGAAAATTCGAGATTATAATCGAAAATTCGAGTTTATAATCGAAAAGTCGAGATTATGATCCAAAATTCGAGATTATGATCGAAAATTCGAGATATGATCGAAAATTCGAGATATGATCGAAAATTCGAGATATGATCGAAAATTCGAGATTATGATCGAAAATTCGAGATTATAATCGTAATTTCGAGTTTATAATCGAAAATTCGAGATTATAATCGAAAATTCGAGATTATAATCGAAAATTCGAGTTTATAATTGAAAATTCGAGTTTATAATTGAAAATTCGAGTTTATAATCGAAAATTCGAGTTTTTAATCGAAAATTCGAGTTTTTAATCGAAAATTCGAGATTATGATCGAAAATTCGAGTTTATAATCGAAAATTCGAGTTTATAATCGAAAATTCGAGATATGATCGAAAATTCGAGTTTATAATCGAAAAGTCGAGATTATGATCCAAAATTCGAGATTATAATCGAAAATTCGAGATTATGATCGAAAATTCGAGTTTATAATCGAAAATTCGAGATATGATCGAAAATTCGAGATTATAATCGAAAATTCGAGATATGATCGAAAATTCGAGATATGATCGAAAATTCGAGATTATAATCGTAATTTCGAGTTTATAATTGAAAATTCGAGTTTATAATCGAAAATTCGAGATTATAATCGTAATTTCGAGTTTATAATCGAAAATTCGAGATTATAATCGAAAATTCGAGATATGATCGAAAATTCGAGATATGATCGAAAATTCGAGTTTATAATTGATTCGAGTTTATAATTGATTCGAGTTTATAATCGAAAATTCGAGATTATAATCGAAAATTCGAGTTTTTAATCGAAAATTCGAGATTATAATCGAAAATTCGAGATTATAATCGAAAATTCGAGTTTATAATTGATTCGAGTTTATAATCGAAAATTCGAGATTATGATCGAAAATTCGAGATTATGATCGAAAATTCGAGATTATAATCGAAAATTCGAGTTTATAATCGAAAATTCGAGATTATGATCGAAAATTCGAGATTATAATCGAAAATTCGAGATATGATCGAAAATTCGAGTTTTTAATCGAAAATTCGAGTTTATAATCGAAAATTCGAGTTTATAATCGAAAATTCGAGTTTATAATCGAAAATTCGAGTTTATAATCGAAAATTCGAGATTATAATCGTAATTTCGAGTTTATAATCGAAAATTCGAGATTATGATCGAAAATTCGAGATTATAATCGAAAATTCGAGTTTTTAATCGAAAATTCGAGATTATGATCGAAAATTCGAGATTATAATCGAAAATTCGAGTTTATAATTGAAAATTCGAGTTTATAATCGAAAATTCGAGTTTATAATCGAAAATTCGAGATTATAATCGAAAATTCGAGATATGATCGAAAATTCGAGTTTATAATCGAAAATTCGAGATTATGATCGAAAATTCGAGATTATAATCGTAATTTCGAGTTTATAATCGAAAATTCGAGTTTATAATTGAAAATTCGAGTTTTTAATCGAAAATTCGAGATTATAATCGAAAATTCGAGATATGATCGAAACATAATGAAAATTATAAAAAAAGTAAATTCAAATGTAAATGAAAAAATAGACCAAAATAGAAAATTCTGGACATAAAAATTTATATTGTAAAAAATTCTAAGTAAAAAAAGTAGAAAATTCTAGATTAAGAAAAATGGAAACTGTTTAGAAATTTCTAAGAAAAAAATGGACAATTCTAAGGAAAAAGTGGAAATTCTAAGAAAAAATGGAAATTCTAAAGAATTTTTAAAAATGGAAACTTCTAATTAGAGGAAAAGTGAAAAATTTTAAGAAAAAAGTTAATTCTAGAAAAAAATGGAAATTTGTAAGTAAAAAATGAAAAATTCAAAAAAAAAGAAAAAATTTAAACCAAAATGGAATAGCATGGAATTAAATCTTAGCTAAAAAATGGAAATTTAGAAGAAAAATGGAAATTCTAGAAAAATGGAAAATTAAATTTTAAAAAATGGATTTTAAAACAAATAAAATGTAGAAAAATGGAAATCCAAGACAAAATGGAATTCTATTTAAATTTCAAAAAGCATGACTTTTTGAGCTATAAAAAATGGAAATGTTAAGAAAAAAATGGTTAAAAGTCTAAGGTAAAAATGAAAATGTTACGTAAAAAAGGAAAACTCTTAGGGAAAAATGGAAATTCTAAATCAAAAAAGACAAAAATGGAGATTCTAAGTAAAAAATGGAAATTCTAAGACAAAAATGCGAAATCCAAATAAAAAAGGAAAATTCTCAGAGAAAAGTGGAAATTCTAAGACAAAAATGCAAATTCTAAGTAAACAATGGAAATTCGAAGACAAAAATGAAAATTCTAAGTAAAAAATGGAAATTCTAAGTAAAAAATGGAAATTCTATTTAAATTTTCAAAAAACATGGACTTTCTGAGCTAAAAATGTAAATCTTAAGACAAAAATAGAAATTCTAAATAAACAATGGAAATTCTTAGGGGAAAATGGAAACTCTATTTAAATTTTCAAAAAGCATGGACTTTCTGAGCTAAAAATGAAAATGCTAAGAGAAAAATGGAAATCCTAAGACAAAAATGGAATTTCTAAGTAAAAAAATGGAAATTCTATTTAAATTTTCAAAAAGCATGGACTTTTTGAGCTAAAAATGGAAATTTTAAGAAAAAAATGTTAAAGTCTAAGGTAAAAATGAAAATGTTACGTAAAAAAGGAAAATTCTTAGGGAAAAATGGAAATTCTAAGTCAAAAAGGGAAATTCTAAGACAAAAATGGAGATTCTAAGTAAAAAATGGAAATTTAAGAAAAAATGCGAATTGCAAATAAAAAAGGAAAATTCTTAGAGAAAAGTGGAAATTCTAAGACAAAAATGGAAATTCTAAGTAAACAATGGAAATTCTAAGACAAAAATGAAAATTCTAAGTACAAAGTGGAAATTCTAAGTAAAAAATGAAAATTCTATTTAAATTTTTAAAAAACATGGACTTTCTGAGCTAAAAATGGAAATACTAAGATAACAATGGAAATACTAAGACAACAATGGAAATTCTAAATAAAGAATGGAAATTCTTAGGGAAAAATAGGAATTCTAAGGGAAAAATGGAAACTGTATTTTAATTTTCAAAAAGCACGGACTTTTTGAGCGAAAAATGGAAATTCTAAGAGAAAAATGGAAATCCTAAGACAAAAATGGAATTTCTAAATAAAAAAATGGAAATTCTTAGGGGAAAATGGAAATGCTATTTAAATTTTTAAAAAGCATGGACTTTTTGAGCTAAAAATGGAAATTTTAATAGAAAAATGTTAAATTCTAACATAAAAATGAAAATTTTAAGACAAAAATAGAATTTCTAAGTAACAAAATGAAAATTCTTAGAGGAAAATGGAAATTCTATTTAAATTTTTAAAAGGCATGGACCTTTTGAGCTAAAAATGGAAATTTTAATAGAAAAATGTTAAATTCTAAGATAAAAATGAAAATTATAAGACAAAAATAGAATTTCTAAGTAACAAAACGGAAATTCTTAGGGGAAAATGGAAATTCTATTTAAATTTTTAAAAGGCATGGACTTTTTGAGCCAAAAATGGAAACTTTAAGAGAAAAGTGTTAAATTCTAAGATAAACATGAAAATTATAAGTAAAAAAGGGAAATTCTTGGAGAAAAATGGAAATTCTAAGACAAAAGTGGAAATTCTAAGACAAAAGTGGAAATTCTAAGACAAAAATGGAAATTCTAAGACAAAATGAAGATTCTAAGTAAAAAATGGAAATTCTAAGACAAAAATGCGAATTTCAAGTAAAAAATGGAAATTCTAGGGGAACTAGTTAAAATTTCGTCATTGAAACTGATTATGAAAAAAATTCAACATTTTGAGGAAAAAAAAAATCATTTTTATCACTATGGACTTTTTAACTCCAAGTTTGAAATTAACAGTTTAAGAAAAAATTGAAATTTCAATGTTTCAATGAAATTCGATGTTTCAATGGAAATTTTTAGAACAAAGTTGATATTTGTCATCGATATTTTGAGCTAAAAGTTGAAATTTGTATAAAAAAAAATCAAGAGAAATGTTAAAATTTGGAAGTTGGAAACCAAATTCCGAGAAAAACGTAGACATTTCGAGCTGCAAATGGAAATTCTAAGGAAATAAGTTGACTTTTTGACACTGAAATCGGAATTTTATGAACAAGGGTCGAAATTTTGGGAAAAAATCATTTTATCGGAACTAAAGTTTGGGTTTTTTAATAAAAAAAAATAAACTCCAAATTAATTTAAAAAAATAAACTCCAAATTAAAAATTTATATTTTGGGAAAAATTTCAGCTTTTCAGTCGACATTTTTACAATAATTTTGATATTTATTGAAGAATCGACAATTCGAGTTGAAAGAAAAAAATCCAAATATTTCAAAACAAAAAAAAAAGTCAAGATGAGACTGAAAGGTTATGAAAAAGGTTGAAATTTTGAGAATAAGCCAAAATTTCAACTTCTAATCGATATTGGAAGATTGATATGATAACGAAGGCTTCCACGGCCAGAGTCAGTACAGGATATACTTCTTCCGGGATTGGACCGTGTCAAAGAACTACTAAAAGTGTTCAACTTAACACTTTCAGTAGTTCTTTGACACAGCCCAATCCCGAAAGAAGTATATCCTGTATTCGAAGATTGAAATCAAAAATTTGAAAAACAGTTCGAATTTCGAGATTAAATTGATTCAAAACACTTTGCTTGTTTGCATTCGACTAAATTTTAAAATAAGCGTCAAGTCGGAATTTTAGAAAAAAAATTATACTACATAAACCTCGTCAAATTGAACTTGGGCCGGAATACAAATTAGAATCGTTTCTCAGAAAACCGCCATTTTTTTATATAACATTGTAGAGTTTCCTTATTTTGATAAACTGTTAATTATTGGAATTTCAATAGAAGTTTGGATTGTAATTGGTTTATTCGCTTAAATGTTGCGTAATTAATTATGCAACATTTGAGCGTTCCAGTTACAGCAGTTCCAATTTTCTAACTAGTTAATCACTATGATGAAATCTATAACGCCCTCAAAATATCAAAGATGTACTGATAAAACAATTACAAATTGCCCACGTCCCAATTTATGGTGGAGCTAATGATACTACAGCCCAAATTTTTTCATAAGTGGCTTTATAAAACGCGAAGAAATCTTGCGATTCCACAAAACTAAACAATAGTGGGCTTAATTGGGAATAACACATCTATTGAAACTAGAAAAAGCGAACCCAACTTCAATTTAATTAACTTGTCAAGAAACATACTCACTTTCAGGAATTTTTTACTCAAAATTTTAATGCACAAACCAATAGGTTTGAATATTAGAGGGATGCAGTCTAGGTCTTTGCATTCAAACTTAAAGTTAATCGAAATCATGCCAATCAAACATTGGATTTATCAAATATTTAAACTAGTGCGGTGGTTTAACTGTCGTAGACATGTAATGCTTAATCCTGATTGTAACAAATTGTTGAAGTTGGCGACTTAGTTGTATATCGATGTAATTTTGATTGGCATTACTGTAATTTGTTGGTTTCCGCCCCCATTACTTGAGCCGTGCGTCGTCATCGTTTGTAGAAGCGCCTCATCACTTTCAAATTCAACGCAAGGTGGCGGAACAATATGATTAGTGACGTTCAGATTCGAAATTTTTAAATATAATTGGAATTACAAACGCTTGCATTACATAAAAAAAGACTCATTTAGAAGTTGGAATTTAGAAGTAATAATGTGATGGCAGAAAAATTAATAAAGCTTGACTAGATCTAAGTGTGCATGTTAATGAAAACGACGTTTATATATTTTGTGATGAAAATTTCTTAGGAAATTCTTCCACTTACCTTACTACCTCATATTGGCTATGGAATTTTTTATTTCAGGTTGCTCAAACAAAACTGCTATATTGTAAATTACTACATCTTATGTATTTTGAAATAAAATGATCCACATTGTATACATTTTGTTCTACATGTTGGTGTAAAATGAGTTAGATGTAATCATTATTCATTTACTGTGTTGATTATATAAATATATAATTTTTCTTACTGTAACTATGTTTTATTTAACAACAAATTAGGCTTGAAGCGCTGGTCGTTCTTGTTTTCCTTCGAGATTTTCATTCGTTTGCGAGTACCCAGTTCCACCCTTGAATACAAAAGCATTTAGAAGTCCACAATCAGAAACAATAACAAAACTTACTCTTTGTAATATAATTATGTCCTTCTCCTTAAGCTTTTGTCCAGTTAGGGGATGAATCCAATCTTTCTTAATGATTTTCTCTACACATTCCATTGTGACCACATCGCCCCTAAAAATTTAAACAATTTGTAAAGAAATCAATCAATTTGTTAATCAATTCCTAGACATAAATCATTTTCTTTTAAGGGAAAAACTACTAAAATAAAAATTTTACTTTACAAAAAAAAAATTAAAACTCGTGTCAAAATTGTTATCTCTCTCTTGTATTTCAATTTTCAAATGTTGAGTTCAGATGATAAATCTTACGTAGGTCTAAGGACGGCGCAAGGTACAGAATTGCTTAAAACGTCGTGCGTTACAGAGCACATGTATCTGTTCTCCCTCGCAATCAAACTCTTCTTATCATCGTCCTTAACAGGAACAAACTTCACATCTACTAGGTCTTTGGCTTTCAAAGGTTTCCCCGAAACAGGGCAATATATGGTGCTATCCTAAAACACAACTGTTACAACTAGAATGCAATAAATACAACAATTCTTACGGGTTTTTGTGCCTTCGTTTTCTCAGCGGTGGGCGTCTTGCTTGGGACCCAAAAGCTCGGTAGGTGCTTATCCCTGCCATCGGCCATATTCGATATTGAGGACGTCGCATCTAAAACATGCTCTAATTTAACCCAAAACGTCTACAGCACTGTGGCTTAGGCATCCACATCCTTTATCAAATTGGCAATTAATCAATTACTTCGACATGCAACCATTTGATACTCAACACACACTTCTTTTGCTATAATCAACTGCAGCTACTATGGTTGAAAATGCTAGTCCTGCTGGCGAAATATCGCGTAATTACTGATAATTGCTGATATGGTAAAACGGTAAACAATGTTCAGACTTAACAGAAATCGCCAAAAACATTCTTAATTAACTCTGGCATTAATTCGGAAGATAATTTATGAATTAGCCCCAAAAATAATTTAGAATGTGTCCCAAATATACAAAAATAATTAAGTAGTATATACAAACATAATTAAGCAGTATATACAAAAATAATTAAGTAGTACATACAAAAATAATTAAGTAATCCTAATTATACAAAAACAATTAAGTAGTCCTAAATATACAAAAACAATTAAGTAGTATTTTTAAACATTTTAGTTTTACGTCTTAGAAATGATCGTTTACCTTTTGAACTTCCAGCGGTTGCAATTTTGCTGACAATGTTGTTTTCCCCATTGACGAAGCTCCTGACTAATTTGTCGTTTTCAGCGAGCGATTTCTGCAGATCACTTTCATCCTCTTTCTTCTTCTGTCGCTCGTATTCCTTTAATTTTCGACTGTGCTCATTCTTCTTTGTAATTATGTATTGAAGGATGACCTCCTTGTCGAACAAGTATCCGTCTTTTCTGAAGCATTCAAAATATAATTTGATTCGTACTAATGGACTATTTCTACTCATGTTTTATTGGATTTTTTTTCACCAGTTAGAATAATTGTGCTAGTAAACGGCCACTTTAAAGTCATCCATTAGTCAGACACATAACTTAATCTTCCCTAACTTTTTTATCATTGATTGTAAATGTAGCAGACTACTTGCATAGAGAAACATCTATGTTTTTACTACGTAACGCTGATATATTTTAATAAATAAGTTTGGGGCAATTTATAAAAGATTGCCATTCCTTAACAAAAAAAAAGAGGCGTCTGAAAATTCAGACGTTTGTAAGCAGCAACTGGCGAAGAAAATGCTAATCAGCAGGAATGCAATTACTTGTTGTATTGTTACTACAGTTTAATAGTTATGAATATTGAAGAATTAATCACAATAAGGGTTAAAAATTTCAACTTACGTTACGACGGGGTTCCTGCAGGGCTGAAGAGACAGCGAACAACAATCGAAATCCTTCACGGAGTCCTTACCAAGACGTCGCGAATTTGTACCGTAACCAGACGCTTGAGCGTCCTTTTTCTTTTCGTGGTATGTGTAAACGGCACCAGCCGTACAATTCCTAGCGTGTCTCGTCATTACGATCACTTGGTCGCCTAAAAATTATATTATTTTGCTAAAACGAATACTTTCTAACCTTTAATTCTGTTTATTATTTTGACATTAATTTCTATCACTAGTGCTGCCATCTATTCAAATTTGGCCAAACAAATAAAATATTGGGTAAAATAGTTGGAATTAATTAGGACAGATGGCAATACCAATTAAACCAACTTTCTTAAAACATTTTATTATTATAAATGTTGCTTTCATGTTTATTTTAAACTCTGTTGCGTGCTTGTTTATTGCTTTGGGTATATAGGTTAATTACAAAACCAGTAATAAAGTTATTTACTAATCATTGGTGCTGCCATCTAATACAATTTATTCTAACAATAAAAAACCGCGCAAGATTTTCTAACAGTTGGGATATATTTTAACAGATGGCAACGTCTGTTAAAATCCTATTTTTAAATATTTTGGGATTATGAAAATGCAAACGTTGATTGTTTTTATATTTAAAAATGTAATACGTTTTAATTTAATGTACCAACATATTTTATATCAATTAGGAGGCCTTAATTAGAGGTTCAGACGTTGAAGTTGGTGCTGTCATCTGTTTAAAGTTACATAAACAGGAATTGTATGAATTTGAAGTTTCGAACAGATGGCGCCACCAGTAGTTTTCCATAATTTTGGCCATTTTGGTATTATATTTGCAAATTTCGTAATGTCGAGTTTATATTTGAAAATTCGAGTTTATATTTGAAAATTCGAGTTTATAATAGAAAATTCGAGTTTATAATCGAACTTTAAAGAAAAATGTCAGTGGAAAATTGATCAATATATTTAACAAATGGATAAAAAGAAGAGTTTTCAATAAATCAAAATTTCTGGCTCAATTTCGACAATTTTGGAAAATCTAGAAATTTCCAATTTGAATTTTTAAACCCCGATCTTGGATTTGAAGCCAAATTGTGATAAGTGGAAATATTGCGCAAATTGGACAATTTTGAGTGAAAAAGACAACTGCTTTAGATTCAGACTTGACATCGCAAGAAAGTGGATATTTCGAACTTACAGTTGATGTAATGATTTCTGCTTTGAAATCAATATTTTTTGAGACAACTGCTTTAAATTCAGACTTGACATCGCAAGAAGAAAGTGGATATTTCGAACTTACAGTTGATGTCATGATTTCTGCTTTGAAATCAATATTTTTTGAGACAACTGCTTTAAATTCAGACTTGACATCGCAAGAAGAAAGTGGATATTTCGAACTTACAGTTGATGTCATAATTTCTGCTTTGAAATCAATATTTTTTGACAAAAAAAGTGACAATTTGGGAGCTACAGCGAAACTTTCAAGTTCGATGTTGAATTGTTAAAAAAATCGAAAGGTCGTGTTTAAAGCATTCACTTTAGAGTGAATTCTAAAAAAAAAAGGTCGCCATTTTCAGAAAAATTCAGAATTTGAACTTTTAAACCGACGTTTGAGAAGTTAGGTTTTTTTTGGGAACGGTATTAACAGTTGGAGTCAAATTTTAAGAAAACTTTGACATGAAAATCGAAGATTTGTAAAAACTTTTGAAGGAAGCAACAGATTTTGAGGAAGGAAATATAAATTTTAAGAAAAGTGTAGCGTACCTTCTAGGAATAATGTATCGGCGTAAACAGTATTATCATTACGTCCTAATGACCTTATCGAAATCGTCATTGGGATTTTACGATCTTTCTTAGAAATATCATTAGTTGTGAGAAAAGTATTTACCCCGAAAGCCATTAATATTATTTCTAGAAGACGAGAGAACCCCCACTTTTAGGAAAAGTGGAGAAGAAAAATTCAACAAGAGTTCTGTTCGGGTCTTGAATGTAGTTAGTCCATTTTTGTTCACTGTTATTCCTAGTTAATATAATGTTTTAATAAAATGTGGTTTTTGTGTTCTAATCGAACCAACATCGCTACAAAAGTTTCATTTTCAAGTTTTAAAGTCGACTTTCTAAGAAAAAATTAATTCCTACTTTAAGACAAACTTTTTGAAAAGAAAGTAGGCACTACAGAGTTAAAATCGAAATTTTCAGAGCTACTGGTCATTTTTTAAGTAGAAAAAGGTCTAGATTTGAATGTTAGAGTCGAAATTTTTAGAAAAGCGTCGATATTTGGAATTTTACTAAAAGTCGAAATTTTGAGATCAATTCAAATTTTCAAAACAATGTTGCAAAGTCGATATTTCGAGCTAAACGTTGTAATTTGTAGAAAAAAATCGAACTGATTCTCAAAATTTGCTGCAGGGCTGAAGAGACAGCGAACAACAATCGAAATCCTTCACGGAGTCCTTGCAAAGACGTCGCGAATTTGTACCGTAATCCGACGCTTGAGCGTCCTTTTTCTTTTCGTGGTATGTGTAGACGGCACCAGCCGTACAATTCCTAGCGTATCTCGTCATTACAATCAGTGGGTCACCTAAAAATAATATTTTGCGTAAAATGAACACTTTCTAACCTCTAATTCTGTTTATTATTTTGACATTAATTTCCATAACTATTGCTGCCATCTCTTCAAATGTGGCCAAACAATTGAAATGGTATTTAAAATAGTTGGGGTAAATTAGGGCAGATGGCAACACTTGTTAAATCAACTTTTTTTTACCATTTTAGGGGTTTAAATGTTTATTTTATGTTTAATTTAAATTTTGCTGCCTGCTTGTTTAATGCTTTGGGTATGCATGTTAATTACAAAACCAGAAATAAAGTTATTTACTAATAATTGTTGCTGCCATCTAGTTTAATTTATCTTAACAATGAAAAACCGCACATGATTTTTTTAACAGTTGGGATATATTTTAACAGATGGCAGCCTCTGTTAAAATTTTATTTTTAAATATTTTGGAATTATTAAAACTGCAAACGTTGATTTTTTTTATATTTAAAAATGTAATACGTTTTAATTTAATGTACCAACATATTACATATCAATTAAGAGGCCTTAATTGGAGATTCAGACGTTTAAATTGGTGCTGCCATCTGTTTAAAACCTAAACAGGATTTGAATGAATTTAAAGCTACGAACAGATGGCGCTATCAGTGGTAATAATTAATTTTGGCCATTCTGGTATTATATTTGCAATTTTGAAACATAAAGTGTGGCAAAAATTACTGGTATTTTTCCCCAGTAAAGGAATTGTGGCTTAGTAATTAGTAGTAATTAGGAATTAAGAAAAATCCTTCTGAGTGCCCTTATTAGAGCATGGAATAATTTCCTTTAATATCGCCGGCTAGCGTTGGGGAATGAGCAAGAGCCTCTTCTTGTTACTGGTCTTATCTTTTGTTACAGGCTGGGAATCGTACATCCTGTGAGATATGAGGACCCCTAGTTTTGGGTCAATGTGATAATAGAACGGGTGAACAATTTCCCGAAATTTCACAAGTTCAGAACTCAACGAGTGAAAACTATTTTAAGTCCAAATTCCGCTTAAAATGACTAAAAATTGGGAACTGCTCGGCACGACGGCTAAAAGAATACTTAACCAACTAAACTCGAACTATATACAAGACTGGTAAAAGCAGACCCGACAATAAAAGAAACTTAAGGAACAGCAGTGAAAAGTATAAGGCCCACTAATAAATACATTCAACTGGCAAAAGTGGACCAGGTTCAAAAAGAACTAAGAGCTAAACGATAGGGTAGATGTGCCAGTAACCGGCCACCCACCAGCAGTTGGCCACCACAATTTTATTTGTGTCTAACAAGTTTCTCTCTGAAGATGACAGCTTGGCTGTCGAAACGCGTTAGAGCAACCTTTGTTGTGTTTTTTAATTTTTCTTGGTTTCAGGGGATAAGTTCTGTGTTTCAATTTTCTAACAAACCTATTTATTGAAATATATATTTTTTTTCTATCAGCGTTATGTAGTAAAAACCTAGATGATTCTCTATGCAAGTAGTGTGCTACAATTACAATCAATGATAAAAAAGTTAGGGAAGATTAAATTATGTGTCCGACTAATGGATCACTTTTTAAAGTGGCCGGTTACTGGCACAATTATCCTACTCAAGAACTAATCAAACACTGACCAAAGCAAATACTAATCAAACACTGACCAAAGCAAATACTAATCAAACAACAATAACTAAGATCTCAAAAAGGAAGATACGATACTAGATCAGATCAAGACGAGTCAATAAGGACCCAAAAATGACGAAGTGTCATATATTATTGTACTAAATTACACGCACTATTCCTGAAATTCGTTTGCTCAAAATTTGGCTTTTTCTGAGACATTTTGGCTCTCCAAATTAGAATATTTTCTTCAGAATTCGTCCTAAGATTAATATGTAATTTAGAAAAGATTTCTAAATTACGCTCTTCCCAAATTTCTTTCTAAAAATTTCAAGTTTTTTTTTGTTTCAGTGTAGAAGTTTCAACTCTAGATTTGCTTGATGAGGATGTTGGAAATCACGTTTAAAACGTGAGAGCAAAAATCTATCTGTACTTATTTTAAAGTAAAATATTAGATACCCTCGAATGCTTTATGAGTTTCGCTGTATCTTTTACGAAGTGAAATCTGATACGGGTACTTCAACTTATTTGAAACACTCTTAGGTGGATGATTAATTCTAAGAACACTGCTCAGTCCCTTTTCTGAATATAGGTTTCAAGGGATTAACGTTGACATGTATATTAGCAGTGTATCATGAAATAGACCAGATGTATTTGGAAATATTACGAAAAGATTCCTTTTCGACTATGAAGTTGAGATTATAATTTCGTCGCGACAACACACACCTTCCGAGACCTCTTGAATAAATAAAGTCTCGATAAATAAAGTGTGGTGTTTTATTGAACTAAATAGTTCATACACACCCCATTTCCAATAGAGGATTTAGATCTTGAGAAATGAAATTAAACTTAAAAAAAATAAACTTTTCACGCTGTAAATTCGTATTTTTCTCGAAAATTTGACCTTTTTTTTTTAAATTTCGGCTTTTTAAATAGACATTATTTTGAAATTTCGACTTTTCCCTCAAAATTTCGCCTTTTCTCTCAAAATTTCGCCTTTTCTCTCAAAATTTCGCCTTCAGGTTTTTTCCTAGACATTTTGACTTTCTCCAAATTATTATTTTCTTCAAAATTCACCTTTTCTAAATTACGCCATACTTTCTGAAATTTTTTTTTTTTAAATTTGCGCTATTTTTGAAATTTTACTTTCGAAGCTTTGACTAGATTTGAAGGTCTACTGCTTATTTTAAAAACTGTACATAAAATTCTGTTTCGTTTCCGATTCTCAGCTAAATTTTGAATTCTCGGAAATTGGGGGAAAATATAAAATCTGGTAATACACTAATAAGAAACAATTAAATAGGGAGACTGGGGTATTCTGGACCACGGGGGAATTGCGGACCAGCTTCATATTTTTTTCTCTAATAGTGGTTGATGATAGCTACAAATAACTGTCGTCAGCTTGCCTCATGTTAGGCTCATTTTTTCTTAAGTACTCGACTTGTGTACGCGAACTGTTACCTCGCTTCGATACTAAATAGAAATGGGACACATCGAAATTTTTTTTCACTTTAGAGTTTCCTCTAATTTGACCACATTTTTCGAGAACCAACTTAGATAGATATCTTCATAATATTGGCGAAACCTTAACTCTTCGATAGGAACATGAAGTTTGTACTGTGTTACTCATATGCTGCCATACTGTAAAAAATGACCTTCAGGGAATTACGGACCACTTTTGTCGTGGAATTATGGATTACCAAATTATTTACATTTCGCAAGCTAATTTCGTGTATTTGATGCATATGAGTGATTATTTGTGCAAATTTTCAGCACAACATTATTTTTCGGGAATTTCTAATAGTTTTTTGGGACACAATTTCGTTTTGAATTGATTTTCATTGCCATTTCCCACTCCACTTCACTTTGTTTCTCTTTCATAATAAATCTTCTGTCATTCTGAATCAAAAACAAGAACGTTTTTCTACCACATTTTTCCATTTTTAACTGATTTACAAGTGGTTCGTAATTCTCCGACATTTTTCAAAATTTCAAAAATGCAATTTTTGCGCCAACTGATATAAGTTGTAAAATTTAATACAATTTAACCAAACTGATGCGATCCAAAGAGAGATAATTAGTTGTACTACAAATTCAAGCTTTGAAATTTTCAGAAAAAATATTTTTTTGCCAGTTATTTGCCAACGTAAAAAGGCGGTCCACAATACCCCACTCTCCCCTACGATTTATAGATAAAAACGCTTTATTAGAAAACTTAAATAATACTATAAATAATGTCTTTATTATAAATATACAAGTATTGAGATTAAATATCTAAAAACTACTTTGTTGCAATACGTTTAGAATTTTCTATAAAACGTCAACTCTGTATTATTTTGGGCAAAAAGAATATTGAGCTGCGAATCTAAACCAATGTTTTCAACCCTGATAACATTGGCCTCATTACTATCAGGTTCCTTGCGGACGACGGCGAGCCCACATACCCTCATCAATTGCCCCTTGGCCTCCGTCAAATCACCATCGATGTTCGCCAACGTAATATAACAAGTAGCGTCAATATAAATGTATTTGACGATAGCGCATTTTCCAGACGGTGTAGCAACCTGAAAACACAATTAGGGGTTAGTCCAGTTTTGATAAAATCGAAACTTTTGAATAAACAATTTTTGGAAAAATTTCCAATTTTTGGAAAAAAAAATTTCCAATTTTTGGAAAAACGTGAAATTTCGAGAATTCGAAATTTGAAAATAATTCGGAACTTTGGCACCAATTTCCTTGAGACCAAAATGTGACGACAGGATTTTAAACGTAGACACTCACTTTTTCCATTTTTTCTTCCATGTTTGGCTTATCAGCTCTGAAGACTGTGGCCTCCCCAACTATTCGATCGCCAGCTTTGATGGTGAATTGCATTCCCTTTCTAATGCCTCTAGGTTCCAACCCTAAACCATCAGGGTGGTTGTCAGACCATAAATAATTATTGTTTTCGATTTTGTTGTCGCCTTCGAAGGTAAGTCGCTTCGCATATCCCATTCCAATGCTAACCAGCTTGAGCGCCCGGCCATTGAATAAATGCTCTTTCCTGTCGTTTGGTCTCACTCTGTAGTAGAAGCCCGGTATGATACGTGGGTCAACATAAGTACCTAAAACCACCATTTACGTTTTTTATTGAGAGATGATTAACTGTGAGCTTAGGGAATTCTTTGCAAAGTAGTGTTGTTTTCATTTAAGTTTTATTAGTTTTATTATTCGTGTAATGTACTCTAATATAGATTAATAATTAAGAATGATAAGACCGATGAACTTAGGTTGTAGACCTTAGTAATCGTTAATAGTCTGTAAGCAAAATAAGTTTGTCGGTCTAGATTTGTTGCCGTAATATTGTAAAAACTCTAATAATGATGCTTCACCAAATTGTGTAAGTGCAATGCACATTATTGGGGTTTACAGAAGTCAAGAACCGGCACTTGACCATCAACAATGTAATAGACTAGTCAAGATTTAATATATTTTTAAATTTAATTAGATTGAAGTCTTTTTTTAATAAGTAACATTCAAGTGACCACAAACGGGATTATTACATTCGCCAGTTAACGCTTCAGAATCTTGGAAGGGACTGATCCTTGGTTATCTTCAAAAATTGAAATACTAAACTTGTCCCCTGAAACCAAGGAAGATTAAAATACACAACAGAGGTTACTGGCTAACGCGTTTCGATAGCCAAGCTATCGTCTTCAGAGAGTATCTACGTTGAGGTTGAGGTTGCTCTAATGCAGATTCTCTCTGAAGATGATGGCTTGGCTATCGAAACGCGTTAGCTAGCAACCTCTGTTGTGTTTTTCTTGGTTTCAAGAGATAAGATTTCAATTTTTTAAGATAACCAAGGACCAGTCCAAGAAAGATTAAAAAACACAACAGAGCAACCTCTGTTGTGTTTTTTAAACTTTTTTGGTTGCAGGGGACAACATTTGTATTTCAATTTTTGAAGATAACCAAGGACTAGTCCAAGAAAGATTAAAAAACACAACAGAGGTTACTCTAACGCAGATACTCTTTGAAGATGATAGCTTGGTTATCGAAACGCTTCAGAGCAATCTCTGTTGTGTTTTTTAATCTTTCTTGGTTTCAGGGGACAAAATTTGTATTTCAATTTGGAAAGATAACCAAGGACCAGTCCATGAAAGATTAAAAACACAACAGAGCAATCTCTGTTGTGTTTTTTAATGTTTCTTGGTTTCAGGAGACAAGATTTGTATTTCAATTTTTGAAGACAACCAAGGACGTTGAGGTTGAGGTTGCTCTAATGCAGATTCTCTCTGAAGATGATGGCTTGGCTATCGAAACGCGTTAGCTAGCAACCTCTGTTGTGTTTTTCTTGGTTTCAGGAGATAACATTTCAATTTTTTGAAGATAACCAAGGACCAGTCCAAGCCAACCGCCAGCAACCGATCGACAGCCAATGAGAGAGATACTGAATATGATAGTTTGGCTATCGAAACGCGTTAGCCAGTAACCTCTGTTGTGTTTTTTAATCTTTCTTGGTTTCAGGGGACAAGTTTTGTATTTCAATCTTTAGAATCTTGTTAATTAATTTTATTTAACATTTCTGCGAGCCACTTTGTAAATATTTAAATTTTTCAATGAAAGTTGGCAATATTCTGAATCATTTGTTGAAGAATAACTTCAGAATCTTGTTATTTTTTTACATTGTTTAAATCTTAAGATAGTTTAAGTGTTTTTCAGTTTTGAGTCACAAACAGCGATTGACAAACAAACAACGCAATCGCTGCTTGGGGCAATCTATGAGGCCAAACCTTAACAGAAGGTTACGGACAATGTAGAATTCTGGTAGGAGGAACTGGCGAAGAAAAAACCAATAAAACATTAAAGACAATGTGAAGTTAGGATGTAAGACCCCAATGTTCAAATAAGCTGGGGGCAAAGTTGAGAACTTAAGATTAGTTGTGATCTCAAGACCAGGTTATATATGATGTAACTAAAGTCACAAAAGTCACAAGTAGTGTGCCATCTTTTTTGTATCATGGGTTCATTGCAGAACTTTTAATTGATATAGTTACAATCTTATTTGATCCCATTGGTTTGAAAATAATCTGACTAATGATCCCACACATAGTTTCATTTATGATCTCACACATAGTTTCATTTAGGCTCGTTTACTACACGAACGACGTCACAGCATATAGTGTCATGGCGGCTCGTCATTTCGCGCCAATTTAAATATGAGACTATTTCATTTGATAACGAAAGCTCAGTTATTTGAGTTAAAAAAAATCTTGTAGATTATTTGAGTGATGGGAAAGCTTGAAGACAATTTTAAATTGTCTTGAATTTTAAAGTGTCTTCAATTTTAAAGTGTCTTCAATTTTAAAGCGTCTTCAATTTTAAAGTGTCTTCAATTTTAAATGATCTTTAACTTTCAATTTAAAAATAAGCTCCTATAGAGGATATTTTGTGGGCTGATGATAACTAACTTCTTAAATTAGTCACCTTTTACTTTCAGTTAATGTTTTCATGGTTGGATAAATTCGACTTACCTACAACTGGTATTTCGTAGGGCTCCAACCCGTTCATGGTGTATTTGGTGGGTACATCGTTTATGTCTTGCCCGCGCACGGTTACCCTTCTGTGTATCTTCTGTATGCCGGGCCTCAAGCAATACCTTTGTTTCCTAATAACAACGTTAATAACCTTAACAACTTCTGCTGTAGAGCTAGACTTAGACTTGACGCAAACCGCTGTGCCAGACAATGGCAAGGGCTTGGCCACACCCGTCTCATAAAACTCTACTTTACCAGTGAATTTAATAAGGGCTCGCTTTTCGATACCCTCTCGGGTATTAGCGCTACTTATTTCTATTTGAGGTGCCTGAAAGAGTGAGCATCATAAGTAATTGTAACGGTACAAGGGGAAGTTTCTTAATGAAAGACTTACGACGCCCCGCGGGTGGGATCATGGAAATGAGTAAGATGGCTCCGCCGCACATTCCTTTCTCGTTTCTAACAACAACATCGAGTCGAGCATAGCGCACAAGGTGATACATTTAAATCAATTTGATGGTGACGAAGGTGGCCATTTATATATTGTTGCGTGTTACACAGTATCGAGCAGTTTGTCAGTTCAAAATTATGCAAGTAGAATGCAACCTAGACTACAAATTCATGCAGCCCTCCAGGCGGCGTGTATAGTGGCGAATCATAGGTAGCTGAACTACCAACAGTTGAAACACTGCCACCTAGCGAACCGGTTGCTCTCTAGGAACGTTCCCAGAAGACAAGGATTCTAATGCACAGACCAATAGGTTTGAACATTTATTAGATTCGAAGTTTGGAAACCAAATACCGATTTCGATCTTGTCAGATCTCGTCAGTTTGGTATATCCAACTTAGAATCCTTCTCTTCTGGGAACTTTCCTATAGAGAATTTCGATCTTGTTAGATCTCGTCTAACAAGATCGAAACCGGTATTTGGTTTCCAAACTTCGAATCTAATAAATGTTCAAACCTATTGGTCTGTGCCTAATGAAAAGTGTTCAGAAAATTTTGAGAAAAATAACTCTTAAGTGAAATTGGGGGTGCTGCAGTTCCCCAGTGCTTATACGCCAGCCGCTACTGTCCGTAGGCAAAGTAGATCAAATCTAAATACTAATTAGTTAGTTCGGTCTTTAGTTAATGAGATTAGCCCATCTGCATCGCCAAAGTAACTTGCATTATCAAGCACAGTAAACAAAAAACACTTTAAAGAGCTAGATGAAAATAGAAAAAGTTCCAAATGTTGGTAAATGCCAATTTCGTCACCATTTCCCATTTAAGGTAAATAAAAAAGAGAAATACGAAGCGATATACTTACATCACTCTTTACAACCTCCACGCTTCCTTGAGCTTCTCCATCCAAATCGAAAATGGTGAATTTGTCCCCCTCAGAGATAACTTCCAACTCGAAAGCGTAACCCTCCTGTCTGTTATCGCTCCAGAAATAATTATCATTATCATTTAGTTTATTCTTATCCGCTTCGAAGGTAAATCGTCTCGCGTAACCTCTCCCAATACTGGTCAAAGTCAAGGCTTTGCCCCCAAAGAGACATTTGTTGGCGGTGGAAGGTTTCCCGATCCCCCCAAGCGGTCTAACTTTATATTTGAAACCAGGGACGACGCGCTTATCAACGTAAACGCCAACCACCGGAAACTGGTGTTTCTCCAAAGGGGTAACCCGGTAAACGGCGGGGAGGTCCCCGATGGATGAAGCGTCTAGTATCAACGGCTGGCGCTTCTTCTCGGGAACGTAAGCGGGTTTCTCTTCAAGTTCCTAAATTGAAAACAGCGATTAGTCTGCGCCAGATTTCGTTATTGCATTTTTTTTTGGTGGAACAGACTGGCCGTTGGTTATCCCAACTGTTGTGTTTTTTAATCTTTCTTGGACTAGTCCTTGGTTATCTTCAAAAATTGAAATACAAATCTTGTCCCTTGAAACCAGGAAAGATTAAAAAACACAACAAAGGTTGCTCTAACGCAGATACTCTCTGAAGATGATAGCTTGGCTATCAAAACGCGTTAGCCAGTAACCTCTGTTGTGTTTTTTAATCTTTCTTGGTTTCAGGAGATACGATTTGTATTTTAATTTTTGAAGATAACCAAGATTCGTATTTCAATTTTTGAAGATAACCAAGGGCCAGTCCAAGAAAGATTAAAAAACGCAACAGAGCAACCTCTGTTGTGTTTTTTAAACTTTTTTGGTTGCAGGAGACAAGATTTGTATTTCAATTTTTGAAGATAACCAAGGACTAGTCCAAGAAAGATTAAAAAACACAACAGAGGTTACTCTAACGCAGATACTCTTTGAAGATGATAGCTTGGTTATCGAAACGCTTCAGAGCAATCTCTGTTGTGTTTTTTAATCTTTCTTGGTTTCAGGAGACAAAATTTGTATTTCAATTTGGAAAGATAACCAAGGACCAGTCTAAGAAAGATTAAAAACACAACAGAGCAATCTCTGTTGTGTTTTTTAATCTTTCTTGGTTTCAGGGGACAAGTTTTGTATTTCAATCTTTAGAATCTTGTTAATTAATTTTATTTAACATTTCTGCGAGCCACTTTGTAAATATTTAAATTTTTCAATGAAAGTTGGCAATATTCTGAATCATTTGTTGAAGAATAACTTCAGAATCTTGTTATTTTTTTACATTGTTTAAATCTTAAGATAGTTTAAGTGTTTTTCAGTTTTGAGTCACAAACAGCGATTGACAAACAAACAACGCAATCGCTGCTTGGGGCAATCTATGAGGCCAAACCTTAACAGAAGGTTACGGACAATGTAGAATTCTGGAAGGAGGAACTGGCGAAGAAAAAACCAATAAAACATTAAATGTGAAGTTAAGATGCAAGACCCCAATATTCAAATAAACTGGGGGTAAAGTTGAGAACTTAAATTGGTTGTGATCTCAGGACCAGGTTATATATGATGTAACTAAAGTCACAAAAGTCACTAGTAGTGTGCCATCTTTTTTGTATCATGGGTTCATTGCAGAACTTTTAATTGATATAGTTACGATCTTATTTGATCCCATTGGTTTGAAAATAATCTGATAAAGGATCCCACGCATTTGTATTTCAATTTTTGAAGATAACCAAGGACCAGACCAAGAAAGATTAAAAAACACAACAGGGCAACCTCTCTTGTGTTTTTTATTATTTCTTGGTTTCAGGGGACAATATTTGTCTTTCAATTTTCGTAATTGCAACTAAAGACTAGATCGTAACTGCAACTAAAGACTAGATCGTAACTGCAACTAAAGACTTGGGTGGTAGCTGCAACTAAAGATTTAGATCGTAACTGCAACTAAAGACTTATTGAGGCGTGGAAAAGTGGCCCCATCAAAATATTTAGATATTTCTTGGTTTTTAATTTATTCTACTCAGAACAACAACATCGAGTCGAGCAACTACAACACAAACCACGTTCAATACTTGTACTATTAGCAGATGGCTGCAATATTTCATATTTGCATTGATATTACACATTTTTTCTTTATTAATTTTAAGTGCCTATCCATGGGCTACTTTTGCGCAAAGCACCTCAATTGTAACTGTAACTGGGTTTAGATCATAACTAGACTTAGATCGTAACTGCAACCAAAGACTTAAATTGAGGCGTTTAGTGCAAAAGTGCCCCAACCAACATATTTAACCATTTTCTGATTTTCAATTTATTCTACTCAGAACATTGATATATGTAAGTGCAACCACTACAACACAAACCATGCTCAATACTTGTACTCTTAACAGATCGCAGCAATGTTTCATATTTGCATTGAGTATTACAAATTAGATTTTTCTTCATTAATTTTCAGTATATATCCACTTTTGCACGAAACCCCTCAATTGTAACTGTAACTAGACTTAGATCGGAATTAAACTTGGATCGTAACTAGACTTAGATCGTAACTAGATACAGATCGTAACTAGACTTGAATCGTAACTAGACTTAGATCGTAACTAGATATAGATCGTAGCTAGACTTGGATTGTAACTAGATTTAAATCGTAACAGCAACTAAAGACCTAACAAATAATGTAACGATTACGCACCCACGTCAGATTTATAACTTTGTTGTACCATAACGTGAAGTATTTGCGAATTGCACACTTCGGAGTTTCATACATACTCGGGCACTTCGAGATAAAAGGCGAACTAATTAAAAAAAAATATATGAAAGTGGCAGAATGGGCCCATAGTCGTTTATTGGATGGTAAACGTGCCAAGCGTTTTATAATTGGATTTGCGTGAAATTTTTTCGTCTCGTGACGACGATAAACAGATTCTTGGCTGGGTCTTTGGCAAGCAATCGATCATACAGTTGCCACCTTAGTCTAAGGTGAACTTGAAGCTTTTAGAGAAATTACTCAAGCGGAAAATTTTGCAATGACTTCCGCTTTATCTACGTCGAGGCAACCGAATGTAATTGTTAATAGATTATGCGCTTTTATCCTTGACTCGAATTAAATTGTTGAGTTGATTCGTTTTATGAGCGACTTCGTTTTATGATCAACTTCGTTAGTTGCAATGTTTTAAATTATTTATTATTCTTTCGTCTTCACTTTGAAATATTGACTCGACTTGAATTGCACAAAAATTATTATTTTAGCTTACCCAGCCCTGGTTGTAAGATATTTAAATTATTGTTCCCCATCTTGGATTGAAATTATTATTTAAATAAATAAAATTGTTTATTTTTGAAAAACGTTTTTTCACACACGACTAGAAGATATTTAAAATGTCGCCTCATGGCATCTGATATTTAGTAGCAATTTAAGGTATTATCAAGTGATAATCAGTTTTAAGTTTCGGCATTGTCAATTGAGATTTTTGGCTTACCCTTGGGTCAACGAATTCGTTGTCACTGTCGATATCGCTGCAAGTGTACGTTGGAGGTTGGACAGACGACGATTTGGATGCACATTGATTTATATCAGCTCTCGAATTCTGAAAACATGAATAAACAATAAATTAAGAATCATCGGGACTTGACGATGTTTAGAGAGTATTTTATCAATCTGCCTTTTGCAAGAAATGTCAGGTTTCGAAGTATAAGAAGAACTTAACATATTTATACTTTAATGGATTTAAAAAATTTAAAAAACTCTCATAGTTTCTTAAGATTTTTTTACTTTAGTTAAGATTCGAATAATAAAGAATCGTTCTTGATGGTAGACTCTTATTGGTCGGAAACACTGATCTTCAAAAGAGCTTTATGATGGAATAATTAAAAAAAAATTATTGAAGTCAGGGGACCATTTTAAAGGCAACAAAAATTTCGAAAAAAAAATCCTATTATTTATTTACGTTCAATCCATTCCTATGATTACAAAAAAACTTTTAATGCCAGAAAAATTTGAATTGAAGACTGAAGATCTGAGAATATATATATATATATATATATATATATATATATATATATATATATATATATATATATATATATATATATGATGTTTATTTAATGCTTTGCAAAATCATTTAAAAATTGTATAGCCTTTAATTTCTCTGTGTAGGTTTTTTTCTAGTTGACTGCTTAGTATGCATTGGATTAGTTGTTTATTTTTATGTTCAAAAAAAGTTTGAAATACAAATTGTGTCCCCTGAAATCAAGAAAGCTTAAAAAAAAACACAACAGAGGTTGCTCTAATGGGTTTCGATGATAGCTTGGCTATCGAAACGCGTTAGCCAGTAACCTCTGTTGTATTTTTTAATCTTTCTTGGCTTCAGCACACAAGATTTGTATTTCAATTTTTGAAGATAACCAAAGAGCAGTCCGCTTCACCAAAAATAAAAGTTTGAAGGAAAATATTAAACAATTAAAATAAATTACGTATGAGTTTGTTATCGGGCGTTGGTGTTACGCTTGGAATAATATTTCTCTTTGGCGAAATCGAGATCACTAAAGTAGGCTAATGAGTGCGATGAAAGCTATTGATAAATAAAAAATAAAGTCACTGGTCCCTTGAACGCGTTTAACTTGTTGCAAGATTATTCAAGCGAAGACTGGTTCAAATGAAAATGAACTTGAATAAGTGAGAAATGACGATGAGAGATCTAAATATAGTTCGAATCATTCCAGCAACAAACCACAACGCAATTCGCGCTATAATTAAAATGTTTTGGCCGCTCTTGTTACAAAATTATAAACAATTCGATTACTGCAATGTAATGTAAATAACCAGCGCACATAGAGTCCAATTGGCAGACTTTTTTGGCAACAGAATCCAATTTTATAACTTTTACAGTTTAGTTTTTACTGAGTAATAGTTTTTATTTGAATAAATAAGTAGTTGTGTTTATACATTGATAAAAAAATACTGTAAAAGTTGTAGAATGTAGAGCACATAATTCTCTCTACAAAATTTGTCCTTTCAACTTGCCTCTACAGTCTATTAAGATTGTAGTATTAACATTGGAACAGGAAAAAAACTGTAAATTGAGATACAAATAAAGATTTGGTGGAACGGAGTGGTCCTTGGTTATCTTTAAGAGTTGAAATACAAATCTTATTCCCTGAAACCAAGAAAGATTAAAAAACACAACAAATGTTGCCCTAAGAGCTCTAAGAGCCACATTTGTTGTGTTTTTTTTAATCTTTCTTGGTTTCAGGGGACAAGATTTATATGTCAACTCTAACAATAAGTGTGTTTTACATGATTACTAATAATCGTGAATGGTATGAAGAAACGAGCTTTTCCAGAAGGAGACACTTCTAAGGAAATGGTTTTTCTGTGGTATTAGCTAAAGAAGACTAAATAGAAGCTTATTTGTTTGAAATTAATGGAAGAAGATCCAACTCAAAGCAAATAGTTTCAAAAAATGACAGAAACATCCAAGGAAGCTAGAGTTATCTAAGGATAACTTGTGAAATCAGTGGGGGAAGTTACGTATCGTTCAAAATCATCTAATGAGGCTACATATTCATCAAAAATATCTAAAGAGATTCCTTAAATAACCCAAGAAGCTAGAACTCCTCAAGCAGCATTTGAAAGAATTACAATTTTGGAAAAAATTATGTCCTATTAAAATCAACTGATAAAGCTGCACAAAGCTCTAAGGAAGCTCAAATTTCTTGAATATCATCTAAATGACCACGTCTTCTAGAACCATTGGAAGAAGTAACATTATATCCTCTTATAGAAATCATCTAAGAAGACTTGGGAAGACTCCCAAAGAAACTAATAATCCTTCAGTATCATTTTGGTGGAACGGACTGGTCCTTGGTTATCTTCAAAAATTGAATTACAAATCTTATCCCCTGAAACCAACAAAGATTAAAAAAGACAACAGAGGTTGCTCTAAAGCGTTTCGATGGTCAAGGTATCATCGGAACGAGTTAGAGCAACCTCTGTTGTGTTTTTTAATCTTTCTTGGTTTCAGGGGACAAGATTTGCATTTTAAATAGATAGATTGATTGAAATTGGGATGTAGCCCAATTGGACAAAATGGTCAGACCCCTAATTATGAATGAGCTCAAAAAGGGGAGGTCAACTCGGCAAAACATTCTCTGGTGAGTAAGGATAATTATCCTTAATTGTAATTAAGATTAGAAATGTAAAATTATTGTTGGACCCTGTTGCTCAAAAGCTCAAAAAGGGAAGGTCAACTCGGCAAAACATTCTCTGGTGAGTAAGGATAATTATCCTTAATTGTAATTAAGATTAGAAATGTAAAATTATTGTTGGACCCTGTTGCATTTTGGACCAAGTTATTTTTGTCCGTCATGTTAATAATAACATTCCTTAAAGCATTTCGTTTTTGTTGCAATTGTGAAAAACTTTGCAGTCGTTTTTCATTTGTAATAAATTGCTTTACAGTTAGACCATGACATAATAATACATTATCATGACGATCATTTTGTTATTCTGCTTTAAATCTTTTTATAGCGTTATGTCGTTAGTATTCAGTTATTTCTGGTAGTTCAATGCACCGATCGCATGTTGCACGAAAAGCTTTCGTCGAAATTTTCTATTTAAAAACTCGAATGAAATTGAGCGCAAACTAACAAGCGTTTTAACTTATTTTTTATGTATGTATTCATTTTATGTATTAATAAACATGTTTGTTGAATACTGGCAGATAAAATGTTTCGTTAAACTTCCACAGTGATAAAATTGATAAGGTTTCTAGACTTACCTCTAAGGGGAGACTCAAAAGTTCTTCGGTTTCGGTGGCTTCTTCGTACAAGGCGGCAGCAGAAAGGCCCCTTCTCCCTTGCCAGGCCCTTTGCATGGCAATCAATTTGGCCTCTTCTTGTGCGCTTTGGGAAAGCATTTTCTGTAAAAAAATGACGCTATTAAATCACCAAAGTTCGCTAAACTGAAACATAAAGTGACTCTCAGTGAGTGAAAGTGAAAGAGAGATCTATTCAAATCTGACACTATCACATATGAAAGTATACAAAATTAAAAACAAAAAATTCAGTAAATGTGCAGACGTGAAGATTGACATTTTTAAATACATTTTTTTTGGTGGAACGGACTGGTCCTTGGTTATCTTCAAAAATTGAAATTCAAATCTTGTCCCCTGAAACCAAGAAAGATTAAAATACACAACAGAGGTTGCTCTAATGCAGATACTCTCTGAAGATGATGGCTTTGCTATCAAAACGCGTTAGCCAGTAACCTCTGTTGTGTTTTTTAATTTTTCTTGGTTTCAGGAGGTTGCTCTAGTGCGTTTTGATAGCCAAGCTGTCATCTTCAGAGAGATACTATCTCTCTTGGCCATCAAAATGCTTTAGACCAACCTCTGTTGTGTTTTTTAACCTTTCTTGGTTTCAGGAGACAAGATTTATATTTTAAACGCATATTGATTAACTTTTTTATTAAAAGAAAAGTCATTATTTTCTGTATTGGCGTTTTAAACAAACATAAATAAGGAAATAAATAAATGTAAAATAAATAAGCTGTTTAAAAATTGGGAACTATTAATACATTTCTTAGGAAAAAAAAGGGAATTTGTCAACAGTTTCCAAAAGAAATTGTTTTTCTTTCTTTTTCTTTTTTTGTTTTCAAACAGTCGATACAGAAAAAGTTCTTTGTGGAGAAAAGTAATTTAGCATTTGTTATATTTACATATTTACAGTCACCGGTGTAATAGAGAAAACAAATTCGATTTTATTTCACTTTAATTCTAACTTAAAATTGTGAATTTTGCTCGAACTTGGCAGATTTACACCAAATTCTGCCTTAAAAAAATTAAAAAATCGTATAATCATAAATTATCTATTAATTAAGATTAAATCTAGCTCATTTCACAAGTTTACAAAATTTGCACATTTATATCTGATGGGAATCGTTTTTAATTATGTCATAATGAGGTAAACTGTCTAGCTTGAGATAATGCGCAATAATGGGAATGAATCAATCTTATTATGATTTTAAAATTAACAAAACGAGGCAATCAATCAGATCTTTGTACGTCTAAAGATAAAAGTATTGACAAAAATGATTCAGGTTAGATAATATATTCAACCGAAGGTTAATAATTGGGCAAATAATTAATAAATGTTATTAATTATCCACGCTATCATGTGGGCTCAAAAAAGTCAATTATTGCAGACGAAAGTGTGTTTGTTTGAGAGCTAGCTTAGAGGAAGGAAGGTCATTTCAAAAGCTCTCTTTTGAAATGCCTCAACAGAATTGGAGGCCCAACGCCTTGGGTTTGCAATTTTATCAACACACATAAACATTAACGTATTTGAAAAACAAATTTTGTCCCCTGAAATCAAAAAAGATTAAAAAACACAATTAAGGTGGCTCTAAAGCGTTTCGACAGCCAAGCTATCATCTTCAGAGAGATATCTCTCTAACGATTAAAGCTAAAGCGTTTCCATAGCCAATCTATGATCTTTAGAGGGATATCTCCCTGAAGATGATAATTAAAGCGTTTCGATAGCCAAGTTATCATCTTCAGAGAGATATCTCTCTGAAGATGATAGCTTGGCTATCGAAATGCGTTAAAGCAACCTTTGTTGTATTTTTAAATCTTTCTTGATTTTAGGGAACAAGATTTGTATTTCAATTTTTGAAGATAACCAAGGACCAGTCCGTTCCACCAAAATTAACGTACTTAAAAAGGGGAAAATTCTTGTAGTGACAAATTCAAATTTTTCAACCACCTTCCAGTTATTTCAGAATGGAGAGTTTTCAGATGAACGATTTAAGAGGAAAAACTGTTAATCTAAAAGAAACAAGGTAACTTGTTAACAGTGGCGGCTGACGTATAGGCACTGTGGAACTGCAGCACCCCCAAGTTCGCTTGGGTTCTAAACACTTTTCATTACACAATTTTTTGTAGAAATTTTAAATTTTCTTTGATTTCTTTTTATAGAAATTTTAGGTTTCTTTCACGAAGTTACGACATTTTATTATTTTATTTTTAATTTTGATCAAGATCACACTAGTTTTTGTAAAAGTTTTAAGAAAGAAATCAATATTTCGAGCAGGAATTAAAATATTAAGAAAAAAACTCAAATTTCTTTGAAAATTTTAACATTTTGAGAAAATAATTACAATTTCAAGAAAAAATTTAAATTCAACTCATCTCGCATTTTACTATTTCTCTAAAAAATAAGTTAATACGGTATCTTCAAATTTTTACCCCAAATCCCATTTTGTATGAAAAGTTTTGAGTCAAATATTTCGATTTTTTTTAGGAAATTTTGATTTTTTCTGCAAACTTTCCATTTTTCCTAAATATTTTACATAAAGAAATGTTCTCAAAATTTCCATTTTTCCTGAAAGTGTTGTACTTAAAATTTCTTCTAGAAATTCCAACTTCTCCAGATTTTTCTTTGTGTTCCTTTAATTTGGCCCTAAAAATGTCAAGTTTTTTCACACTTTGACAATTTAAAGTTCATTTTATTTTGTAGTTTTGGCAAAAAATGTTTGGAAAAAACCCCAAAGCTCTATAAAAATTTCAACATTTTGGGAAAAACAAAAAATGTTGACTTTTTTGCAAAGATATTTCAATTTATTTTCAAATTTCGATTTTTTTCTCTAAGAAATTTTGTTTTTTTTCCCTATGAAATTTGTGTTTTTTTCTAAACATTTTATACAAAGGATTTTTTTCCAAATTTTGACTTTTCCGGGATATTGTGTCTTTAAAATATTTTTTCTTGCAGAAATTTTAATTTCTCTCTTAATTTGTTTTGGAAATTTAAAAGTTTTCTAACAAAATTTTAATATTTTAAAGGTAAAGCAAATTTGATAAGAATCTGAAAATTATTAAGTATAAATTTAGGGAAAATAAACTTCAATCTGCATAAAAATAAGAAAACCACGAAAAATATTGAAATTTCAAGAAACAATGAACCTTGTAAATTTCAACCTTTTTTACAATTTCTCTAAAAAAATTACTACTACTGTAGGTCCAAAGGAAATTCTGAATCGGAATTTCCAATTTTTCTAGAAATGTTAAATTTATTCTTGAAATTCTCAAGTTCGAATTTAAAATTCAAATTTCGTTAAATACGAAGATCGAAGTTTAAAAATTAAACTCAAAATTTCAAGCGAAAGCAGATCATATTTCTAGAAAAAGTTGAAATTTTTTGTAGTAAACAACATTTTTCAAAAAAAATAACATTTTCGAAATTAAAGAAAAAAAATTTTGTTTGAAATAAACTGTTAAAAATATGCCCATAATTTCGACTTCTAAAGTGAAAATTATTGAAATTTTTGAGAAAAAGAGTCAACATTTCTAGAAGAGTCTCAAAATTTCGAAATTGAAATTAATCGAAATGTTAAAAAAATTCATTAAAAATTTACTGTTCTAATTTAATTTTTTTCTAGTAATTTTGAAGTTCCAGAGAAATTTCAAAAATCAAATATTCCAATTTGATGCCAATTTTTTGTGATCAAGTTATATTTGGAGATTTGTTTCAATTGCTCAATTTTAAAAATAGAAATTTTTGTTATTAATTTTTTTATTTCGAGTGTTATTTGGAAATGTTTCTCAAAAAATGTAAATTTAAAAAGAGAAACATTACCACTTTTAAAAAATAAAGTTAAAATGATCAGAAAACTCGAAGTTTAAAAAAAAAATCAATTTTTATATTGGTCGACATTTTCAATAACTTTATGAATGTGAATAAAAGAGAAATTTTTGGAAAAATATCGACACATTTTAGAAAGTAAATAAAGAAATTTGTTTGCAATAAATTAATTGTCAAAAATATTTTATGATTTTGACTTTTAAAGTGGAAACTATTGAAATTTTTGAGAAAATGAGTCAACATTTCTAGAAGAGCCTCAAAATTTCGAAATTGAAATTAATCAAAATGTTAAAAAAAATTCATTAACAATTTACTGTTCTAATTTAATTTTTTTTTAGTAATTTTGAAGTTCCAGGGAAATTTCAAAAATCAAATATTCAAGCCAATTTTTTGTGATTAAAATTCAAATTTTGCCAATTTATTTGTATATAAAATGCAACTTTTTTTGGAAATTTGTTTCAAAACTTTGCACACTTTTAAAAATACAAAATGTTGTCATTAATTTATTCAATTTCGAGTGTTTTTTCGAAATTTTTCTTGAAACATGTAAATTTAAAAAGAAAAATATTACCACTTTTAAAAAGTAAAGCAAAAGTTATTAAAAAATGCTAATTTAAAAAAAAAGGCAAATATTTTGATATTTTCATAGAAAGTCAAATTTTCAAAAGAAAGCAAGGATTTCGAAAAAAATTTTTAAGTTTTAAAATGGGCGACATTTTGAATAATTTTGGGAATGTGAATAAAAGACGAATTTTTAAAAAAATATCGACATTTAAAATAAATTGCAGTTTTTAATTAAATTTTCAAAAAAGCTGAATTTTTTAAATATTGGAGAAAACTCAAAATTATCGAATAATTCGTAATTATCAAAAAAGTTGAAATTTTGAAAAGATAAAATTTTGAAAAAAGTCGAACTTTTTAATAATTCAAATTTAAAGAGAATCTTTTCTTTTAAGTCGAAGATTTAATTGGAAATGTTTAAAAAATGTATAAAAACATTTTTTAAAAAAGTTTAAACTTTTCAAAAAAAGTCGTTTTCAGAGTCGAAATTTTTGAAAAAAAAATCGAAGTTTTTAAAAAAAATCTATTTTTAAATTGGTCGACATTTTCAATAATTTTGGGAATGTGAATAAAAGACGAATTTTTGGAAAAATATCGACATTTAAAATAAATTACAGAGTTTTTAATTAAATTTTCAAAGAAGCTGATTTTTTTAAATATTGGAGAAAATTCAAAATTATCGAATAATTCATAATTACCAAAAAAAGTTGAAATTTTGAAAAGGTAAAATTTTGAAAAAAGTCGAAATTTTCAATAGTTCAAGTTTAAAAAGAATCTTTTCTTTTAAGTCGAAGATTTAATTGGAAATGTTTAAAAAAATGTATAAATAAAATATTGAAAAAAGTTTAAACTCTTCAAAAAAAAAGTCAAGTTTTCAAAAAGAGTCGAAACTTTTGAAAAAAAAAGTCGAAGTTTTGAAATGGATTCGAAATTTACGAAATGTTAGTCGAAAATTTCAATAAAAGATTTTAAAAAATGTCTCAAAGGACCTAAAGGATCGACAGGTTGTAAAAAATGTCAAAATTTCAAAAATAGTTGAAATTAAAAAAATACTTGAAATTAAAAAAATAGTAAAAACTTTTAAGTTTTCCAAAAAATTTAAATTTTGGAAAATAACTAAAATTTTGAAAAATTCGAACAAAATAAGGCCGCAATTTTCAACAAAGTGGGAATTAAAATAAAAAGTCGACAATTTCAAAGAAGTGCAGATTTAAGAAAAGGTTAAAATTGTAAAGAAAGTCGAAATTTGTTAACAAGGCAAAAGATTTCAAAATCTTCTAAATATCCAAAAGAAGTCAACATTTTGGAAAAGAAGAAATTTAAAAAAAACAGGTCGACATTTATAGTCGAAATTAAAAAAAATATCAAAATTTGCAAAGGACTTGAGAATTTTTATCGAATTTACGAAATAATTCGAAATTTTAAAAAAGTTTAAATTTTAAATAGTTGGGAAATTTGCAACTCAACTTTTCAGTAAAAATTAAAATCAAAATATTGAAAACAAGTGAAAATTATCAGATAGATCAAGCTTTTCAAAAGTCGAAATATTGAAAAGCTAAAATTTTGGAAAAAGTTAAAATTTTTGGTAGTTGAAATTTTGAATCAAAGTAAAGTATTTTTTTATAGTTGAAATTTTAGGTCAAAAAAATTAAAATTTTGAAGAAATGTCAAACATTTCGTAAAATTTCAAAATTTTCAAAAAAATCGAAATTTTGCAAGAATTTCAAAAATTAAGAAGTAGCGAAATTTTCAACAACAAAAAAATCAAAAAATAATCGATAAGTCGAATATCAAAATTTGCAAAGGTTTTGAGAGTTTAAAAACTCGTTCGAGTTATTTTATTATTATTATTGTTTATTTAGTTTATTTCGAATTATTTCGTGAAATCGATAATTCGAATTCGATAATTCGAATTCACAAAATAATTCGAAATTTTAAAAAAGTTTAAATTTTAAACAGTTGGGAAATTTGCACTCAACTTTTCAATAAAAATTAAAATCAAAATATTGAAAACAAGTGAAAATTATCAGACAGATCGAGGTTTTCAAAAGTCGAAATATTGAGAAGTTAAAATTTTGGAAAAAGTTTAAATTTTTGGTAGTTAAAATTTTAAATCAAAGTGAAACATTTTTTTAAAGTTGAAATTTTAGGTTAAAAAAATTACAATTTTGAAAAAATGTCAAACATTTCGTAAAATTTCAAAATTTTCAAAAAAATCGAAATTTTGCAAGAATTTTAAAAATTAAGAAGTAGCGAAATTTTCAACAACAAAAAATCAAAAAATAATCGATAAGTCGAAATTTTCAAAAACAGTTGATATTTTAATAAAAACCGGTCGAAATTATTAAGAATCGAAATTTTCAATAAAAACCAGTCGAAATTATTAAGAATCGAAATTTTCAATAAAAAAATTATAATTTTGCAAAAACAATTATAAACAAAGATGAAACTTGGAAAAAAGTCAAAAATTTAAAAAGTTGAAAGAATTTACATTTTCAGGAAAAGCACGAATTTTCAAATGGTAAAAATTAAATTTTGCAATACAGTCGAAATTTGGAAAAAAATCCAACCTTTCGAAAAACGCGACATTATTAAAAGTTTTCGTTGTCAGAAAATCTAAAGTTTTCGAAAAATAACGTTTTGAAAATGTCGAAATTTTCAATCGAAATCTTAAACATTTTAAAACACTAAATATTGTCGCAGCACCCCCATTAGTTTTGGCTACGAGCCGCAACTGCTTGTTAACTCAGAGAAAAATTCGTTTATTTCTCCGTAACATTGTTACGTGTTACCTAAGATAAGACCAACGCGTTACCGGTACAAGCAGACTTTTAATAATTAATCGTACATCTTTTCGTACAACATCAATTAACAAGTAGATCAGTTGTTGGTATGCCACACGTACTAGAAGGTTCCATCTTAGTCTGGAACGAATAATTACTCGTAGTCTCGAACGAACAATTACGCATACCCCTTAATGGCTCTAATTACTGGTAAACATCTAACGGACGTCTCAAACCTATGAGTAATTTCTCCGGCTGCATGTCTCCCCAATAACACAAGAATAAGGAATAACCAATACTTATTCTTACGCCAATATAGTACAAAATACTTATTTTGTGCACAAAACATTTATTTTGTGTACAAAATACTTATTTTGTGCGCCAATAGCTTCTTAAAAGCTTTTAATAAACAAACATCCACTGAAAATGTCTAAGCATAGTTCTCTGCTAAATTTAGCTTCAATGTGTTAGTTACCATAATAAACGTTGAATTATTTAATCGTGCGAAATTCTGATAAGCCGAGACCGCTCGTGTGCGATAACACGAACAATGAACAATCCTCCGCTCACTTAGGAATTTTCTAGAGAGATCTGTCTGCGAAAAATTCAACAATCACAGATTGTTTACATGAAATTTACAACAGTTTTGATAAGATTCACGACAGAGTAAACAGTGTGACTTCGACTTCTGAAAATTTGGACTTTTTTCAACATTTCGGTCCCTTTTGACAATTCCAAGTTTTTTATTTTGAAATGAAAACTCCTTGAGGCGTGTTGAATGATTTTTGCTAGGAGGTAGGACATACTTGGAATATAAAAAATGCTTGTAAATTCGAAGGGCCACTTTTACATACATTTTTTCTTATTTTCTTTCTAAAACATCATTTACTATATTATTATTATTAGTACATTTCTTTAGAATCAATAAGCAATCAAATATTGGGAGCAAAATGTATTTAAATAATAAGTTAAGTAGAGGCGCGCCCTTTTTAGCAACCTACATATAAAAACTTTACATCAGCAAAGTGTTGAGAAGAAACAACATTTTATCAATGAATGGTTAAATAAAAATAGTTTTACTTACCGGAAGCAGTTAAAAATTAAGCTGAAGCAGAACGGAATAATCGAGAAAGTCAGCAAACGGCGCAATCAATACAATTCAGGTAGAAACGCTCTCGAATTTCTATACAAGCTTGGTTCACAACTCCGCCACAACTCTAAAACTCCTCGCACTCTGGAAGTATTCCACATAAATGTTGCACAGACGCACCGATCTCCGAATATACACAGCGGCGACAGAATAATCTCACCAAACTAGCCGTTTCATTGGCTAATGGCTAGTTCACCATCAGCAGCACGTTCCTGGCACATGCAAGCCTTGTTTTGTAAATAAATCAGCATGCGTTTCAGTAAAATTTGAAGACGTCTGCACTAGGTCAAAGGTGCTTCTATTTTGGTTAATTGATCCAAAATTAAATAACTAATCGTGAGCGGCCTGATTGATTGCACCAAAATCTGAGAGCATCGGGAATCCTGAACATGCGCTAGGAGTGTGTCGCTATCACCTTGGGGATTCGCTCCAAAAGGAATTGATAATCAGATAGTAGAAGAATTTAAATACAAATTGTGTCCCCTGAAACCAAGAACACTAATCTTTCTTGGTTGTAGGGGACAAAATTTGTATTTCAATTCTTCTGAAACCAAGAACATTAATCTTTCTTGGTTTCGGGGGACAAAATTTGTATTTCAATTCTTCTGAAACTAAAAACACTAATCTTTCTTGGTTTTAGGGGACAATTTTTGAAAATAACCAAGGACCAGTTCGTTCTACCAAAAATATAGTAGAAGTAAATAATTTATCCAACTAGAGAATTGAAAGAAAAACCACTTTGACTTCCATATTGATATTTCTTTTGTTGACTGGATCACTTAACCCTTGAATCAATCGCCATGCCCTCCATACCTTACCTCAACTGAAAAAATTTAAGGTCTTGGATTCTCAAACAAAAATGTATCAGTTAAGCTCCAGTATTGTAGCTTGTAGCAGTATTTTACTACAGTTCGAAAGATTTAAGGTGAATGTAGACATCGATTAACCTAATCGTTGATTGAATACTTTATTCAATCAACGACCAAATGAACTACAAATGCTGCCACTACAAACTTTGCTTTTCAACTGAAATGTGCAAAAATTTCTATACTTTGATTGGCAGTTCAAATATTCGAAAAACTCTGTAAAAAATAGATTTGCTTGCCTGCTAAGTTAGCAGGCAAGCACTTAGCAGTGCTAAGTGCTAGTTTTCTAGATTTTTCTTGAACTGTAAGAATTCAAAAGTACAAAATTTTGTTATAAGTCAAGCCTTAAAGCTAGAAAGCTAGTATCTCTCTAAAGATGATAGCTTGGCTTTCGAAACGCGTTGTTGTGTTTTTTAATCTTTCTTGGTTTCAGGGGACAAGTTCTGTATTTCATTTTTTGAAGATAACCAAGGACCAATCCCATCCACCAAAAAAAAAGCCTTAAAGCTTGTTAAATTTAGAAACTGAACGTTTTATTTGGGGAATTTAGTTTTAAATCAGTTTGAATTGTGTCGTTTTTAAAAGATTCTAAAATGCAGAAACTGCCCAAAAGGATAAACTTCACATTAAAAGATTTCAAAGGTTTTCAACAACGTTGGATAAAATTTGTAAGGTAATCTATAACTCTAAGTGATGTTGCAGAGGTTTGCTGCTCAATAACTCAATGGCTCAAGTCCAATGACTCCTTTTTTTTTGGAGGAGCGGACTAGTTTTTGGTTATCTTTAAAAATTGAAGTACAGAGTAGGAGCCCAGTAATGGAACATTTTCAGTGATTGGAAGCTTAGCTGGCTTAGCAATACAAGCATCACCATGCTCTGGAACTTTGGAGGACTGCGATCGGCAAATTAACATGAATTTCTTAGGGAAGTCATTGGAAAATTGAAATACAAATCTTGTCCCCTCCCTGAAACCAAGAAAGATTAAAAAACACAACTAAGGTTGCTCTAACGCGTTTCGACAGCCAAGCTGATAGAGGTATTGAAGATGATGGCTGTCGAAATGCGTTAGAGCAACCTGTTTTATGTTTTTTAATCTTTCTTGATTTCAGGAGACAAGTTTTGTATTTCAATCTTTAGAATCTTGTTTATTAATTTTATTTAACATTTCTGCCAGCCAATTTGGAGATATTTAAATTTTTATTAATGAAAGTTGACAATATTCTGAATCATTTGTTGAAGAGAGCTGCGTTAAAGCAACTTTTGTTGTATTTTTTAATCTTTCTTGGTTTCAGGGAGGGGACAAGATTTCTATTTCAATTTTCCAATGACTTCCCTAAGAAATTCATGTTAATTTGTCGATCGCACTCCTCCAAAGTTCCAGAGCATGGTGATGCTTGTATTGCTAAGCCAGCTAAGCCTCCAATCACTGAAAATTTTCCATTACTGGGCTCCTACTCTGTTACTTTAGTCTGTCTTTGTAACGAAATTCAATGTCAACCACAGAGACTAGTCAACCAACTATAACACTATTGATAACGTTTCCATTTATGACCTTCTAGAGTTGTTTCTGAAATCGTATCACTAAATCCGTCTTTTTTTATTTTGTTTGGGGTCAATAACAAGATTTTATTTGTGTAAGATCCCCAGCGAAGTTAATTGCGAAAGCACAAAGTGATATGCAACATATCGTTTTTGAGCTATGTTGTTATTTAAAAGATTCTTGACGTCAATAAATTATGTGATAACGATGGAAAAAAATGGCATTTTTGTCGAGTTCCTAAAAATGTTTTGCCAGCGTTATCTTTAGGTAAATTTCCTCCTCCGTCCTACATCTGTGTGATTCTCTGCCATTTATCAGTGACTGCTTTTTTGCACAAATGTGGTATCTAATTTAAATACTACATTTAGATAATCTAAATAGGAATTCACTCTAGAAGTTCGTGCATCCAAAATGGGAGAATGATATAATTAACAATTATAATTAACAGTACAATTTTGAATGCAATCGACCCAGAGGTTTCAATATGTAACGTGGTTGAATTTTAAAAAATTGTCAGCTTTTGTACAGTCTTCAAGGGTACCCTTGTCTTCTTGAAACTCTTGGGAATGCTACTTATAGAGCATTGGAAACACTCGAAGTCTCTAAGAAGAGTTTAGGCTCCGCCTTCAAATAGTTTGGTTTTTAGAACATTTGTGAGCTTTCTCAGAACCAAACCAGTAAAGCTACACAATCCTAAATTCTTCTTAGACTTCGAAAGTTTCAAATGGTCCAAATCTCTTGATACACTCGCAGAAGCTTCAAGGATGTATAACCATCACTGAGAACTGTTAAGAACCCCAACTTTTTAAAAATTCAACCATATTACACATTAAGACCTCTGAGTCAATCCAGATTTATCAAAAATCAAGTACATTGAGCTTCAAATGCATCTGAATTGAAATTACCAATTCTAATGGAGGGATTTTAAAAGAAAAATTGTGTTGCGATGTAAAAAAGATCTTTCAATCGTAGGGTTGAATCCTGAACTCTTCTTAGAGACTTGGAAAGCTTCAAATGGTTCAGATCTCTTGATGCACTCACAGATGCTTCAACAAGTAGCACTGAAAACTGTTAAGAACCTCAACTTTTTAAAAATTTTATCATATTACACATTCAGACCTCTGGGTCAATCCAGATTTATCAAAAATCGAGTACATTGAGCTTCAAACGTATCTGTATTGAAATGACCAATTCTGATGGGGGGATTTCAAAAAAAAATTGTGTTGTGATGTAAAAAAGATCTTCAAATCCTAGGGTTGAATTCAGAACTCTTCTTGGAGACTTGGAAAGCTTCAAATGGTTCAGATCTCTTGATGCACTCACAGATGCTTCAACAAGTAGCACTGAAAACTGTTAAGAACCTCAACTTTTTAAAAATTTTATCATATTACACATTCAGACCTCTGGGTCAATCCAAATTTATCAAACATCGATTATATTGAATTTCTGTACTGAAATGAGCAATTCTGATGGAAGGATTAAAAAAAAATTTTGTTGTGATGTAAAAAAGATCTCCAAATCCTAGGGTTAAATTCAGAACTCTTCTTGAAGATTTGGGAAGCTTTAAATGGTTCAGATCTCTTGGTGTACTCACAAATGCTTAAACAGGTACTATTAAAAACTGTTAAGAATTCCAACTTTTTAAACATCCAACCACATTACACATTCAAACCTCTGGATTGATCCAAATTTATCAAAAATCAAGCACGTTGAGCTTCAAACGTATCTGAATTAAAATGATGAATTCTGAAGGAGTAATGTCGAAGGAAAAGATGAGTTGCGATATAAAAAAAGATCTTCCAACCGTTAGGTTGAATCCTGAACTCTTTTTAGAGACTTGGAAAGTTTCTAATGATTCAGATCTCTTGATGCACTCACAGAAGCTTCAAGAATGTACAATTACCACTGAAAACTCTTAAGAACCCCAACTTTTTACAAACTCAACCATATTACACATTAAGACCTCTGAGTCAATCCAGATTTATCAAAAATCAAGTACATTGAGCTTCAAATGCATCTGAATTGAAATTACCAATTCTAATGGAGGGATTTTAAAAGAAAAATTGTGTTGCGATGTAAAAAAGATCTTTCAATCGTAGGGTTGAATCCTGAACTCTTCTTAGAGACTTGGAAAGCTTCAAATGGTTCAGATCTCTTGATGCACTCACAGATGCTTCAACAAGTAGCACTGAAAACTGTTAAGAACCTCAACTTTTTAAAAATTTTATCATATTACACATTCAGACCTCTGGGTCAATCCAAATTTATCAAAAATCGATTATCTTGAATTTCTGCACTGAAATGAGCAATTCTGATGGGAGGATTAAAAAAAATTGTGTTGTGATGTAAAAAAGATCTTCAAATCCTAGCGTTGAATTCAGAACTCTTCTTGGAGACTAAGAAAGCTTCAAATGTTTTAGATCTCTTGATGTACTCACAGATGCTTCAATAGGTACCATTGAACCATTGAAAACTGTTAAGAATTCCAACTTTTTAAAAATCCAACCACATTACACATTCAGACCTTTGGATCGTTCCAGATTTATCAAAAATCAAGCACATTGAGCTTCAAACGTAGATACGTTATTAAAATGGTGGATTCTGAAGGGGCAATGTCGAAGAAAAAGATGAGTTGCGATATAAAAAAAGATCTTCCAACCGTAAGGTTAAATCCTGAACTCTTCTTAGAGACTTGGAAAGTTTCTAATGATTCAGATCTCTTGATGCACTCACAGAAGCTTCAAGAATGTACAAGTACCGCTGAAAACTGTTAGGAACTCCAATTTTTTTAAAATTTAACCATCCAGATCCGGAGGACTGAATCTGTAAAAATTCAGATCTCTGGATTGATCCAGATTTAAAAAATCAAACATATTGAGCTTCAAAGGTATCTCAGTTAAAATGAGTGATTGATGAAGGGATTCTGAAGGAAAAATTGAGCAGCAAAATCTTTCAACCGTGGGGTTGATTATTTAGTTCAGAAATTGTTATAATTTATTTATTGCTATTTTACAAATATCGTTTTAACAGCTCCAAGAATGGAATGACCACCAGATCAACCGATTCCCTAGTAAAAATGAAGTCCAAATGATCGAACTTTTTTGGCATCTTGGTCATGGATACAACGTTGGGTAATTCTTCAGCTAGTCTAATCACATCCTGAAACATGGTTGCTTTTGTCATTGTTAATATACATTCGCTGCGAAAACTTGACTGCTTTAGCTTTATTTGTTAATACCATATATATATATATATATATATATATATATATATATATATATGTGGTCATATGTGGTCTATGGTTAGTACAAAACTATTCCAGTGTTCCAAACCTAGTAAATTCTTGGGCATTCATTCCCAAACTTAACAATGTTCTGTAATGAATCACTTGAATGCGCTAAAACCAGAGACTAGCTAAAACCTTTAGCTTACATCGTACTTTTGGTTCTCAAGTTGTCATTGATTTCTAACTTAACGGTACCAAAAAACATTAATCGATTTAAAATCAACAAAATATCAGCTCATCATTACATAGCAGCTTCTTATTACGTAAAAGAATCTTATACAGAGCAATAATAAAGCAATAAGCAATGTCAATGCAGCTAAAGCTTAGCATATGTTCTGTCATCAAAGCTGCAGAAGTAAACTTACTGCTGAAGAGCCCAAACTATCATCTTCTGAATAATATAGGGCAGTTGGACATTTAACATTGGACAAATTATAATCAGGTGGTGTTGCTCTTCCATATTGTTTCATATTACCCTCAGTACCAAAATCAAATTGTCTAAAATGACCTAAGATTAAACAATAAAGATTTCTCCAATTAATATACCGACTGGCTTACCAGATACTATCTCCTGAGCATAATGAGCTAGCTGCCGAGTTGTTACCGAATTAATACAGAGCCCATATATCACTGGAAGTAGATCCTGTAGGGGACAAAACTGTTAAAAATTCCAAATTTTTAATAATCCAACCACATTACACATTCAGACCTCTGGATCGATCCAGATTTATCAAAAATCAAGCCCATTGAGCTTCAAAGGTATCTGACTCGAGATGATGAATTCTGATGGGAGGATTTCGAAGAAAAAATTGGGTTGCGATGTAAAGAAAGATCTTTCAACCGTAAGATTGAATCCTGAACTGTTCTTAGAGACTTGGAAAGCTTCAAATGGTTCAGATCTCTTGATGCACTCACAGATGCTTCAAAAATGTTCAGGTACCTCTGAAAACTGTTAAAACCACCAAATTTTATAAATTCATATGTAAACCTCTAGATTGATCCAGATTTATCAAAAATCAAGCCCATTGAGCTTCAAAGGTATCTGACTCGAGATGATGAATTCTGATGGGAGGATCTCGAAGAAAAAATTGGGTTGCGATGTAAAGAAAGATCCTTCAAACGTAAGGTTGAATCCTGAACTGTTCTTAGAGGCTTGGAAAGCTTCAAATGTTGCAGATCTCTTGATGCACTCATAGAAGCTTCAAAAATGTTCAGGAACCGCTGAAAACTGTTAAGACCACCGAGTTTTAAAAATTCAATCATATTTAAACCTCTAAATTGATCCAGATTTATCAAAAATCAAGCCCTTTGAGCTTCAAAGGTAACTGACTTGAGGTGATGAATGCTGATGGGAGGATTTCGAAGAAAAAATTGGGTTTCGATGTAAAGAAAGATCCTTCAAACGTAAGGTTGAATCCTGAACTGTTCTTAGAGACTTGGAAAGCTTCAAATGTTTCAGATCTCGTGATGCACTCATAGATGCTTCAAAAATGTTCAAGTACCTCTGAAAACTGTTAAGACCACCAAGTTTTAAAAATTGAACCATATTTAAACCTCTAGATTGATCCAGATTTATCAAAAATCAAGCCCATTGAGCTTCAAAGGTATCTGACTCGAGATGATGAATTCTGATGGGAGGATTTCGAAGGAAAAATTAAATTGCAATTTAAAGAAAGGTCTTTCAAACGTAAGGTTGAATCCTGAACTGTACTTAGAGACTTGGAAAGCTTCAAATAGTTCGGATCTCTTGATGCACTCATAGATGCTTCAAAAATGTTCAGATACCTCTGAAAACTGTTAAGACCACCAAGTTTTAAAAATTTAACCATATTTAAACCCCTAGATAGAAACAGATTGATCAAAAATCAAGCCCATTGAGCTTCAAAGGTATCTGACTTGAGATGATGAATTCTGATGGGAGGATTTCGAAGAAAAAATTGGGTTGCAATGTAAAAAAAGTGGGGATGATAACCAACAAAAAGTTCTTTAACAAGAATGAATTATTCAGAGGAAAGAAGTAACTTCAAAAGTTGGATAAATTATCAAGGAAGAAATTCGTTGGGAACTGAAAATTCATGAAAATTCATGAAAATAATATCTTGGGGACAAAATCATTTGAATTAATTTTGCTTCAATCCGATAAATATCCTGTAAAATAAAAAAAAACTACACGTACCTTATTTTTAGCGTTTTGACAATAGTGACACATTCTAGTCAAAAGCACATTGCACACAGCTTTATTCCTTTGGCATATTTCTCTTGCAATGGAATTCAGACCTGGTATGAGCTCATTCAAGTTCATATTAGAACTCCACGTCTAGTTATAAAATAAACATAAAAGTTATTGCGATGAGTCTGCCCTCTAAGGGTGGATATATCTTAGTGAATTCTCGAAACAGAATTTTTCTTGTAGGAATATCCACGCTTAGAAGCTAAGAATTCTTCTTATTGATAAAAACTAGAATTAGAAACGAAAAATTGCACTTAGAAGCTAAGAATTTTTCTTCGGGGCTAACATTTTTTAAAATCAACTGAAGACTAGAATTTTTCTTTGAGGCTAACATTTTTTGGAATCAATCGAAGACTAAAATCTTAAATCTTAAGCTAAGAATCTCCCTTGAAAGCAATCAGCTCTCTCCAAAGCTAAGAATCTCTGTTATTGTTTTCTTCAGTAGAAAAAACAATGAAACAATTACTAGGAAACTAAGATTATCTTCTAAAAGCTAAGGATTGCTCCTAAAAGCTAATAACATCTCTTAAAAGTTAAGAATCTTTCTTATTGTTAAAGATTAGAACGCTCAAATTTCTCTTAAAAATGAGGAGTCTCTTTTAGAAGTTAATCATCTCTAAAAAGCTAAGAATCTATGTTAGAGGCTAAGAATTTCTTTAGAAGCCAAGAGCCTCTTTTAAAAGCGAAAAATTTCTCTTAGAAGCTAAGAATTTTTCTTCGGGGCTAACATTTTTTAGAATCAACTGAAGACTAGAATTTTTCTTTGAGGCTAACATTTTTTTGGAATCAATCGAAGACTAAAATCTTAAATCTTAAAGCTAAGAATCTCTCTTGGAAGCAATCAGCTCTCTCCAAAGCTAAGAATCTATGTTATTGTTTTCTTCAGTAGAAAAAACAATGAAACAATTACTAGGAAACTAGGATTATCTTCTAAAAGCTAAGAATCGCTTCTAAAAGCTAATAACATCTCTTAAAAGTTAAGAATCTTTCTTATTGTTAAAGATTAGAACGCTCGAATTTCTCTTAAAAATGAGGAGTCTCTTTTAGAAGTTAATCATCTCTAAAAAGCTAAGAATCTATGTTAGAGACTAAGAATTTCTTTAGAAGCCAAGAGCCTCTTTTAGAAGCAAAAAATGTCTCTTAGAAGCTAAGAATTTTTCTTCGGGGCTAACATTTTTTAGAATCAACTGAAGACTAGAATTTTTCTTTGAGGCTAACATTTTTTGGAATCAATCGAAGACTAAAATCTTAAATCTTAAGCTAAGAATCTCCCTTGAAAGCAATCAGCTCTCTCCAAAGCTAAGAATCTCTGTTATTGTTTTCTTCAGTAGAAAAAACAATGAAACAATTACTAGGAAACTAAGATTATCTTCTAAAAGCTAAGAATTGCTCCCAAAAGCTAATAATATCTCTTAAAAGTTAAGAATCTTTCTTATTGTTAAAGATTAGAACGCTCAAATTGCTCTTAAAAATGAGGAGTCTCTTTTAGAAGTTAATCATCTCTAAAAGGCTAAGAGTCTATGTTAGAGGTTAAGAATTTTTTTAGAAGTCAAGAGCCTCTTTTAAAAGCGAAAAATTTCTCTTAGAAGCTAAGAATTTTTCTTCGGGGCTAACATTTTTTAGAATCAACTGAAGACTAGAATTTTTCTTTGTGGCTAACATTTTTTGGAATTAATCGAAGACTAAAATCTTAAATCTTAAAGCTAAAAATCTCTCTTGGAAGCAATCAGCTCTCTCCAAAGCTAAGAATCTATGTTATTGTTTTCTTCAGTAGAAAAAACAATGAAACAATTACTAGGAAACTAAGATTATCTTCTAAAAGCTAAGGATTGCTCCTAAAAGCTAATAATATCTCTTAAAAGTTAAGAATCTTTCTTATTGTTAAAGATTAGAACGCTCAAATTGCTCTTAAAAATGAGGAGTCTCTTTTAGAAGTTAATCATCTCTAAAAAGCTAAGAATCTATGTTAGAGGCTAAGAATTTCTTTAGAAGTCAAGAGCCTCCTTTAAAAGCGAAAAATTTCTCTTAGAAGCTAAGAATTTTTCTTCGGGGCTAACATTTTTTAGAATCAACTGAAGACTAGAATTTTTCTTTGTGGCTAACATTTTTTGGAATTAATCGAAGACTAAAATCTTAAATCTTAAAGCTAAAAATCTCCCTTGGAAGCAATCAGTTCTCTCCAAAGCTAAGAATCTATGTTATTGTTTTCTTCAGTAGAAAAAACAATGAAACAATTACTAAGAAACTAGGATTACCTTCTAAAAGGTAAGAATCTCTCCTAAAAGATAATAATATCTCTTAAAAGTTAAGAATCTTTCTTATTGTTAAAGATTAGAACGCTCGAATTTCTTCTAAAAACGAGGAGTCTCTTTTGGAAGTTAATCATCTCTAAAAAACTAAGAGTCTATGTTAGAGGCTAAGAATTTCTTTAGAAGCCAAGAGCCTCTTTTAAAAGCGAAAAATTTCTCTTAGAAGCTAAGAATTTTTCTTCGGGGCTAACATTTTTTAGAATCAACTGAAGACTAGAATTTTTCTTTGTGGCTAACATTTTTTGGAATTAATCGAAGACTAAAATCTTAAATCTTAAAGCTAAAAATCTCCCTTGGAAGCAATCAGTTCTCTCCAAAGCTAAGAATCTCTGTTATTAGTTTCTTCAGTAGAAAAAAAGAATGAAACAATTACTAAGAAACTAGGATTACCTTCTAAAAGGTAAGAATCTCTCCTAAAAGATAATAATATCTCTTAAAAGTTAAGAATCTTTCTTATTGTTAAAGATTAGAACGCTCGAATTTCTTCTAAAAACGAGGAGTCTCTTTTAGAAGTTAATCATCTCTAAAAAGCTAAGACTCTATGTTAGAGGCTAAGAATTTCTTTAGAAGCCAAGAGCCTCTTTTAAAAGCGAAAAATTTCTCTTAGAAGCTAAGAATTTTTCTTCGGGGCTAACATTTTTTAGAATCAACTGAAGACTAGAATTTTTCTTTGAGGCTAACATTTTTTGGAATCAATCGAAGACTAAAATCTTAAATCTTAAGCTAAGAATCTCCCTTGGAAACAATCAGCTCTCTCCAAAGCTAAGAATCTCTGTTATTGTTTTCTTCAGTGGAAAAAACAATGAAACAATTACTAGGAAAATAAGATTATCTTCTAAAAGCTAGGAGTCGCTCCTAAAAGCTAATAACATCTCTTAAAAGTTAAGAATCTTTCTTATTGTTAAAGATTAGAACTCTAGAATTTTTCTTAATAATTAGGAGTCAGTTTTAAAAGTTAATCATCTCAAAAAAGTTAAGAATATCTGTTAAAAGCTAAGAATTTCTTTAGCAGCCAAGAGCCTCTTTCAGAAGCAAAAAATTTCTCTTAGAAGCTGAGAATTTTTCTTCAGGGCTAAAATTTTGTTGAATCAAGTGTGTCAATGTGTAGACATTATTCTACTTAAAGGGACCTTTGTCATCGTCTTAAGAGTCTCTCAAGTTTCAATATCTTCCAAATAAGAATAGACGCTTTCTTCTAATCCTTCAAAACTTTCTTTAAATCTCTTCAGGATTCTTTCTTTACATCTCTTCAAGATCCTTCCCTCAAATCTCTTCAAAATCCTCTTTTAAAATCTGTTCAAAACTCTTTTTTCCAATCTTCAAATCTCTAACTATTTAGTAAAAGTGAGAATATTGTCCAAATAAGGAGAGACTTTTTTTGTAATCCTTGAAAACTTCCTTGAAATCTCTTCAAGATCCTTCCTTCAAATCTTTTTAAGACTATTACGTAAAAGTTATAACAGAAGGAAAGTCTCTTACTTCTAATTCTTCAAAACTTCCTTCATATCCTTTCAAGATTCTTTCTCCAAATCGCTACAAGTCTTTTCCTTCAAATCTTTAAATTTTTGGTAAAAGTTACAATACTTTCCAAAAAATTCAAGACTCTTTTTTCTAATCCTTTAAGACTCCCTTAATATCGCTTCAATATCTTTCCTCCCAATTTTTTAAAACTATTCCTTTAAATTTCTATTTCGTAAAGTTATAATACTTTCCAAAGAAGAAAAAACACTTTTTTCTAACTCTTCAAAACTTCCTTTAAATCTCTATAGGGTTGTTCCTTCAAATCTCTTCAAGATCTTTCCTTCAAATCTCTTCCAGACTTTCTCTTCAAATCTTCAAATTTTTGGTAGAAGTTACTATACTTTCCAGTAAATTCGAGACTATTTCTTCTAATTTTTTAAGACTTCTTTAAAATCTCTTCAATATTCTTCCTTCCAATCTTTTTAAAACTATTCCTTCAAATTTCTATTTCGTAAAGTTAGAATACTTTCCAAAGAAGGAGACACTCTTTCTTCTAATCCTTCAAAACTTCCTTTAAATCTCTTCAAGACTCTTCCGTCAAATCTCTAACCGTTTAGTAAAAGTGAGAGTACCTTTCAAATAAGGAGAGACCCTTTCTTGTAATCCTTCAATACTTCCTTCAAATCTCTTCAAGATCCTTCTTTCAAATCTTTTCAAGACTCTTCCTTTAAAACTCTAGCTATTGCGTAAATGTTACAATACTTTCCAAAGAAGGAAACACCCTTTCTTCTAATTCTTCAAAACTTCCTTTAAATCTCTTCAGGATTCTTTCGTCAAATCTCTTCAAAATCTTTCCCTCAAATCTCTCCGGACTGTTCTCTCAAATCTCTAACTATTTAGTCAGAGTTAGAGTACTTTCCAAATAAGGAAAACTCTTTCTTGTAGTCCTTCAAAACTTCCTTCAAATCTCTTTAAGATCCTCTTTTAAAATCTGTTCAAAACTCTTTTTCAAATCTTAAACTATTTCGTAAAAGTTACAATACTTTCCACAGAAAAAGAGCTTCTTTCTTCTAATTCTTCAAGACTTCCTTTGAATCTCTTCAAGATCTTTCCAATTTCTTCAAGACTCTTTCTTGGAATTTCTATTTCGTAAAAGTAAAAATACTTTCCAAAGGAGGAGACATTTTTTCATCTAATCCTTTTTTTGATGGAACGGACTGGTCCTTGGTTGTCTTCAAAAATTGAAACACAGAACTTGACCCCTGAAACCAAGAAAAATTAAAAAACACAACAAAGGTTGCTCTAACGCGTTTCGACAGCCAAGCTGTCATCCTCAGAGAGAAACTACAGTTTAAAACTTCCTTCAAATCTCTTCAGGATTCTTCCTTCAAATTTCCTCAAGATCCTTCCTTTAAATCTCTTCAAGACTCTCAAATCTCTACCTACTAAGTAAAAGTTAAAATACTTTCCAAATAAGGAAAGACTCTTTTTTGTAGTTTTTCAAAACTTCCTTCAAATCTCTTTAAGAACCTTTCTTCAAATCTCTTCAAGACTTCTTCTTCAAATCTCTACCTATTACGTAAGAATTACAATGCTTTTCAAAGAAGAAGGGACTTTTCTTCTAATCTTTTAACTCTTTCTTCTAATCCTTTAAAACTTTTTTTTCAAAACACTTCAAGACTCTTCCTTCAAATTTCTAACTATTTAGTAAAAGTTAAAATACTTTTCAAATAAGCAGATACTTTTTCTTGTAATCTTTCAAAACTTCATTCAAATCTCTAACTATTTAGTAAAAGTTAGAATACTTTCCAAATAAGCAGATACTCTTTCTTGTAATCCTTCAAAACTTCCTTCAAATCTCTTCAAGATTCTCCTTTAAAATCATTTCAAAACTCTTTCTTTAAATCTCCAAGTATTTCGTAAAAGTTACAGTATTTTCCAAAGAAAGAGGGTCTCTTTCTTCTAATTCTTCGAGACTTTTTCCAAATCTTTTTAATATCCTTCGTTCAAATCTCTTCAAGACTTTTCCTTCAAATAAGTACCTATTTCGTAAAAGTTACAATACTTTCCACAGAAAGAGAGTCTCTTTTTTCTAATTGTTTGAGACTTCATTCAAATCTTTTTAAGATCCTTCGTTCAAATCTCTTCAAAACTTTTCCTTTAAATCTCTACCTATTTCGTAAAAATTACAATACTTTTCAAAGAAGGAGGGACTTTTTCTTCTAATCTTTAACTCTTTCTTCTAATCTTCTAAAACTTTTTTTTCAAAACTCTGCAAGATCCTTCCTTCAAAGCTCTAACTATTTAGTTAAAGTTAGAATATTTTTCAAATAAGCAGATACTCTTTCTTGTAATCCTTCAAAACTTCCTTTAAAACTCTTCAAGATTATCCTTTAAAATTATTTCAAAACTCTTTCTTCAAATCTCCAAGTATTTCGTAAAAGTTACAATATTTTCCAAAGACAGAGAGTCTCTTTCTTTTAATTCTTCGAGACTTTCTTCAAATGTTTTTAATATCCTCCTTTAAAATCTTTTCAACACTCTTTCTTCAAATTTCCACTATTTCGTAAAAGTTGCAATATTTTCCACAGAAAGAGAGTCTCTTTCTTCTAATTGTTCGAGACTTCCTTCAAATCTTTTTAAGATCCTTCCTTCAAATCTCTTCAAGACTTTTCCTTTAAATCTCTACCTATTTCGTAAAAGTTACAATACTTTTCAAAGAAGGAGATAATTTTTCTTCTAATCTTTTAACTCTTTCTTCTAATTCTCGGAAACTTTTTTTTCAAATCTTTTCAAGAGTCTTCCTTTAAATCTCTAACTATTTCGTAAATGTTACAAAACACACTTCTTCGTTGGGACCTTTCTAAAGATGCGAAGGAAGAGTTTTAAAGGAAGAGTCTTGAAGAGATTTAAAGGAAAGTCTTGAAGAGATTTGGAGGAACAGTGTTGAAAAAATTTAAAGGAAGAGTTTTGAAGAGAGTTAAAGGAAGAGTCTTGAAGAGATTTAAAGGAAGAATATGAAGAGATTTAAAAGAAGAGTTTTGAAGAGATTTGAAAGAAGAATCTTGACGGGGGAGTCTTGAAAACATTTGAAAATAGTCTTGTGGATTAGAAAAAAAGTCTTTATTTTTTGGATATTTTCTAAAGCTCTATCTAAAGACTCTCATAAGCCAATCACCTCTGCCAAAAGCTAAGAATCTCTCTTATTGTTAACGATTAGAAATCTAGGATAATTTTTTAAAAATTAAGAGACTTTTTTAAAAGTTAATCATATCTAAAAAGCTAAGAATCTCTGTTAGAGGTTAAGAATTTTTTAGAAGCCCAGAGTTTCTTTAGAAACCAAGAATTTTTTTTAGAAATGAAAAATTTTACTTAGAAGCTTAGAATTTTTCTTTGGGGCTAACATTTTTTCGAATCAATTGATCTTTTTTAGACTAAGAACAATTATTTTTCAGTGTATATACTCAGCAGTAATTATTCTATCTAGAGGACTATGGTCTTCTAATCCTTTAAGACTCTTTCTTCAAATTTGTTCAAACTCTTCCTTCAGATTTCTTCAAGACACTTCCTTCGAATCTTTTCAAGATTCTTCCTTCAAATCTCTATTTCGTATAAAAAGAAAGAGGGCCTCATTTTCTAATTCTTTAAAACTTCCTTCAAATCTCTTCAGGATTCTTCCTTTAAATCTTTTCAAGATCCTTCCTCTAAATCTCTTCAAGACTCTTCCTTCAACTCTCTAACTATTAAGTAAAAATTAGAATACTTTTCAAATAACGAGATACTCTTTCTTGTAATCTTTCAAAACTTCCTTCAAATCTCTTCAAGATCCTTCCTTCAAATCTATTCAAGACTCTTCCTTCAAAACTCTAACTTTTGCGTAAAAGTTATACCTTCCAAATAAAGAAAGACCCTTCCTTCTAATTCTTTAAAACTTCATTCAAATCTCTTCAAGAGTCTTCCTTCAAATCTCCAACTATTTCGTAAGTGTTACAATATACATTTCTTCATTGGGACCTTTCTAAAGATCTGAAGGAAGAGTTTTGAAGGAAGAGTCTTGAAGAAATTTGAAATAAGAGTCTTGAAGAGATTTAAAAAAAGAATCTTGACGGGGGAGTGTTGAAAACATTTGAAAATAGTCTTGTGGATTAGAAAAAGGATTCTTTATTCTTTGGATAATTTTTAAAGCTCCATCTAGAGACTCTTATAAACTCTTATTAAAGATTAGAAATCTAAGATAATTTCTTAAAAATTAAGAGTCCCTTTTAGAAATTAATCATAGCTAAAAAGCTAAGAATCTCTGTTAGAGGTTAAGAATTTTTTTAGAAGCCCATAATTTCTTTAGAAACCAAGAATCTTTTTTAGAAATGAAAAATTTTACTTAGAAGCTAAGAACTTTTCTTCGGGGCTAAAATTTTTTCGAATCAATTGATCTTTTTTTAGACTAAGAACACTTATTTGTCAATGTATAGACACAGCAGTAATTATTCTATCTAGAGGGCTGTCGTCTTCTAATCCTTTAAGACTCTTTCTTTAAATTTCTTCAAACTCTTCTTTCAAATTTCTTTAAGACAATTCCTTCAAATCTTTTCAAGACTCTTCTTTCAAATCTCTATTTCGTATAAGTTACAATATTTTACAAAGAAAGAGCTTCGTTCTTCTAATTCTTTAAAACTTCCTTTAAATCTCTTCAGGATTCTTCCTTCAAATCTCTTCAAGATCCTTCCTTTAAGTCTGTTCAAGACTCTTCCTTCAACTCGCTAACTATTAAGTAAAACTTAGAATACTTTTCAAATAAGGAAATATTCTTTCTTGCAATCTTTCAAAACTTCCTTCAAGTCTTTTAAGAATTCTTTCTTCAAACCTGTTCAAGATCCTTTCTTTAAATCTCTTCAAGACTCTTCCTTCAACTATCTAACTATTAAGTAAAAATTAGAATACTTTTCAAATAAGGAGATACTCTTTCTTGCAATCTTTCAAAACTTCCTTCAAATCTCTTCAAGATCCTTCCTTCAAATCTATTCAAGACTCTTCCTTCAAAACTCTAACTTTTGCGTAAAAGTTATAATACCTTCCAAAGAAGAAAATATCCTTTCTTCTAATTTTTCAAAACTTCCTTCAAATCTCTTCAACATCATTCCTTTACATCTTTTCAGAACTCTTTCATTAAATCTTTAACTATTTCGTAAAAGTTCCAATACATTCTTCTTCGTTGGGACATTTTTAAAAATTCGAAGGAAGAGTCCTGAAGAGGAGTCTTGAAGGAAGAGAGTTGAACAGATTTGAAGAAGGAGTCTTGAAGAAAGAGACTTGAAGAGATTTGAAAGAGGAGTCTTGAAGGAAGAACGTTGAACAGATTTGAAGGAGGAGACTTGAAGAAAGAGTCTTGAACAGATTTGGAGGAGAAGTCTTCAAGGAAGAGGCTTGAAAAAGGATGAAGAAAAATGAGTCTTTATTTTTTGGATATTTTCTAAAGATCTACCTAGAGACACTTAGAAGCCAATCATCTCTCTTAAAACCTAAGAATTTCATTTCTCAATGCATAGACACATCAGTAATTATTCCACCTAGAGGTATATGCATCAAATGCTTGTTGAAATTTCTGGGAGCAACTGTGTTAGTAATCATGTAACGTAAGAAAGTGCAACAAAGTCCATATTTTGCATCTTTCATCAGAGAAACGTAAATAAAAAAAAACACTCACTTCTAAAACAGAAATTAAATTGGAAGCGGATCGAATCAATCCAAAATTCATATGATTCTCGAACGAAGTTGGAGCCAAAAGGCCACCCAAAGCAATCTTCTCGTTGTATTCTGGTTTCTCAGACAACAGCACCAAATACACAGTCGTTCCTTGAGAGTGTCCAACGTACCCCAATTTTCTAGAATTCGTCCTCTCAAGAACGTAGTCTATCATAGCTGGTACATCGTAAATCGCAATCTCGTGCCAACTGGAACAAACTAAATTAAAACGGCCAAATACAAAACGGCCAAATACAAAGCGGCCAAATACAAAATCCAATTACGTGCCTGTAGTTGAAAAAATTCGGCGTTGTGTCGTTGAAAACTAGGTGTTTTCTACAGTAGATGGTGCCTCGGGCATTTCCCAGCCAAACGTCGTATCCGTTGTCCGCCAAAATGTACGCGATGCTGCAATTGGTGGATGGACCCACTGTAAAACAATCTGCGGCACCTGACATTCCGTGCATAAGGAAAGTTGGTTTTTTGTTGGCCACCGTCGAGTTTTTTCCATGCTTTATTCTATGCATTGTCAGGATGTAACCGTCTTCTGTTACAACGTCGTGGGTTTCGACTGGGTAACCGTATTTTTCAATGATTTGTGTCTAAAATTAATTCATTATTTAAATTTGCAACATTTAAAGATAACCAAGAACCAGTCCATTCCACCAACATTTGTTAGCAATTTTTTTATTAAAAACAGGATTTTTGAGTCTGTTACTCTAGAAAGAAAAACAAAATTCGAAATTGATGTTTCATAAAGTTCAGGTTGGTTGTCTTTCTCTAAATTTCTAGATACATAACAAAGAAAACATTAGAAATATGATTTTTTTGATTCTGCCTAACGTGTAATATTTGAATTAAGATTCCTAATTAATTAGTTGCTGCTGACTCTTCTTCCAAGTTTCTAGAACGTATGAGTGATCACCACATCTTTTTTGTGGAGTTTTCTTCCTCTAAATCACGAGGTACATCCCAAGAAAATCTTAGTTTTCCCCAAGAAAATCCAAAAAACATGTGTTTTTTAAATTCTTTCTGATTAGAGATTTGGAGCAGGAGTTCCAACCTTCAGATCTTAGTGGCTCTTTCTCCTTTCTAGAAACATGAACGAAACAAATACGATTGCTACATTTTGTTTCTAATTCAACTAGAGATTTGACGAAAGAATTTCTAGATAAATCTTTGAAACATTTCTGAAGATGGGGGGAGGGCGCTCCTTCTTCTAATTCTAGACTTCTTTCACATCTATGCAAGATCCCTTCTCCAAATCTCTTCGAGAATCTTCATTCAAATCTCTAACTATTTCGTAAAAGTCACAATACTTTCCAAATACGGAAAGACTTTTTTTTGTAATCCTTCAAATCTCTTCAGGAACTTCTTTCAAATTTCTTCAAGAATTGTCCTTTAAACCTTTAAGGTTTTCGTAAAAGTTATAATAACTTCCAAAGAAGGAAAGACTTTTTCTTCTAATTCTTTAAGACTTCCTTCGAATCTTTTCAAGATTCTTCCGATTTCTTTAGGACTCTTTCTTGAAATTTCTATTTCGTAAAAGTAAAAATACTATCCAAAAAAGAAGAGATTTTTTCATTTAATCCTTTAACATTTTCTTCAAATCTCTTCAGGATTCTATATTAAAATCTCTTTAAAATCCTTTCTTCAAATCTCTTCAAGACTCTTAAATCTGTGACTATTAAGTAAAAGTTAGAATACTTTCCAAATAAGGAGAAACTCTTTCTTGTAATCCTTCAAAAATTTCTTCAAATCTCTTCAAGATCCTTCTTTAAAATCTTTTCAAGACTCTTCCTTCAAATCTCTAACTATTTAGCAAGAGTTAAAATACTTTACAAATAAGGAGAGACTCTTCCTTGTAATCCTTCAAAAGTTCCTTTAAATCTCTTCAAGATCCTTCTTTAAAATGCTTTCAAGACTCTTCCTTCAAACCTCTAACTATTGCATAAAAGTAACGGTACTTTCCAAAGAAGGAGAGGTGTTACTTTTAATTTTTCAAAACTTCCTTCATATCCTTTCGAGATTCTTTCTCCAAATCGCTTTAAGACTTTTCCTTTAAATTGTTAAGTCTTGGGTAAAAGTTAAAATACTTTCCAAAAGAGAAAAACTCTTTTTTCTAATTCGCTAGGACTTCTTTAAAATCTCTTTAATATCCTTTCTTCCAATTTTTTTAAAACTATTCCTTCAAATTTCTGTTTCGTAAAAGTATCAATACTTTCCAAAGAAGAAGACACCCTTTCTTATAATCCTTCAAAACTTTCTTTAAATCACTTCAGGACTTTTACTTCAAATCTCTTCAAGATCCTTCTTTTTAAACTCTTCACGGCTCCTCCTTCAAATCTCTAACTATTTAGTAAAAGTGAGAATATTTTCCAAATAAGGAGAGACTCTTTCTTGTAATCCTTCAAATCTCTTCAAGATCCTTCCTTTAAATTTTTTCAAGACTCTTCCTTTAAATCTTTAACTATTGCGCAAAAGTTACAATATTTTTCAAAGAAGGAAAAATCCTTTCTTCTAATTCTTCAAAACTTCCTTCAAATCCTTTCAATATTCTTCCTTCAAATTACTTCAGGATTTCAAGTCGTTAGGTTCTTGGTAAAAGTTACAATACTTTCCAAAGAGGGGAAGACTCTTTTTTCTAATCCTTTAAGACTTCCTTAACATTTATTCAATATCATTTCTTTTAATCTTTTTAAAACTATCTTTTCAAATTTCTATTTCGTAAAAGTTTCAATAATTTCCAAAGAAGAAGAGACCCCTTTTTTCTAATCCTTCAAATCTCTTCAAGATTCTTCCTTCAATTCTCTGTAAGAGCCTTCCTTCAAATCTCTAACTATTTACTTTCCAAATAGAGAGAGAGAGACTCTTTTATGTAATTCTTCTAAACTTGATTCAAATTTCTTCAAGATTCTTCCTTCCAATCTTTTCAAGACCCTTCCTTTAAAACTCTAATTATTGCGTAAAAATACTTTCCAAAGAAGGAAACACCCTTTTTTTGTAATTCTTCAAAACTTCCTTCAAATCCTTTCAAGATTCTTTCTTCAAATCTCTTCAAGACTTTTCCTTCAAATTGTTAGGTTCTTGGTAAAAGTTACAATACTTTTCAAAGAAGGAAATACTCTTTCTTCTAATCCTTTAAGAGTTCCTTAAAATCTCTTTAATATTCTTTCTTCCAATTTTTTAAAAACTATTCCTTCAAATTTCTATTTCGTAAAAGTTTCAATACTTTTCAAAGAAGAAGACACCCTTTCTTCTAATTCTTCAAAACTTTCTTCAAATCTCTTCAGGATTCTTCCTTCAAATCTTTTCAAGATCTTTCCTTCTAATCTCTTCAAGACTCTTCCTTCAAATCTTTAACTATTTAGTAAAAGTAAGAATACTTTCCAAATAAGGAGAGATTCTTTCTTGTAATCCTTTCAAACTTTCTTCAAATCTATTCAAGATCCTTCTTTCAAATCTTTACAGGACTCTTCCTTCTAACGATTGCAACAAATTCTTTTAAGATTTTTTCTTCAAATCACTTCAAGACTTTTCCTTTAAATTGTTAAATTTTTGGTAAAAGTTACAATACTTTCCAAAAAAGGAAAGACTCTTTCTTCTAATCCTTTAAGACTTCTTTAAAATCTCTTCCATATTCTTTTTTCCAATCTTTTTAAAACTATCTTTTAAAATTTTTATTTCATAAGTTTCAATACTTTCCAAAGAAGAAGACTTTTTTTCTTCTAATCCTTTAAAACTTTCTTCAAATCTCTTCAGGATTCTTCCTTTAAATCTCTTCAAGATTCTTGCTTTAAATATCTTTAAGATTTTTCCTATAGATCTCTAACTATATAGTAAAAGTTACATTACAAAGCCATACAAAAAAGAGATACTCTTTCTTCCAATCTTTTAAATAAGCTCTTTTCTTCAAATTTCTTCAAGGACTGTTCCTTCAAATTTTTAACCATCTAATCCACAAGACTTCCTTTAAATCTCTTCAAGGCTCTTCTTTTAAATCTCTTCAGGGCTCTTCCTTTAAATCTCTTCAGGACTCTTCCTTCAAATCACTAACAATTACGTAAAACTTACAATATTTTCCAAAGAAGAAGAGACTTTTTCTTCTAATCCTTCAAAACTTTTTTTCAAATCTTTTAGGGATCCTTCCTTCCAATCTCTTCAAGAGTCTTCCGTCAAATCTCTAACTATTTTGTAAAAGTTGCAATATATTCCAAAGAAGGAGAGACTTTTTTTCTAATTCTTTAAGGCTCCCTTCAAATCTTTTCAAGATCTTACCTTCCAATCTCTTCAAGAGTCTATCTTTAAATCTCTAGCTATTTCGTAAAAGTTACAATACTTTCTTTTTCGCAGGGATGTTTCTCAAGATTCAAAGGAATAGTCTAGATTTCAAGAAAGAGTCTGAAAGAGATTTCAAGGAAAAGTGTTAAAGAGATTTAAAGGAAGAGTCCTGAAGAGATTTGAAGGAAGAATCTTGAAGAGATTTAAAGAGATTGTAAGAAGAATCTTGAAGAGATTTCGGGGAAGAGTGTTGAAGAGATTTCGGGGAAGAGTGTTGAAGAGATTTAAAGGAATAGTTTTGAAGAGTTTGAAGGAAGAGTCTTGAAAAGATTTAAAGGAAGAGTCTTGAAGAGATTTTAAGGAAAAGTCTTGAAGAGATTTTGGGGAAAAGTGTTGGAGAAATTTAAAGGGAGAGTTTTGAAGAGATTTAAAGGAAAAGTCTTGAAAAGTCTTGACGAGATTTAAAGGAAAGTATTGAAGAGATTTCAAAGAAGAGTGTTGAAGAGATTTAAAGGAAGAGTTTTGAAGAGATTTAAAGGAAGAGTCCTGAAGAGATTTGAAGGAAGAATCTTGAAGAGATTTAAAGGAAGAGTCTTGAAAAGATTTCAAGGAAGAGTATTGAAGAGAATTAAAGTAAGAATCTTACAGAAATTTGAAGGAAGAGTTTTGAAAAGATTTCAAGGAAGAATCTTGAAGAGATTTCAAGAAAGAGCCTTGAAGAGATTCCAAGAAAGTCTTGAAGAGATTTAAAGGAAATTCTTGAAGAGATTTTGAAGAAGATTGTTGAAGAGAATTAAAGGATGTGTTTTGAGGAGACTTAAAGGAAGAGTCCTGAAAAGATTTGAAGGAAGAATATGAAGAGATTTAAAAAAAGAGTCCTGAAGAGATTTGAAGGAAGAGTCTTAAAGAGATTTGAAGGAAGAGTTTTGAAGAGATTTTGAGAAAGAGTCTTGAAGAGACTTAAAGAATAGTCTTAGAGAGATTTCAGGGAAGAGTATTGAAGAGATTTAAAGGAAGAGTTTTGAAGAGACTTGAAGGAAGAGTCTTGAAAAGATTTAAAGGAAGAGTTTTGAAGAGACTTGAAGGAAGAGGCTTGAAAAGATTTAAAAGAATAGTCTTGAAGAGATTTAAAGGTAGAGTCTTGAAGAGATTTGAAGAAAGAATCTTAAAAAGATTTAAAGGAGGAGTCTTGAAGAGATTTGAAGGAGGAATCTTGAAAAAATTGAAAGAAAGAGTCTTGAAGAGATTTAAAGAAGAATCTTGAAGAGATTTCGGGAAAGAGTGTTGAAGGGATTTAAAGGAAAAGTTTAGTTTTAAAGAGATTTGAAGGAAGAGTCTTGAAGAGATTTAGAGGAAAGTCTTGAAGAGATTTCGAGGAAGAGTGTTTAAGAGATTTAAACGAAGAGTCTGGAAGAGATTTCAAAGAATGATCTTAAAGAGATTTAAAGGAAGGGTCTTGAAGAGATTTTGAGGAAGATCTTGAAGAGCTTGCGAGAAAGAATATTGAAGATATTTAAAGGAAGAGTCCTTAAGAGATTTAGAGGAAGAGACGTGAAGGAGGAGCCTTGAAAAGATTTGAAGGAAGTCTTATGGATTAGAAGAAAGAGTCTATTCTTTGGATAGTTTCTTAAGATTTATCTAGAGATTCTGTCGTTATCAAAGTTTTCAAAGGCAATCGGCAGAGGTAGATATTCTTCCTCTAAATGTTGAAAAGACTTCGTGAAGAAAAGTGGATAATATGTCAGCAGTTAAATCAGATTTAATGGATAAACCACTTACCATATTTAGACCAACGTCATCCAGAGGATTTCCTATTTGTGCATACAAAGTTTTCGCCAATTATCCGAAGCATATCAAGATAATAATTTTCCGACTCGTACCCAAATGTTACCTTTTCAGTTTTATCCGCTACTTAAATCGTAATCTGGTTTTAAAAAGTAGCAAAGAGAAATTTTAAATTTTGAAACTCACTTCTCAAAAATTCAGTTTTGATTTAATTCATCGTCAAGAGCATTGAAGATATTTAAAGGAAGAGTCTTGAAGAGATTTAAAGGAAGAGTCTTGAACAGATTTGAAGAAAGAATATTGAAGAGATATAAAGGAAGAGTCTTAAAAAAATTTCAAGGAAGAGTCTTGAAGGGATTTAAAGGAGAGTTGTGAAGAGATTTTGAGAAAGAGTCTTTAGAAGATTTCGAGGAAAAATATGGAAGAGAGTTAAAAGAAGAGTCTTAAAGAGATTTCAAGGAAGAGTCTTGAAGAGATTTAAAGGAGGGCCTTGAAGACATTTTGAGGAAGAGTCTTGAAGAGATATAAAGGAGAGTTGTGAAGAGATTTTGAGGAAGAGTTTTAAAGAGATTTCGATGAAAAATGTGGAAGAGATTTAAAGGAAGAGTCTTAAAGAGATTTCAAAGAAGAGTCTTGAAGAGATTTAAAGGAAAGTCTTGAAGAGATTTCGGGGAAGAGTGTTGAAGAGATTTAAAGGAAGGATTTTGAAGAGATTTGAAGAAAGAGGCTTAAAAAGATTTAAAGGAAGAGTCTTGAAGAGATTTAAAGGTAGAGCTTGGAAGAGATTTGAAGGAAGAGATTTGAAGGAAGAGCTTTAAAGGGGAATTTTGAAAAGATTTGAAGGAAGATTTAAAGAAAGAGTCTTGAAGAGATTTTGAGAAATAGTCTTAGAGATTTAAAGGAGAGTCTTGAAGAGATTTCGGGGAGGAGTGCTGAAGAGATTTAAAGGAAGAGTTTTGAAAAAATTTGAAGGAAAAGTCTTGAAAAGATATAAAGGGAGAGTCTTGAAGAGATTTAAAAGAGAATTTTGAAGAGATTTGAAGCAAGAATCTTGAAGAGATTTAAAGGAAGAGTCTTGAAGAAATTTCAAGTAGGAGATATAAAGAAGGGTCTTGAAAAGATTTCGAGGAAATGTTGAAGAGATTTAAAGGAAGAGTTTTAAAGAGATTTCAAGGAAGAGTCTTGCAGAGATTTGAAGGAGGGTCTCGAAGAGATTTTGAGGAAGAATGGTGAAGAGATTTAAAGAAAGAATCTTGAAGAGATTTAAAAAAAGTCTTGAAGAGATTTCAAGGAAGAGTTTTGAAGGGATGTTAAGACAGAGTCTTAAACAGATTTGAAGGAAGAGTTAAGAAGAGATTTGAAGGAAGAATCTTAAAGAAATTTTAAGGAAGAGTCTTGAAGAGATTTAAAGGAGAGTCTTGAGGAGATTTCGGGGAAGAGTGTTGAAGAGATTTAAAGCAAGAGTTTTGAAGAGGTTTGAAGAAAGAGGCTTGAAAAGATTTAAAGGAAGAGACTTGAAGAGATTTAAAGATAGAGCCTGGAAGAGATTTAAAGGAAGAGATTTGAAGGAAGAGTCTTGAAGAGATTTAAAGGGGAATTTTGAAGAGATTTGAAGAAAGAATCTTGAAGAGATTTAAAGAAAGAGTCTTGAAGAGATTTAAAAGAGAGTCTTGAAAAGATTTCGGGGAAGAGTGTTGAGATTTAAAGGAAGAGTCCTGAAAAGATTTAAAAGAAGAATCTTGAAAAGGTTTCAAGCAAGAATCTTGAAGAGATTTAAAGGAAAAGTCTTAAAGAGATTTAAAGGAAAGTATTGAAGAGATTTCGAGGAAGAGTGTTGAAGAGAGTTAAAGGAAGAGTCTTGAAGGTATTTGAAGGAAGAATCTTGAAAAGATTTAAAGGAAAAGTCTTAAAGAGATTTGAAGGAAGAGTTTTGAAGGAAAAATCTTGAAAAGATTTAAAGACTTGAAGAGATTTCAAGGAAGAATCTTAAAGAGATTTAAAGAAAGAGTATTGAGGATATTTTAAGGAGAATTTTGAAGAAATTTCAAGGAAGAATATTGAAGAGATTTTAATGAAGAGTCTTGAAGAGATTTAAGGGAAGAGTGATGAAGGAAAAATCTTGAAAAGTTTTAAAGAAAAATCTTGAAGAGATTTCAAGGAAGAGTTTTGAAGAGATTTAAAGGAAGAGCCTTGAAGAGATTTCGAAGACGAATATTAAAGAGATTTAAAGGAAGATTCCCGAAGAAATTTAAAAAGAGAGATTTGAAGGAGGAGCCTTGTGGTTTAAAAAAAAGAGTCTATTCTTTGGATATTTTCTTAAGATTTATCTAAAGATTCAGTAGTCATCCAAGTCTTCAAAGAATCTTTGTAGAGATAGATATTCTTCCTCTAAATGTCGAAAAGACTTCGTGAAGAAAAGTGGATAATATGTCAGCAGTTAAATCTGTTTTAATGGATAAACCACTTACCATATTTAGACCAACGTCATTCAGAGGATTTCCTATTTGTGCATACAAAGTTTTCGCCAAATATCCGAAACAGATCAAGATAATAATTTTCCGACCCCTGCCTAAATATATATCCATTACTCAAATCGTAAACTGGTTTTAAAAAGTAGCAAAGAGAAATTTTAAATTTTGAAATTCACTTCTCAAAAATTCAGTTTTGATTTAATTCATCATCGAAAGTATTGAAGAGATTTAAAGGAAGAGTCTTGAAGAGATTTGAAGGAAGAGTCTTGAAGAGATTTGAAGGAAGAATCTTGAAGAGATTTAAAGGAAGAGTCTTGAAGAGATTTGAAGGAAGAGTCTTGAAGAGATTTAAAGGAGAGTTGTGAAGAGATTTTGAGGAAGAATCTTGAAAAGATTTCGAGGAAAAATATGGAAGAGATTTAAAGGAAGAGTCTTGAAGAGATTTCAAAGAAGAGTCTTGAAGAGATTTAAAGGAAGGCCTTGAAGAGATTTCGAGGAAGAGTGTTGAAGAGATTTAAAGGAAGAGTTTTGAACAGATTTAAAGGAAGAGTCTTGAAGAGATTTAAAGGAAGAGTCCTGAAGAGATTTGAAGGAAGAATCTTGAAGAGATTTAAAGAAAGTCTTGAAGAGATTTCAAAGAAGAGTATTGAAGAGATTTAAAGAAAAAGTTTTGAAGAGATTTGAAGAAAGAGTCTTGAAGAGATTTGAAGGAAGAGTCTTGAAGAGATTGGGAGGAAGAATCTTGAAGAGATTTAAAGGAAGAATCTTAAAGAGATATCCAGGAAGAGTCTTGAAGAGATTTAAAGGAGGAAAGAGATTTCGAGGAAGAGTGTTAAAGAGATTTAAAGGAAGAGTTTGAAGAGATTTAAAGGAACAGTCCTGAAGAGATTTGAAAGAAGAATCTTGAAAAGATTTGGAGGAAGAATCTTGAAGAGATTTAAAGGAAGAGTCTTGAAGAGATTTAAAGGAAGAGTCTTGAAAAGATTTTAAGGAAGAATATTGAAGAGATTTAAAGAAAGAGTCTTGAAGAGATTTGAAGGAAGAGTCTTGAGGAGATTTGAAGAGAGAATTTTGAAGAGATTTCAAGAAAGAGTCTTAAAGAAATTTGAAGGAAGAGTCTTGAAGGAAGAATCTTGGAGAGATCTAAAGGAAGAGAGTTGAAGAGATTTTAAGGATGAGTCTTGAAGAGATTTAAAGAATGGCCTTGAAGGGATTTCGGGGAAGAGTGTTGAATAGATTTAAAGGAAGAGTTTTGAAGAGATTTAAAGGAAGAGTCTTGAAGAGATTTGAAGGAAGAGTCTTGAAAAGATTTGAAGGAAGAATCTTGAAGAGATTTAAAGGAAGAGTCTTGAAGAGATTTAAAGGAGAGTTGTGAAGAGATTTTGAGGAAGAGTCTTGAAAAGATTTCGAGGAAAAATATTGAAGAGATTTAAAGGAAGAGTCTTAAAGAGATTTCAAGGAAGAGTCTTGAAGAGATTTAAAGGAGGGCCTTGAAAAGATTTCGAGGAAGAATGTTGAAGAGATTTAAAGGAAGAGTTTTGAAGAGATTTAAAGGAAGAGTCCTGAAGAGATTTGAAGGAAGAATCCTGAATATAAAGAAGAGTCTTGAAGAGATTTCAAGGAAGAGTCTTGAAGAGATTTAAAGGAGAGTATTGAAGATATTTCGAGGAAGAGTGTTGAAGAGATTTAAAGGAAGAGTTTTGAAGAGATTTAAAGGAAGAGTCCTGAAGAGATTTGAAGCAAGAATCTTGAAAAAATTTCAAGAAGGAGCATTGAAGAGATTTAAAGGAAAAGTATTAAAGAGATTGAAAGGAAGAGTTTTGAAGAGATTTGAAGGGAGAATTTTGAAGGAAAAATCTTGAAAAGATTTTTAAAAAAATCTTGAAGAGATTTCAAGGAAGAGTCTTGAAGAGATTTCAAGGAAGAGTCTTGAAGAGATTTAAAGGGAGAGTATTAAAGAGATTTGGAGGAAGAATATTGAGGAGATTTAAAGGAAGAGTCCTGAAGAGATTTAAAGGAAGAGACGTAAAGAAGGAGCCTTGAAGAAATTTGAAGGAAGTCTTGTAGATTAGAAGAAAGAGTCTATTCTTTGGATATTTTTTTAAGATTTATCTAGAGATTCAGTCGTCATCCAAGTCTTCAAAGATTATCTGCAGAGATCGATATACTTCCTCTAAATGTCGAAAAGACTTCGTGAGGAAAAATGGATAATATGTCAGCAGTTAAATCACATTTAATGGATAAACTACTTACCATATTTAGACCAACGTCATCCAGAGGATTTCCTATTTGTGCATACAGTGGTTTCGCCAAATATCCGAAACAGATCAAGATAATAATTATCCGAATCATACCCAAATGTTACCATTTAAATTTTATCCACTACTCAAATCGTAAACTGGTTTTCAAAAGTAGCAAAGAGAAATTTTAGATTTAGAAATTCACTTCTCAAAAATTCAGTTTTGATTTAATTCATCCGTTTTTTTTTCACTGTTTAAACATGATGGAAAATCGCAGTCACAAGGATGGATTAGGTGATCAACCTACTTTCTTACGATTGCCAACGTCGCGATATGTTTTCTTTTCGGAAACTCGAAGGATTTTGAAATGAAAAGTCCTAGATTGAATCATTTTTATTATAATCTCATAATTATATGTTTTTTATTCAATTGCAATGCACAAAAGGATGAACGTTTGTTAAAGGTACAATCAATTCGAAATTAATGCAGTTGTCTATCATACCATAAGCTTTTTGATGTAATGACTTAATTAAGTTGCATCTATGGGATGGAAATACAACGCACCTAACATTTTTAATGTGAAAATAATGAAGGTTTTAATCATCCGGGAATTTGGTTATTAGGGATGAGGCGTCTAAAAAATGCCATTAATTAAGACCGGATGTTCCAGAATTTCATTAACTTATGTTAGCACGTTGATTAATCGCTGAGTACTCTATTTTATTTGAATATTTTGCTTCGCAGTTATTTTTGAATAAAAAATACTTGAAAATACTTTTCATCAAAACTTAACCTAATTTGAAAGTACTCTTCATCAAATTTTGACGTATAACAATGCTTCAAGCTAAGAAGAAAATATTGTTTTTAGTTTTTTCGCAAACGCAGCAACAATTAACGACTTAATCTATAATGACCTATATCATAATAAAGACCACAGACATAAAGACACCAAAAGACCTAAAAATTCGAACGAATTCTAATAATTAAAGATTCTAGTTGATCTATTTTCCAAAAGCAAGTTTTAACTTTTGTTATAAAAAGCTTCCATGCTTTTCAACATAGGTACATACACCAGATCTACAGCTTGGACTGCGGTGGCGAAATCGAGGTGACCGAATTTTTTTGAAGGCACAACGTATTTTGCGGCCAAATTTGGCAAACGCTGAGTTAGACGATCGATTTCCTAAAAAGAACAATCGATTAACTTTCATCTGACAATACCCGGAAGCTTACCAGAGGGGAAATCAACTCGTCGTTTTTGGCATAATAGAGGGCGATTTTCTCCGCTTTGACGTTGCTGAGATTGTAATCTGGTGGTTCAGATTGATTGTAAATTGCTTCGTTTTTGGTTCTGCCGAAATCGTAATGTCGAAAGTGACCTAAAATCAAATTATTGGTTACCAAAGTGCTGGATTTACGTATAACGTAGCTTAGGGGCCCTAACTCTACCCCAAATAGGGTTTTTTTAGTCGTCGATAAAAAAAAATAAAGGAAATTTGGGTAACTAGAAATTCTCGAGGTAGTATTGGCCCCATATCGGGTCTGATCAAGTTTAAATCGGGTCCTGCTCAAATGAGTGCTAATGCCCAAGCAACATTGATTAGTATAATAAACGTTTATTAAATTAAAATTGCGTTTATTTTAAATTTAAAAAACGTTTATATACGTTTCAGTGTTGCTTGGGTGGGTGAATTTGGGAAATAATAAATCTCAAAAAATTCTACCTGAATCTATTTCTTGGGCGTAATGTAAATGCTGCTTAACTCCAGCTGTTTGTGTACCACTTCCCACGAGTAGGTGAAGAATTTTCTAAAAAAAATTAGTCTCTAGAACACGATCTGTTGAATATGCAGTAAACGATTTCATTTCGTCAGAAATTACTTCTGGACACTCATCAACGTTATGGAACCTCATATCTTCTCCGAGTTAAAAATATCAATTGGTTTAGAAATATCTCGCGAATGTTCCCTAGCAATCGAAATTCTTCACGCTGACAAAATTTTTACGGAATAAAAACTTAAATACCTTGTTTCTAGGGTCAGTCCCAAATCCACTAATTACAGCGAACAAAATGTCACAAAGTACACGCGAAGACCTCCTCTCATCGCATAAGTATCTTGCCACGAACAGACCTAACTCTTTAATATTCGGAAAGATTTCGTAAAAATTCCAATCAACCACGAATTTCTGAAATTAAAGCATCAATAGTATGACCCACAGAAGTATAAGGGTTACCCATAAAGGCCTGTGAAACATCGCTACTTTTTTCATATAATTAAATGGACCATTACTCATGAAAACAGCAGGAGTAAATTGTGCTGCAAACAAGATTTTGTCGTTATATTCCGGCTTATCTGACATCAGTACGAAATAGACAGTTGTTCCTTGAGAATGACCAATGTAAGACAATTTGTCCTTTTTGGTGGCGTCCAGGATGTAATCTATCATGGCCGCCAGATCGTAAACTGCAATTTCATGCCAACTGGAAAAAGCAACAATATATTCATTTGATTTGGGCAAATATTAAGTCTTCCAAAAATCCAAATCGTCCCTCTTCAAAAAAACTGTGATTTTGGAGGTAGATTTAGAGTAGGCAGTGTTTGTTTTACCTAAACTGCCAGTATTCCGGTGATTGGTCATCTAAAAACTTGTGTTCTCTCGAGTGAGTGGTACCCCTGGCGCTGGCAAGCCAAACGTCGTATCCGTTATCGGCCAGGATGTAAGCCAAGCTGCAGTTTTCGATACCACCAACGATAAAATTCTCGGGGCCACCCATAAGACCATGCATGATGAGAATTGGTCTTGGATTGGGCCTCTCAGAATTCGTCGTTTTGCCATGCTTGATTCTGAACATTGTCACGATGTATCCATCGTCGGTGAGAACCTGGTGAGACTCTATTGGGTATCCATCTCTGGATATTAGTTCAGTCTAAAATCATAGACGTTATAATAGGGCAGGGAAGAGCCCCTGTCACGTGCACTCGCACAAAAACATGTATTTAAGCGGGAAGACTTTTTTATTTTAAAATTTTGACTTTTTGATTTTAAAATTCGTCGTTTCCTAGAAATTTCGACTATTTTTACTGTTCCTTTTATTCGAAATATCGATTACATTCCCCAAATTGGATTCACTGCTCAAAATGCTGGTTTCTTTTGGAACCCTCTACTTTTTTCTAAAATTCGTCTTTCTCAGAAGTCGACTTTTTGTGAAAATGCTGCCTTTTTTAAACACCTGAACTTTTTCTCCTTTTTTTTTTGGAAATTCAGACGTATTCACAAAATTTAAAGGAAGTTTTGAAGAATTAGAAGCAAGAGTCTTTTCATCTTTGGAAAGTATTGTAACTTTTACGCAATAGTTGAAGTTTTAAAGGAAGAGTCTTGAAAAGATTTTAAAGGAGCATCTTGAAGAGATTTAAAGGAAGTTTTGAAGAATTACAAGAAAGAGCCTCTTCTTATTTGGAAAGAATTCTAACTTTTACTTAATAGTTGGAGATTTAAGAGTCTTGAAGAGATTTGAAGAAAGAATCCTGAAGTGACTTGAAGAAAGTTTTGAAAGATTGCAAGAAAGAGTATCTCCTTATTTGAAAAGTATCCTCACTTTTACTAAATAGTTAAAGATTTGAAGGAGATTAGAAGGAAAGATCTTGAAATGATTTGAAGGAAGAATCCCAAAGAGATTTGAAGAAAATTTTAAAGGATTAGAAGAAAAAATTTCCACTTATTTGGAAAGTATTTTACCTTTACAAGATAGAAATTTAAAGAAATAGTTTTTAGCAGATTGGAAGGAAGGATGTTGAAAAGATTTTAACGAAGTGTTAAAGGATTAGAAGAAAGAGTCTTTCCTTTTTTGGAAAGTTTTGTAACTTTTACCAAAGGCTTAACGATTTGAAGGAAAAGTCTTGAAGTGATTTGAAGAAAGAATCTTGAAAGGATTTGAAGGAAGTTTTGAAGAATTAGAAGCAAGAGTCTTTTGGAAAGTATTGTAATTTTTACGCAATAGTTAGACTTTTAAAGGAAGAGTCTTAAAAAGATTTTAGAAAAGGATCTTGAAGAAATTTGAAGGAACTTTTAAAGAATTACAAAAAAGAGTCTCTCCTTATTTGAGACCCTTGAAGAGTTTTGAAGGAAGGATCTTGAAGAGATTTTAAGGAAGAATCCTGAAGAAATTTGAAGGAAATTTTGAAGGATTACAAAAAAAGCCTCTCTCCTTATTTGGAAAGTATTCTTATTTTTACTAAAAAGTTAGAGATTTGAAGAAAGGATCTTGAAGGGATTTGAAGGAAGAATCCTGAAGAGATTTGAAGGATTAGAAGAAAGAGTTTTTCCTTTGGAGAATATTCTAGCCTTACGAAATAGAAATTTAAAGGAATAGTTTTTAAAAGATTGAAAGGAAGGATATTGAAGAGATTTTAACGAAGTTTTAAAGGATTAGAAGAAAAAGTCTTCCCCTTTTTGGAAAGTATTGTAACTTTTACCAAAGAAAACTCTTGAAGTGATTTGAAGAAAGAATCTTGAAAGAATTTGAAGGAAGTTTTGAAGAATTACAAGCAAGAGTCTTTCCAGATTGGAAAATACTGTAACTTTTACGCAATAGAATTTTAAAGGAAGAGTCTTGAAAAGATTTTAAAGAAGGATCTTGAAGAAATTTGAAGGAACTTTTAAAGAATTACAAAAAAGAGTCTCTCCTTATTTGGAAAGTATTCTAACTTTTACTTAATAGTTAGAGATTTGAGAGTCTTGAAGAGATTTGAAGGAAGGATCTTGAAGAGATTTGAAGGAAGAATCCTGAAGAGATTTGAGTCTTGAAGATTTTTGAAGGAAAGATCCTGAAGAGATTTGAGTCTTGAAGAGTTTTAAAGGAAAGATTCTGAAAATGTTTGACGGAAGAATCCTGAAGAGATTTGAAGAAAATATTGAAGGATTACAAGAAAGAGTCTCTCCTTATTTGTAAAGTATTTTAACCCTTGCTAAATAGTTAGAGATTTGAAGGAAGACTCTGAGAAGATTTGAAGGAAAGATCTTGAAGAGATTTGAAGGAAGAATCCTGAAGAGATTTGAAGAAAGTTTTGAAGGATTAGAAAAAAGTGTTTCTCCTTCTTTGGAAAGTATTGTAACTTTACGAAATAGAAATTTAAAGGAACAGTTTTAAAAAAATTGGAAGAAAGGATATTGAAGAGATTTCAAAGAAGTCTTAAAGGATTAGAAGAAAGAGTCTTTTCTTTTTTTGGAAAGTATTGTAATTTTTACCAAAGACTTAACGATTTGAAGTAAAAGTCTTAATGATTTGAAGAAAGAATCTTGAAAGGATTTGAAGGAAGTTTTTCTTCTTTGGAAGTATTATAACTTTTACGCAATAGTTAGAGTTTTAAAGAAAGACTCTTGAAAATATTTTAAGGAAGGGTCTTGAAGAGATTTGAAGGAACTTTTAAAGAATTACAAAAAAGAGTCTCTCCTTATTTGGAAAGTATTCTAACTTTTACTTAATAGTTCGAGATTTGAGAGTCTTGAAGAGATTTGAAGGAAGGATTTTGAGGAGATTTGAAGGAAGAATCCTGTAAAGATTTAAAGGAAGAAACCTAAAGAGATTTCAAGGAGGAGTCCTGAAGAGATTTAAAAGAAGAGACTTGAAGTAGGAGCCTTGAAGAAGGAAGTCTTGTGGATTAGATGGTTAGAAATTTGAAGGAAGAGTCTTGAAGAAATTTGAAGGAAAGAGCTGGAAGTAATTTGAAGGATTAGAAGAGAGAGTATCTCTCTTTGAATGACTTTGTATTGTTACTTTTACTAAATAGTTAGATGTTTGAAGGAAATGTCTTGAAGATATTTGAAGCAAGAATCTTTAAGAGATTTGAAGGAAGAATCCTGAAGAGATTTGAAGAAAGATTTAAAGGATTAGAAAAAAAAGGTCTTCTTCTTTGGTAAGTATTGAAACTTTTATGAAATAAAAATTTGAAGGAATAGTTTTAAAAAGATTGGAAGAAAGGATATTGAAGAGATTTTAAGGAAGTCTTAAAGGATTAGAAGAAAGAGTATTTTCTTCTTTGGAAAGTATTGTAACTTTTATTAAAAACTTAGTGATTTAAAGGAAGAGTCTTAAGGTGATTTGAAGAAAGAATCTTGAAAGGATTTGAAGGAAGTTATAAAGAATTAGAAGCAAGAGTCAATCCTTTTTTGGAAAGTATTGTAACTTTTACGCAATAGTTAGAGTTTTAAAGGAAGACTCTTGAAAAGATTTTAGAGAAGGCTCTTGAAGGGATTTGAAGGAACTTTTGAGGAATTACAAGAGAGAACCTCTACTTATTTGGAAAATATTCTAACTTTTATTTAATAGTTAGAGATTTGAAGGAAGGATCTTGAAGAGATTTGAAGGAAGAATCCTGAAGAGATCTGAAGAAAGTTTTGAAGGATTAAAAGAAAGAGTCTCTCCTTATTTAAAAAGTATCTCCACTTTTACTAAATAGTTACAGTTTTGAGAGTCTTGAAGAGATTTAAAGGAAGGATCTTGAAGGGATTGGAGTTGTCGCGAATAGTCGCGAATCCCATGAATGTTCCGATTATTTGAATTTGAATAATCTTCTGTTGGCAACACTGCAGGTGGAGCATAGAGAGTCTGCTTCTAAGGTAGAGGAATACCCGGAGCAAATAAATGAAGAGGAAATAAAAAGTCCCTAGAGAACAAAGAAAAGGGGGAATTACTGCGTAAGTATTAGATGTGCATGTGTGTAGAAAAAGGGTGTGGTCTTTTTGGACAGTGGCCTTATTAAGGAAGTATTGTTGGTAAGTTTTTGATATGTCTAAGCTTGTAATTATCAGAGAGTGTAAGGGTTGATGAAAATTAGTAAAATAAAGATAATGAGATGAGAATCGCTGTGCGGTCAGGGGTGGCTGTAAGGGGAGGTTGGAGGCCACTAATGAGGGTGTTTACCCAGCTTTAAGGGTAGAAGGTGTTTGTGTAGAGATATAAGAGAAAGAAAGTACTTTAGATATAATTGTGAGAGAGTGTTTACCCTTTAATTAGCTCCAGGAGGTATTTACCTCAGAATCAACTTTAGAGGGTGTTAACCCTATAAGTAGTATCAGAGGATACTGTAGCATAATCATCTGTAGAGTAGCATCAGAGAATGCTTGCCGTAAAATCAGCTTTAGAGGGCGTTAACCCTATAACCAGTAACATAGTACACTTATGGCATGATCAACTTTAGGGGGTGTTTCCCTTATGACCATAGTGTTAACCCTATAATTAGAATCAGAGGACCTTTATGGCATGATCAGCTTTAGAGGGTGTTTCCCTTATGACCAGCATTAGAAAGTGTTTATATTAAATCAACTTTAGAGGGTTTTCACCCTAATAATAATGATAACAGTAGAAATTTACTTTACCCATGATACAAGAGAGTGTTCACACTATTTTCTATTACGAACTTATTTATATAATATATGTACAGTTTCAGTTTGTTAATAACTAGGTGAATCCAAGGCAATCCATTTCGCATATTGTATCTGTAACCTACAATATTCGCGACAGGAGTCTTGAAAAGATTTTAAAGAAGGATCTTGAAGAGATTTGAGGGAACCTTTGAAGAATTATAAGAGAGAGTCTCTCCTTATTTGGAAAGTATTGAAACTTTTACGAAATAGAAATTTGAAGGAATAGTTTTAAACAGATTGGAAGAAAGAATATTGAAGAGATTTTAAGGAAGTCGTAAATGATTAGAAGAAAAAGTGTTTAATATTAAACAGGAAATTTTGAAGAAATATTTTTTTTAATTGATATAAAAATCTTGTCCTCTGGAACCAAGAAAAAATCTTGGATTCAGAGGACAAGATTTCAAGGACAAGATATCAATTTTTGAAGATAATCAAGAACAAGTCCGTTCCACAAAAAAAAATTTTAAATTCCAAATTTTCGCTATTTTGAAGTACAGATTTCGTATTTAAACTGGAAATGTTGGCTTTAATTTGGACATTACGATGCTTAGTGAGTAGATTGGAGAAAGTCGAAGTTTCTTTTCGAATTTTCGACTTTTAAACTATCAAGAAACTAAAACAAGTAAAGCCAGAATGCAGGATTAGAATTCGTTGATAAGTTTGCAAAATTAGGGCACAAAAATCCTGACAACTTCGATATTTACCAAATAAAAAGTAACAGTAATGGGATAATGGATACTTACTATGGATAAACCTAGTACTTCATTTATTGGTTGCTCTAAGGTCCCCTTTATACAACTTAGCACAATAATGGATGCAGAAATTATATAAAAATGTTTCCACATAACTAAAAAAAATGTAAATGGTTACAAATATTTTATTTGGAACATTTTTTTGTCACCACCGTTAATTTGAAGTCCCGCGTTGATTGAATTACTTCTTTTAAAAAGAGTGTATAAAGCTAACACGACTTTAACGGCAGGAAATCGTTGATAGCTTTGATTTTTAAACAAAATTTTCCTATCATGCGATCGAAGATGCAAAAAAAAATTAATTTGCAATTAATATCAATAAGTTTTTTGCTTCTAATAATTTTTAAAATATAATTACATATAATAAACTAACTTCTCTGACGTATAAAGATGCGATCAATTACTGAAAATTATGCGGCAGCAAGACTTACGGTAATTATTAATTATATTTACATACCAGTGTACCCTTTAATTTTTTTGTCAACATGTCTACTGTTAATATTTAATTCAGAATCAAAGTGCACGTCCCTGAGAGTCGAACGAAATGTAATTTTGCTCTACATTGAACGGGAATACATCGAAAAAATTGTACAACCCAAGCAAGTAACGCATAAAAAATTAGGCAGTTTTCGAACTGCTATCAGAAGTGAAAACTCGTTAAATGTAGTCCAAAGAAGGTTTTATCCCTTTACCACATCGGCAATTAAATAACTAATTACGCGATACGTATTTCACCAGCAGAACTGGCATTTTCAAGCGTGCTAATATAAAAAGATTAGCAAAAGATGCATCGACGTTATCTGCATTGAGATTCAAATCGATACTGTATCGATCAAGATCTTTCCTTCAAAACTCTTCAACACTCTCAAATCATCTCTAACTATTAAGTGAAAGATAGAATACTTTCCAAATAAGTAGAGATTGTTTTTTGTAATTCTTCAAAACTTCCTTTAAATCTCTTCAGGATTCTTCCTTCAAATTTCTTCAAGATCTTTCCTTTAAATCTCTTCCAGACTCTTTCTTCAAATCTCTAACCATTTAGTAAAAGTTAGAATACTTTCCAAATAAGGAGAAACTTTTCCTTGTAATCCTTCAAAACTTCCTTCAAATCTCTTCAGGATTCTTCCTTCAAATCTCTTCAAGATTCTTCCTTCAAATCTCTTCAAAATTCTTCCTTCAAATCTCTTCAAGACTCTCAAATCTCTAACTATTAAGTAAAAGTTAGAATACTTTCCAAATAAGGAGAGACTCTTTCTTGTAATTGTTCAAAACTTCCTTCAAATCTCTTCAAGATCCTTCCTTTAAATCCTTTCAAGACTCTTTCTTCAAAATTGTAACTATTGCATAAAAGTTATAATATTTTCCAAATAAGGAAAGATTCTTTCTTTTAATTCTTCAAAACTTCCTTCAAATCCTTTCAAGATTCTTCCTTCAAATCACTTCAAGACTTTTCCTTTAAATGGCCAAGTTTTTAATAAAAGTTACAATACTTTCCAAAGAAGAAAATACTCTTTCTTCTAATCCTTTAAGACTTCCTTAAAATCTCTTCAATATCCTTTCTTCCAATCTTTTTAAAACTATTCCTTCAAATTTTTATTTCATAAAAGTTTCAATACTTACCAAAGAAGAAGGCCCCCTTTCTCTAATCCTTTAAATCTTTCTTCAGATTTTTTCTGGATTTTTTTTTCAAATCTCTTAAAGATTCTTGCTTCAAATATCTTCAAGACATTTCCTTCAAACATCTAACTATTTAGTAAAAGTAACAATACAAAGTCATTCAAAGAGAGATACTCTCTCTTCTAATCCTTCAAATTACTTCCAGCTCTTTCCTTCAAATTTCTTCAAGACTCTTCCTTCAAATTTCTAACCATCTAATCCACAAGACTTCCTTCTTCAAGGCTCCTACTTCAAATCTCTTCTTTAAATCTCTTCAAGACCCTTCCTTTAAATCTCTTCAGGTTTCTTTCTTCAAATCTCTTCAAGACTCAAATCTCTAACTATTTAATAAAAGTGAGGATACTTTCCCAATAAGGAGAGACCCTTTCTTGTAATCCTTCAAAATTTCCTTCAAATCTCTTCAGGATTCTCCCGTCAAATCTCTTCAAGCTCGTTCCTTCAAATCTCTTCAAGACTATTCCTTCAAATCTCTAACTATTTAGTAAAAGAGAGAATACTTTCCAAATAAGGAGAAAGTCTCTTTCTTGTAATCCTTCAAAACATTCTTCAGATCTCTTCTTGAAGCATGTTGATGCTTCCTTCAAATATTTTCAAGACTCTTCCTTCAAAACTCTAACTATTGCCTAGAAGTAAAAGTTTCAATACTTTCCAAAGAAGAAGACAGCCTTTTTTCTAATCGTTCAAAACTTTCTTCAAATCTCTTCAGGATTCTTCCTTGAAATATCTTCAATGTCCTTCATTTAAATCTCTTCAAGACTCTTCCTTCAAATCTCTAACTATTTAGTAAAAGTCAGAATACTTTTCAAATAAGGAGAGACACTTTCTTGTAATCCTTTAAAACTTCCTTCAAATCTCTTTAGGATTCTTTCTTCAAATCGCTTCAAGATCCTTCCTTCAAATCTCTTCCTTCAAATCTCTAACTATTTAGTAAAAGTGAAAATACTTTCCAAATAAGGAGAGACTCTTTCTTGTAATCCTTCAAAACTTCCTTCAAATCTCTTCAGGATTCTTTCTTCAAATCGCTTCAAGATCCTTCCTTCAAATCACTTCAAGACTCTCAAATCTCTAACTATTAAGTAAAAGTTAGAATATTTTCCAAATAAGGAGAGACTCTCTCTTGTAATTCTTCAAAAGTTCCTTCAAATTTCTTCAAGATCCTTCTTTAAAATCTTTTCAAGACTCTTCCTTCAAAACTCTAACAATTGCGTAAAAGTTACAATACTTTCCAAAAATGGAAAGACTCTTGCTTCTAATTCTTCAAAACTTCCTTCAAATCCTTTCAAGATTCTTCCTTCAAATCACTTCAAGACTTTTTCTTCAAATCGTTAAGTCTTTGGTAAAAGTTACAATACTTTCCAAAAAAGGAAAGACTTTTTCTTCTAATCCTTTAAGACTTCTTTAAAATCTCTTAAATATCCTTTCTTCCAATTTTTTTAAAACTATTTCTTCAAATTTCTATTTCGTAAAAGTTTCAATACTTTCCAAAGAAGAAGACACCCCTTCTTTCTAATCCTTCAAAACTTTCTTCAAATCTCTTCAGATTCTTCTTTCAATTCTCCGTAAGATCCTTTCTTCAAATCTCTAACTATTTAGTAAAAGTGAGAATACTTTCCAAATAAGGAGAGACTCTTTCTTGTAATCCTTCAAAACTTCCTTCAAATCTCTTCAAGATCCTTCTTTCAAATCTTTTCAAGACTCTTCCTTCAAAACTCTAACTATTGCGTAAAAGTTACAATACTTTCCAAAGAAGGAAAGAGTCTTCTAATTCTTCAGAACTTCCTTCAAATTCTTTCAAGATTCTTCCTTCAAATCACTTCAAGATTTTCTCTTCAAATCGTTAAGTTTTTGGTAAAAGTTACAATACTTTCCAAAGAAGGAAATACTCTTTCTTCTAATCCTTTAAGACTTCTTTAAAATATCTTCCATATTCTTTTTTCCAATCTTTTTAAAACTATCTTTTAAAATTTTTATTTCATAAGTTTCAATACTTTCCAAAGAAGAAGACTTTTTTTCTTCTAATCCTTTAAAACTTTCTTCAAATCTCTTCAGGATTCTTCCTTTAAATCTCTTCAAGATTCTTGCTTTAAATATCTTTAAGATTTTTCCTATAGATCTCTAACTATATAGTAAAAGTTACATTACAAAGCCATACAAAAAAGAGATACTCTTTCTTCTAATCCTTCAAAACTTCCTTCAAATTACTTCAAGCTCTTTTCTTCAAATTTCTTCAAGGACTGTTCCTTCAAATTTTTAACCATCTAATCCACAAGACTTCCTTTAAATCTTTTTAAGGCTCCTACTTCAAATATCTTCTTTAAATCTCTTTAAGACCCTTCCTTTAAATCTCTTCAGGTTTCTTTCTTTAAATCTCTTCAAGACTCAAATCTCTAACTATTTAATAAAAGTGAGGATACTTTCCCAATAAGGAGAGACTCTTTCTTGTAATCCTTCAAAATTTCCTTCAAATCTCTTCAGGATTCTTCCGTCAAATCTCTTCAAGCTCGTTCCTTCAAATCTCTTCAAGACTATTCCTTCCAATTTCTAACTATTTAGTAAAAGAGAGAATACTTTCCAAATAAGGAGAAAGTGTCTTTCTTGTAATCCTTCAAAACTTTCTTCAGATCTCTTCTTGAAGCATATTGATGCTTCCTTCAAATATTTTCAAGACTCTTCCTTCAAAACTCTAACTATTGCCTAGAAGTAAAAGTTTCAATACTTTCCAAAGAAGACGGCCTTTTTTCTAATCGTTCAAAACTTTCTTCAAATCTTTTCAGGATTCTTCCTTGAAATATCTTCAAGGTCCTTCATTCAAATCTCTTCAAGACTCTTCCTTCAAATCTCTAACTATTTAGTAAAAGTGAGAGTACTTTCCAAATAAGGAGAGACTCTTTCTTGTAATCCTTCAAAACTTCCTTCAAATCTCTTCAGGATTCTTTCTTCAAATCGCTTCAAGATCCTTCCTTCAAATCTCTATAACTATTTAGTAAAAGTGAGAATACTTTCCAAATAAGGAGAGACTCTTTCTTGTAATGTTTCAAAACTTCCTTCAAATCTCTTCAGAATTCTTTCTTCAAATCGCTTCAAGATCCTTCCTTCAAATGACTTCAAGACTCTTGCTTCTAATTCTTCAAAACTTCCTTCAAATCCTTTCAAGATTCTTTCTTCAAATCACTTCAAGACTTTTTCTTCAAATCGTTAAGTCTTTGGTAAAAGTTACAATACTTTCCAAAAAAGAAAAGACTTTTTCTTCTAATCCTTTAAGACTTCTTTAAAATCTCTTAAATATCCTTTCTTCCAATTTTTTTAAAACTATTTCTTCAAATTTCTACTTCGTAAAAGTTTCAATACTTTCCAAAGAAGAAGACAGCCTTTTTTCTAATCGTTCAAAACTTTCTTCAAATCTCTTCAGGATTTTTCCTTCAAATCTCTTCAAGATCCTTCCTTCAGATCTCTTCAAGACTCTTCCTTCAAATCTCTAACTATTTAGTAAAAGTGAGAATACTTTCCAAATAAGGAGAGACTCTTTCTTGTAATCCTTCAAAACTTCCTTCAAATCTCTTCAGGATTCTTTCTTCAAATCGCTTCAAGATCCTTCCTTCAAATGACTTCAAGACTCTCAAATCTCTAACTATTAAGTAAAAGTTAGAATATTTTCCAAATAAGGAGAGGCTCTCTCTTGTAATTCTTCAAAAGTTCCTTCAAATTTCTTCAAGATCCTTGTTTAAAATCTTTTCAAGACTCTTCCTTCAAAACTCTAACAATTGCGTAAAAGTTACAATACTTTCCAAAAATGGAAAGACTCTTGCTTCTAATTCTTCAAAACTTCCTTCAAATCCTTTCAAGATTCTTTCTTTAAATCACTTCAAGACTTTTTCTTCAAATCGTTAAGTCTTTGGTAAAAGTTACAATACTTTCCAAAAAAGAAAAGACTTTTTCTTCTAATCCTTTAAGACTTCTTTAAAATCTCTTAAATATCCTTTCTTCCAATTTTTTTAAAACTATTTCTTCAAATTTCTACTTCGTAAAAGTTTCAATACTTTCCAAAGAAGAAGACAGCCTTTTTTCTAATCGTTCAAAACTTTCTTCAAATCTCTTCAGGATTCTTCCTTGAAATATCTTCAAGGTCCTTCCTTCAAATCTCTTCAAGACTCTATCTTCAAATCTCTAACTATTTAGTAAAAGTGAGAATACCTTTTAAATAAGGAGAGAGACTCTTTCTTGTAATCCTTCAAAACTTCCTTTAAATCTCTTCAGGATTTTTCCTTCAAGTCTCTTCAGGATTCTTCATTCAAGTCTCTTCAGGATTCTTCCTTTAAATCTCTTCAAAATTCTTCCTTCAAAACTCTTCAAGACTCTCAAATCTCTAACTATTAAGTAAAATTTAGAATACTATCCAAACAAGAAGAGACTAGTTCTTGTAATTCTCCAAAAGTTCCTTCAAATCTCTTCAAGACCCTTCTTTAAAACTTTTTCAAGAGTCTTTCTTTAAATCTCTAACTATTGCGTAAAAGTTACAATACTTTCCAAAGATGAAAAGACTCTTGCTTTTAATTTTTTTAATTTTCCTTCAAATCCTTTTAAGATTCTTCCTTCAAATCACTTCAATACTTTTCCTTTTAATCGACAAATTTTTGGAAAAAGTTACAATACTTTCCAAAAAGGAAAGACTCTTTCTTTTAATCCTTTAAGACTTCTTTAAAATCTCTTCAATATCCTCTTTTCCAATCTTTTTAAAAGTATTTCTTCAAATTTCTATTTCGTAGAAGTTTCAATACTTTCTAAAAGAGAAGACACCCTTTCTTCAAATTCTTTAAATCTTTCTTCAAATCTCTTCAGGATTCTTCCTTCAAATCTTTTCAAAATTCTTGCTTCAAATATCTTCAAGGCTTTTCTTTCAAATCTCTAACTATTTAGTAAAAGTGAGAATACTTTCCAAATAAGGAGATACTCTTTCTTGTAATCCTTCCAAACTTCCTTCAAATCTCTTCAGGATTCTTTCTCCAAATCGCTTCAAGATCCTTCCTTCAAATCTCTTCAGGACTCTTCCTTCAAATCTCTATAACTATTTAGTAAAGGTGAGAATACTTTCCAAATAAGGAGAGACACTTTCTTGTAATCCTTTAAAACTTCCTTCAAATCTCTTTAGGATTCTTTCTTCAAATCGCTTCAAGATCCTTCCTTCAAATCTCTTCCTTCAAATCTCTAACTATTTAGTAAAAGTGAAAATACTTTCCAAATAAGGTGGGACTCTTTCTCGTAATGTTTCAAAACTTCCTTCAAATTTCTTAGGATTCTTTCTTCAAATCGCTTCAAGATCCTTCCTTCAAATTTCTTCCTTCAAGTCTCTAGCCATTTAGTAAAAGTGAGAATACTTTCCAAATAAGGAGAGACTCTTTCTTGTAATCCTTCAAAACTTCCTTCAAATCTCTTTAGGATCCTTTCTTCAAATCGCTTCAAGATCCTTCCTTCAAATCACTTCAAGACTCTCAAATCTCTAACTATTAAGTAAAAGTTAGAATATTTTCCAAATAAGGAGAGACTCTCTCTTGTAATTCTTCAAAAGTTCCTTCAAATTTTTTCAAGATCCTTCTTTAAAATCTTTTCAAGACTCTTCCTTCAAAACTCTAACAATTGCGTAAAAGTTACAATAGTTTCCAAAAATGGAAAGACTCTTGCTTCTAATTCTTCAAAACTTTCTTCAAATCCTTTCAAGATTCTTTCTTCAAATCACTTCCAAGACTTTTTCTTCAAATCGTTAAGTCTTTGGTAAAAGTTACAATACTTTCCAAAAAAATTCAAAACTTTCTTCAAATCTCTTCAGGATTCTTCCTTGAAATATCTTCAAGGTCTTTCATTCAAATCTCTTCAAGACTCTTCCTTCAAATCTCTAACTATTTAGTAAAAGTGAGAATACTTTCCAAATAAGGAGAGACTCTTTCTTGTAATCCTTCAAAACTTCCTTCAAATCTCTTCAGGATTTTTCCTTCAAATCTCTTCAAGATCCTTCCTTCAGATCTCTTCAAGACTCTTCCTTCAAATCTCTAACGATTTAGTAAAAGTGAGAATACTTTCCAAATAAAGAGAGGCTTTTTCTTGTAATCCTTCAAAACTTTCTTTAAATCTCTTCGGAATTGTTCCTTCAAATCTGCTTCAAGATCCTTCCTTCAAATCTCTTCAAGACTCTTCTTTCAAATCTCTAACTATTTAGTAAAAGTGAGAATATTTTCCAAATAAGAAGAGACTCTTTCTTGTAATCTTTCAAAACTTCCTTCAAATCTCTTCAGGATTCTTTCTTCAAATCGCTTCAAGATCCTTCCTTCAAATCACTTCAAGACTCTCAAATCTCTAACTATTAAGTAAAAGTTAGAATACTTTCCAAATAAGGAGAGACTCTCTCATATAATTCTTCAAAAGTTCCTTCAAATTTCTTCAATATCCTTCCATAAAATCTTTTCAAGACTCTTCCTTCAAAACTCTTTTTGTCAAATCGTTAGGTCTTTGGTAAAAGTTACAATACTTTCCAAAAAAGGGAAGACTCTTTCTTCTAATCCTTTAAGACTTCTTTAAAATCTCTTCAACATCCTTCCTTCCAATCTTTTAAAAACTATTCCTTTAAATTTCTATTTCGTAAAGCTAGAATACGATGTGGTAAAGGGGTGAAACCTTCTTTGGATTTAATCACAAGTCACAGTGTTTAGTTCAATGCTTTAGTCCTTAAATGTAGTTAAAATTCATATTGTTATCGGTGGTCGTGTGGCTCAGGGATTAAGACGGCAGTATCACAGGTCTAATAAGTTGCGGGTTCAAATCCCGCTGTCGTTAACGCGTTTTTTAATTCCATTACGCGTCTTGCTTAGAGCTAAATAGTACTGTTAACAATTAGCGTATGTTGTTAGTTCAAATTAGCACGATGGTAATGCGAAATCATAAGTTTTCTTCCTGTATAACCTCGTCTGGAAGTTTTCACTTCAAAAATCGATACACGATTAATGATGAGGTCGAGTCACATCAGCTAGTTTCTAAATCAAAAATTACAGAATAAATACAACAGGAAAGTGAATTTCCAATTAGAAAATCCCGCATTAAAGTAATGATTGATGAATCATTACTTTAATGCGGGATTTTCTAAGTAGAAAAAAGTAGAAAGGATAAAAACAGTAGAGTACGTTGCTAACGCGTGATGGTCACGCGTGATGGTAACATGAAACCATAGCATGCATCCACTACGGATGCAGCAACTTGATCATTACGCAGCTCGCGTAATTCAAGTATTTATTCGAAAGCGTGAGCGCGGCCTATCGGTGTGTGTGTGGCATAAGGTGGTACGGCCTGGTACAACCAGTGCTCGGAAATTGACAATTCACGATGCCTATTTCGACGATGTAATTTATCAATTATATTCAATTTATTTAGCTTCTAATTGGCGATCGAAGTGTACTGATGAAGTGATCAAGACGGGGGTCGATTTTCTTCCTCATTAGTTATTGTGCAAGGTACCGCTTTCATGCGGGAGAGTACAGCCCTTGGTGTGCAGTAAAACCTTCTTAATAAAAGGGGTGGGCACCTTTAAGGGGTATGTACATATACAACGTTTTCTTTTGCGGAAGTTTGTCTCCTGATGGTTATAAAAGCTCATCTCCTTTGGTACCATACTTTCACTTATTGATTGTCAACGCACGCGTAAGTAATACTATGAAGATATATTGGTAAGTTTTTCAACTATTTGCAATATTTTCTTATTTTTTAATCCATTTATCATTAAATTTTGATTCGCAGATATCATATTCTTATAATTATTATAAAATTTTAGTAAAATCAAGTCGGATGCTCCTAGTACTCAAGTTTTCAGCTTGGTTATGGTATTAAGAAGCTTCTATCATTTGGTTATGTTTTGTGATGGTTTGTAATCCCGAACTATCTCAACTTTCTCTGAAATTAATTTTTTTTTAACTGTTTATTGGCCAGTTTCATTTTGACCTCGTAATAATCAACACTCATCTCAATATCGACCATAGTTAACCAAAAAGGAGATTAATTATACATTGTATCTTCCCACAAATTGTTAGTCCTTTTCAAAGCCAATTTTTTAATTACGATTCACATTACGTCGTAAAGATGAAATAAGGTTAATGTGATTTAAATCACATTTGTATTTGCATGAATGGTCGCAGAAACCTATGGTATTTGCTCCATCATTTTTTGGTAGACTGAATCGGAAATTCGTTAATATTCTTATAATTACGTTTTTTCGGCACCGGATACGTCCACGTTCTTGGAAGCGAATTCCTTCCCTTGTACTGATCAATGGACCTGAGAAAAATACGACACGTGCTTCGATTTGGTCAGTCACTATAGAACCAACTTCGGAGAGTCTCTGACCAACTTCAGAGAGTCTCTGACCAACTTTAGAAAGTCTTTGACCAACTTAGTGACAAAAGAGTAAATTTCACGCAAGAAATCCAACCTCAAGAGTGCCCAGAAAAATTAAGCTTCCTTGGGAACTGGAGCTTTATAGAATATTTGGCAACTTTTTGTAAATTTTATTTTTTGGAATAAATTTCTAACGTAAGTAATCTCGCACAAACTGGTGATTGATTTTGCTCTTGTTCTTCTATACTTGGTGCCTAAGAAGTATATATTAAGTTATAACGTCTTATTTCAGTTTTTTTAAGAACTACAAATGCGAGGCATCGTTTTTGGAATATGTATGGCGATTTCAATTGAACAATTTCAATTGCAGACTTATGATCCTTCAGAAGACATTAATTTGAATTCAGTAAGTAGAGTGTCTTGCCGTTGAGTGATGTTTTACGGTCTAAGGGTTGTCTCACACCATGTAGAAGCTCTTAGGACTTTGGAAGCTCAGAGTCAGGGGCCCTTTTAAGAAGTAAAATAAAATTCAGACATCGGTATCCCTTTATCTATCTAATTGGAAAGGGTTTGGCTAACACCTCCTGAATTAACGTGTTTCATTATAGTTTTCATATCGTACTCATATTTGAAGTTCAGCCCCAAAGCACACTTCAGCTCTCTTGGATTCAATTCAAAGAAGAGCGATTCGCCTAATTGATGACCGATTCTCTCGAAACTCTAGAGCACAGGCGTATGGTTGGTGACTTGTCTCTTTTCTACAAGTACTATTATGGAAGATGCTCGCAGGAACTAATAGGATCAATCCCCCAAAGGGCAAGATTCTTGAGGCGTACTAAACACTCGGAGGCAGCAAATTCCTGTGCGATCCAGCTTGAAACAGCTTGACTGTGCGGTCCAGCTTGAAGAACTTCTGTCTACGGAGACTCTTTTTTTTCTGTAGAACTTCCAACTCTTTGTAACGCTTTTCTATAGAACTTCCAAGCTATGAAACGCGTTATCGAAGGGAATTTTCCCCAAAAATTACAACCTATCCTTGTTTAAGAAGGCGATTCATCACCATCTATCCTTATTTCCACATCCTACTCCCACTGCTGGGGTTGCCCTTTGCGAGTGGATTAAATTAAAAAAAAATAACGAGATTCTTTTATCTCGAATAGAATCAAACGCCAAGCCACGATTTAATTTCAATTCAAACGTGACCAATTGTAGGTCCAATTCATCGAGAAGTATGGGTATCCAGTGGACACATACGAAGTGATAACAGAGGATGGATACTACCTCACCGTTTATAGAATAAAACACGGGAAACATTCCCAACATGTGAACCATAGACCGATATTCCTGATGCACGGTTTGTTTTCCGCGATGGACTGTTTTACAGTGAGCGCCCCAATCAACGCCAGTCTTGCATTTTTACTGGCAGACGTCGGCTACGACGTTTGGTTGGGTAACGCCCGAGGGACCAGACACTCCAGAAAACACAAAGTTTTAAACGATAGTATCCCCAGCTACTGGAATTATAGGTGACTTTCTAATTTTTAATTGAACCTATTCAACCTTCGAATGTTTCTAGTTGGCACGAAATTGGTGTTTATGATCTTCCGGCCATGATCGATTGGGTGCTTGCAAAAACGCACTCCAAATCCATAGTTTATGTAGGGCATTCGCAAGGGGCGACTACAGCGTTGGTGTTACTCTCGGAAAAACCCAATTATAACGATAAGATACTGTCTTTGTTTTTGTTGGCCCCGCCGGTGTTTATGGATCACATACCGTTTTCGTTTGCAAAAGTTTTGGCCAATAGTCTAGAACGTTTGGAGGCGAGTATAAAAATGGCACATTTCGCAAAATTAGTTCGGAAACTTTAGGCTCTTACAAAAATAATTGGGTTGGTGGAGTATTTACCCAACGTAAATGAGGTATTAGTGAAAGTTTGTCAATCTTTCAATTCATTCTGCAGTACAATGCTCGGAATACTTTGTGGCTTCTGCAATACTGACATTAATAAGGTTTGTTTTCATTTGATTGATGGTTGCATAATTTAATTCGATTTTTATTTTAAAAGAAGATTATACCGCTTGCAATAAAGACTAGTGTACATCCAATTTGTTATAAGCAACTTGCTCACTATGGTCAAGGAGTTAAATCAGGTAAATGTTTATTGAATGTGACTTAAACCCAATAAATGAATAATTTTTATATATCATTTTGTATGTGTATAGGACATTTCAGGCAATATGATTATGGACCTAAGGAAAATATGGAAAGGTATGGTGCATCTAATCCTCCCGACTACAAACTAAGTAATATTCTAGTGCCCACCAGCCTATTTTATGGAGATAGTGATGCCCTCATAGGTATTCCTGTAGGTACTCTACGATTGAAAAGGTTCTTTTTCTGAGCGGTGACATTTTTGTTTGTTTACTATTAGTTGTAGAATAACTTTCCCAAGTTCTTGCAAATGATCACCAGCTAGCTTGAATTTTACAAAACTAATGACATAATTTTTAATAAATCAAACATTTCATCAATTTAATAATTCTAGGACGTACAACGTTTAACGGAACTTCTTCCAAATATGGTTCTGAAGCAGAAAATTCCAATTAAGAAATTCAATCACCTTGACTTCATCGTAACTGAAGAAGCGAAGCACTTTGTTTATGGCCCAATATTACGACATTTAGAAAATTACTACTTAAAAAGATAATTTGGAAGACATTACAACTTCCGAGTCATACCATGTATGGTTTTAAAGTTTAAGTTTTTCTTTTTTTTTGTTAAATTCTAATTATTTGTCCTTTAAAAGGATTTGAAAAAAAAGTGTATTGAAGAAATATAAAGTAAAAAAACTGAGTTGTTAATTTGCTAATATCGTCTAATTCATACTTTTATAAGCTATGGCTCTCGGCTATGGCAACTACTTTTTATTAACATTAAACTTTTTTAAATTATATCAAAATGTATTATTTTATTGGAATTAAAAATCAATCATTTTACCTTTTTCAGAGATTCAAGTTTTAAAGTTAAAAAATTGGTTTTAATTGCAGGAAAAAAAACCAGCGATTCAACTTAAAATACCGTTTTTATTTATTTAATATAGCGTACAACACAGTTGTAGTCAAAATCAACTTAAAAACTAAAATAAAAATTTTAACATGCTAGTCAATCTATTGAGCTTCAGTATACTGACGACATGTAACCAATTTACAAATTTAGAAATGCGCATCAATGTACTTAGCGGTTAAATCTTAAAATTATCCATTAAAAAAATACAAAAATCTACAATAGATACTGTAAGCTATCTTAATTTTGTGACGCAATGTTTAAAAATGTGGAATGAATACAATGAATAAAATGCACTACTAACGGGTTATATTTCGTACATTAAAGACTGCACTAACATGGATTATTACGTCCGAAAGCCAAACGATCGGGGTATACCCGCGAAGGACCCCCACGTCTCGCTCTCAGAAGTTTCTCAGACATACAATTGCTTACAATATAAAACCTAGCTAAAATTATTTATACAAACAAATATCCTTAACTAGCAATGAATATATTTGCAGGATAGAGTAGTCCAATATACTTAAAGAAAGCTACATAAATAAATCGTTGACGATAGATAATTTGATTACTTTTTTACTTTTTAATAAAAATGTTAGTAATAGATTGAGAAACAGTTTTTTTTCGTTTATTTGCACATCGTGTAATTGGAATATAAAACAAGAATCGGGGATTAAGTAAGGGGGAATTGGAGATACTGTAATTGCGGCAGTGTCCTCGGAACACACCTCTATTTATTTCGTTTCTTTTTCTTTGTTTTCTTCCGTTTCTTTCTCCTTCGACTTGTCTTTCTCTTTGTCGTCGGCCTACAAACAAATTACAACTTAGATTACGCATCATATGGTGTAAGTGGAAGCAGACATTTTAGCGGATTAATGCGACTAGGCGCAAAGAAAACGAAGGAACAGAGGAGAAGGCTCGTGAAAAGAAGAAAGGAACAGAGAGTGGAAGAGAATGGAAGAGGAGGGAAGAAAAGGGAAGAGGTGAAAAGGGAAGAGAAGAGGGAGGAGGAGAAGGGAAGAGATGAGAAAGGAAGTAAAGAGTAAGGAAGAAAAGAGAAAAGAATGGAAGAAGAAAGAGGAGGGAAGAGAAGGGAACAGAAGAGAGGGGAAGAGAATGGAAGGGAAGCGAATGGAAGAAAAAAGAAAAGTACGGAAGTGATTAGAACAGAAAAGAAGAGAACGGAAGAGATGAGAAAAGAAGAGATAAGAAGGGAAGAGATGAGGAGGAAATAGAAGGGAAACAAAAAGAAGAGTAGGGAAGGGAAGAGAAAAGAAGACATGGAAAGAGAAGGAAAGAAAATTAAAGAAAAGGGAAGGGAACAAAATAGAAGTGAAGAGGAGGGAAGAGAATGGAAGGAAAGAGAAGGGGAGGGAAGAAAAAAGAAGGAGGGCAATAGAAAAATAAAGGAAGACAAGGGAAGAGAAGCGAGGAAAAGGAAAGAGAAAGGAAAAGAAAAGGGAAAACAAAGAAAGTGAAGGGAAGAGAAAAGGAGGGAAGAGGAGGAAAAAGAACGGAAGAGATGACAAAGAAAGAAAAGAAAACGGAAAAGAAGGGAAGAGAATGAAATGGAAGAAAAGGGAAGAGAAGAGAAAGGGAAGTGATGAGAACAGAAGGGAAGAGAACGAAAGAGATGAGAAGAAAAGAAAAGAGAAAAGAAAGAAAAAGAAGAGAAAGAAATGGAAGAGAAAGGAAAAGATAGAAACAAAAAGTAAAACAAGACAAGGGAAGGGAACAAAATAAAAGAGGAGGGAAGAGAACGGAAGAGATGAGGAGGGAAAAGATGAAAAGGGAAAAGAGAGAAAGTGAAAGGAAGAGAAGAGGAGGGAAAAGAAGGAAAAAGAACGGAAGAGATGACAAGGGAAGAAAAGGGAACGAAAAAGAAAGGAAGAGAACGGAATGGAAGAAAAGGGAAGAGAAGGGAGGAAAAGGGAAGAGAAAGGTGGAGAAAGGAAGAGAAAGAAAGATACAACAAAGGAAATACAGTGTAGGGAAAAGGGAAGAGAAGAGAAGAGACTTGAAGTGATGAGAACAGAAGGGAAGAGAACGGAAGAGATGAGAAGGGAAGAGATGAGAAGGAAATGGAAGGAAAAGAAAAGGAAGAGAAGGGAAGGGAAGAGAAAGGAAGATGGAAAGAGAAGGGAAGAAAATGGAAGAGAAGGGAAGGGAAGAGAAGATTAGGGAAGTAAAGAGAAGAGGAACGAAGGAAAAAGAAAGGAAGAGAAGAGAAGGAAGGAAAAGGAAAGAAAAGGGTTGAGAAAGGAAGAGAAAAAAAGTAAAGAATAGGGAAGAAAAGAGAGGAAAAGAAAAGGGAAAAAAAGAAGGTGAAGAGAAGAGGAGGGAAGAAAAGGAAAAAGAACGAAAGAGATGACAAGGAATGAAAAGGGAAGGGAAAAGAAGGAAACGGAAAAGAAGGTGAGGGAAGTGATGAGAACAGAAGGGAAGAGAACGGAAGAGATGAGAAGAAAAGAAGAGAAGGAAAGAGAAGGGACAGAAAAAGAAGAGAAGGAAGGGAAGAGATGGAAAGAAAAGGAAAGCAAATGGAAGACAAGGAAAGGGAACAAACTGGGAGAGAAGAGGAGGGAAAAGATGAGAAGAGAAGCGAAGAGAATAAAAGGGAAGTAAAGAGAAGAGGAGGAAAGGAAAAAGAAAGGAACATAAGAGAAGAAAATAGAAGGAAAGAGAAAGAAGGAGAAGAGAAGAGAGAAGGGAAAAGAAAGGTAGAGAAAGGAAGAGAAAGAAAGAGATGAGAAAGGAAGGAAAGAGTAGTAGTAGAAGTAGTAGTAGTAGTAGTAAAGAGTAGGGAAGAAGAGAATGGAAGGGAAGAGAATGGAATGGAAGAAAAGAGAAGAGAAGGGAAGTAATTAGAACAGAAAGTAGGAGAACGGAAGAGGTGAGAAAAGGAGAGATAAGAAGGGAAGAGATGAGAAGAGAAGGAAATAGAAGGGAAAGAAAAAGAAGAGAAGGGAAAGGAAGAAAAAAAAGAAAGAGAAGGGAAGAGAAGGGAAGGGAGGAAAAGGAAAAAGAAAGAAAGAGATGAGAAAGGAAGTAAAGAATAGGGAAGAAAAGAAAAGGGAAAAAAAAGAAAATGAAGAAAAGAAAAGAGGGAAGAAAAGGAAAAAGAACCGAAGAGATTACAAGGAAAGAAAGAGGAAGGGAAGAGAAGGAAACAGAAAAAAAGGGAAGAGAATGGAATGGAAGAAAAGGGAAGAGAAGTGAAGGGAAGTGATAAGAACAGAAGGAAAGAGAATGGAAGAGATGAGAAGGGAAAAAAAAGAAAGTGAAGGGAAAAGAAGAAGAGGAAGAAAGAGAAGGAAAAAGTATGGAAGAGATGAAAAGGGAAGAGAAGCGAACGGAAAAGAAAAGAAGAGAGCGGAATGGAAGAAAAGGGAAAAGAAGAGAAGGGAAGTGATGAGAACAGAAGGGAAGAGATGAGAAAGAGAGAAATAAGAAGGAAAGAGATAAGATAGAAGGAGAAGGAAAAGAAAAAGAAGAGAAGGTAAGAGAATGGAAGAAGTAGGAAGAGAATAGAAAAGGAGAAAAGAAAAGGGAAGGAAAGAAAACGGAAGAGAAGGGAAGAGAATGGAAGGAAAGAGAATGGAAGGGAAGAGAATGGAAGGGAAGAGAATGGAATAGAAGGAAAGAGAAGAGAAGGGAAGTAATTAGAACAGAAAGGAAGAGACGAGAAGGCAAGAGAAGAGAAGGAAATAAAAAGGAAAGAAAAAGGAGAAAAGGGAAGAGATGGAAAGAGAAGGAAAGAAAATGGAAGAGAAGGAAAAAGAAGAGAAGGGGGGAAAAGGAAAGAGAAAGAAAGAGAGGGAAGAAAAAGAAGTAAAGAAAGGGGAAAAGAAAGTGAAGGGAAGGGAAGAGGAGTGAAGAGAAGTAAAGAAAGGGGAAAAGAAATAAAGTGAAGGGAAGAGAAGGAAAAAAAGGGAAGAGATGATAAGGAAAGAAAAGGGAATGGAAGAGAAGGAAACGGAAAAGAAGGGAAGAGGGAAGAGAATGGAATGGAAGAAAAGAGAAAATAAGAGAAAGGAAGTGACGAGAACAGAAGCAAAGAAAACGGAAGAGAAGAGAAGAAAAGAGAAGAGAAGGAAAAGAAAAAGAAGAGAAGGCAGGGGAAGAGAAGAAAAGACACGGAAAGAAAATGGAAGACAAGGGAAGGGAACAAAAGGGAAGAGAAGAGGAGGGAAGAGAACGGAAAAGATGAGGAGGGAAAAGATGCGAAGGGAAGCTAAGAGAAGAAAAGAGAAGGGGAGGGAAGGAAAAAGAAAGGAAGAGAAAAGATGAGAATAGAAGGATAGAGAAGGGAAGAGAGGGAGAAGGGAAGAGAAAGGTGGAGAAAGGAAAAGAAAGAACGAGATAAGAAAGGAAGGAAAGCGTAAGGAAGAAAAGAGAAGGGAAAAGAAAGAAAGTGAAGGGAAGAGAAGAGGAGAGAAGAGAAGGAAAAAGAACGGAAGAGATGACAAGGGAAGAAAAGGGAACGAAAAAGAAGGAAAGAGAACGGAATGGAAGAAAAGGGAAGAGAAGTGATGAGAACAGAAGGAAAGTGAACAGAGGAGATGAGAAAGAGAGAGATAAGAAGGAAGCAGATGAGAAGGAAAGAGAAGGGCAAGAAAAAGAAGAGAAGGTAAGAGAAGAGAAGGGAAGATATAGAAAGAGAAGGGACGAAAATGGAACAGAAGGAAAGGGAACAAAATGGAAGAGAAGAGGAGGGAAGAGAATGAAAAAGATAAGGGGGAAAAGGTGAGAACAGAAGAAAAGAGAAGGAAAGAGTAGAGAAGCGAAAAGAAGAGAAGAAGAGGAAAGAGAAGGGGAGGGAGAAAAAAGAAAGGAAGAAAAGATAAGGGATGAGAAAGGAAAGAAAAAGAAAGGAAGGGAAGGAAAAAGAAGGGAAGACAATAGAAGAGAAGAGAAGGGAAAAGAAGGAAAGAGAATTGAAGAGAAGCGAAGAAAAAAGAGAAGAGAAGGGAAGGGAAGGAAACAGAAGTCGAAGGAAGCGACGACAAGAGAAAAGAAGAAAAGAAAAGCGAAGCGAATCCAAGAAAAACAGGAGTAGGAGAAAGAGGAGACGAACAAAATAAAAAAGGAGGTAATCAAAAATCACAAAAAAATACAAAATGTTCCCCATCCACTGTATAAAAAAATAGAAATAAATCACGCGTTTACCTTTTCCTTTTCGATATCTTTGTCGTCCGGCTCCAATTCCTTGTCGCCCTCCTTTTCGTCCTTGGCGGATTCCTTGTTATCTTTCGTCTGTTCGGGCGCCGGTTTGGGTAAATGCGCGTTGAGGTCTAGGTTCGTGCAGATGTCGTCCCAATCGGGGAAGCAGCGCTCCTTCATGCGGTTTACCAATCCGACGAGATTGGGACAGGATTCTGTCATGTAGTCCCTCAATGAGTAACTCACTTCTTTGTCGATGAAGTAGATTTGGGCCAAATGGGAGAACACTACTACATCCAACTGAAAACAGAATTGACGTTAGCACGCGATGGGGTGGTGGATGAGATAATGTAGTAAAAAAAAAAGTAGGATGAAGTAGATTTGGGCCAAATGGGAGAACACTACTACATCCAACTGAAAACAGAATTAACGTTAACTAGCACGAGATGGGGTGGTGGATGAGATGATGTAGTAAAAAAAAAGTAAGCTGAAGTAGATTTGGGCCAAATGGGAGAACACTACTACATCCAACTGAAAACAGAATTAACGTTAACTAGCACGAGATGGGGTGGTGGATGAGATGATGTAGTAAAAAAAAAGTAGGGGAACTTCCTTATCTAGTCCGAGTTCATCTCATAGCTATGTTTCGTACCTAGTTCAACTCTTTGAAAAATAACTTTGTTAAAAAAATAATTATTTTTTTATTGTCAACATTTTTTGTATTGAACAAAACCAGAAGAAGCAACTTTCTTCATCATACATTGAACTTTTTGGAAAATAACTATTAAAATAATTATTTTTACACTGTCAATATCTTCTGTCTTCAGCAAGAACAGTGAAGACGATTTTTGTCGTTCTTCATACATTAAACGTTTTGAAAAATCACTTTGTTTAAATAACTATTTTTTCACTGTCGACTTCTTCCGTTTTCATCAAAAACAGAGACGATTTTTGTCGTCCTTCATACATTAACCTCTTTGCAAAATAACTTTATTAAAAATAATTATTGAAATACAGAACTTGTCCCCTGAAACCAAGAAAGATTTCTTGGTTTCAGGGGACAAGTTCTGTATTTCAATTTTTGAAGATAACCAAGGACCAGTCCATTCCATCAAACTTATGGCTTCCCGGTCTACAAAACGGAATCTCTAGTTTAAGGTAACTATTAAAATTAGATTTAATCTGTCTTGGTTTCAGGGGACAACAAGTTCTGTATTTCAATTTTTGAAGATAACCAAGGACCAGTCCGTTCCATCCAAAATAATTATTGTTTCATTATGTGAACATTTTCCACATCCAGCAAAAACAAAACAGAAATTGTTTCAATATGTGGACATTTTCCACATTCAGCAAAAACAATACAAAAATCGTTCTTCATTTCTTCGTGGAAGTTCTAGTTATATCGCGTGGGTATAAAATTGAATGATGGTACTCACGTTGGTGGGTTCGTCTCCAAAGAAATAGGGTTTATCCGCCAGCATGTCTGAAAGAACTTTGAGGTCGCTCTGTCCGAATGAGTTGACCTCCGCTTCGGAGTGTACTCCCATCCCCTGAGCTTTGACTTTCTTGCAACCCTGGAACCACTGACATGTCAATGTCACATTATTAAAAACTTTCAACAAACACAACACTGGAAGAAACATGCTCTACACCACTACGGATGCAAAACAAATTAATTATTACAAGACTATTTAAATAAATATCTAATAACTATCCAAAAAATTGCCCAAAGATGCATTTGCGAGGGTCGAAGGGGTTAAGCTGAACTTTCGTGAAGTTGAATTCAAGTCATTTTCGTATATAATTTTGAAGTTACTCTCTTTCTGTAAAGAACGATAGTAACTTACGATAGTAAAGGAAGTTAAGTCATTTGGAGTATAACTAATTGCCTGTCTAATTATGCTCGTTGTATTAAGTCAAAAATCTAAGTTTAAGGTCATATATAAACTGAGTTATATTGTTTTTTCCACTTTTATATATTTTTGACATAAACCCCTTTTACCAGCGCAGCAGCGATTTGAAAAATAGTTAATGGTTTTCTAGAATTCTTTATGTTGTCTAATTCAACTTCTTCAGCGGAAGAATAAATAGTAGTTTTAATCTACAATTACAACTTCAATCAACAACAATTTTTGTACGTTAAAACCGTGTTTGGTTCAACTGACAATTACTGTAACTGCGACCAATGATATTTCGCGCAACTATAGCAAAACTTAGAAAAAAGTTAAATGGTTAGAAAACGGTAAAATTATTACTATTAACTAACAAAAATTTTGAGACAATATTTAATTTCAAGAAAACTGTCGAAATTTCGTTCGAAAACTGAGAAATTGAAGTAGACTTTCCACGAAAATAGCTTTAAGTAAAACTTGAATTTGAAAAAAAAGACTAAATACCAAATGAAAAAAGCTAAATCTCAGGAATAAAATCAAAATTACTCGAATAATCGAAAGAAAAAAGTTGAAATTTGGTATTAGAGCAAAGATTTTGAGACAACAATATCGAAAAAACCTTTCCAAATTTTTAGATTTGAAAATTGAACTGGAATTTTCGCGAAAAAAAAGGATAATTTGGGGGGGAAATAGAATTTTCGCGAAAAAAGACGAATGACCGCGAAAAAAGTCGAATAATCGCGAAAATTGTAAAAATGGTTCCGAAAAAAGTAAAATGATCGCGACAAAAGTAAAATGATTGCGAAAAAAGTAAAATGATCGCGAAAAAGGTAAAATGATCGCGAAAAAGTAAAATGATAGCGAGAAAGTAAAACGATAGCGAAGAAAGTAAAATGATCGCGAAAAAAGTAAAATGGTCGCGAAAAAAGTAAAATGCAGCGAAAAAAATAAAATGATCGCGAAGAAAGTAAAATGTTGCGAAAAAAATACAATGATCGCAAAAAAAGTAAAATGATCGCGAAAAAAAGTAAAATGATCGCGAAAAAAGTAAAATGATCGCGAAAAAAGTAAAATGATCGCGAAAAATTATAATGTAGCGGAAAAAGGAAAATGATCGCGAAAAAAGTAAAATGATCGCGAAAAAAGTAAAATGATCGCGAAAAAAGTAAAATGATCGCCAAAAAAGCGAATTCTCTCGACAAAACTCGAAATTCCCGAAAAATATGTAAATTTTATGAGAAAATGAAAAAAAAATTAATGAATAAATTTGAAACTTTTGACGATTAATTTTGTAACTTTTATATCCTCGCAAATAAGGGATGTAACCTAAGGAGTGTAACATGTAACATACGCAGACTACTTACATGCCAAAACCGGTGCAGAGTTAAAAAAATGGGTCAAATTAACTGTCAAATGTGTCTAATAATCGTCGAATGTATAATTAAGAGATTTAGACGTAAAATTTTCCAAATCACTTATTAAAAAAGTATATATAGTTACCTTGCGCCCGAAGGCGAATTTGAAGCAAAAGTTGAGTATCGAATTAGGTATCCAAGTTCCCAGCGTGTGCTGCAAGTTGACTTTGTATCCCTTCAAAACTTGATCGGGATATTTGGTGCGCCACCACATGACGACCCAAGCGAGATGATTTTCCACCATGGAAATCGTAGCGTGTGCTATATTGCGTTGCTCGGGCGTCAAGCTGGCGTCCAGATCTTGGTTGAATTTCTCCGACATCTCTCTAATGATGATGGTGCTATCGGCGATCTCTTCGCCGTTGAACTCGATGAAGGGAAGCTGGCCCTTCCTGGATCTGTACTTCATCTTGTGGTCCACGTTCTGTAACAGAAGAATCTTGTTAGGGAACCAATGTTGTGAAAAACCACAAGTGAATAATGACCAAGACAAAGACTGACCAATACGGAAACTGACTAATACAGAGACTGACTACGACAGACTGACTACGACAGAGACTGACTACGACAGAGACTGACTACGACAGAGACTGACTACGACAGACTGACTACGACAGAGACTGACTACGACAGAGACTGACTACGACAGAGACTGACTATGACAGAGACTGATTTAATGTTCATTGAGTTCATCATTTACTGAATTACTCGTCAATTGTCACTTCGTTTCAATCGTTTAGG